>JAVJAQ010001019.1:46627-280437 GCA_032362365.1 Zygogramma bicolorata
AGCCACAATCCACATAGCATCGAATAATATTTTACATCAACGTAGCAAACACATAGATGTGCATTTCCATTTTGTCAGGGAGAGAATCTTAGAAGGAGATGTTGAAATAGACTACATATCCACGAAAGAAAATATTGCTGATATGCTGACAAAATCTCTGGGCAAAGAGCAGTATGCCTACCTATTGAGAATGTTTTTTACTGAGAATCCAAGTCAATTTCATGGAACTCCACGATATTTGCATTGATTGTTCATATTACGCAACTGAGGGAGAGTGTTGAGAAGATCATGCAGTGCGTAACATTCAATACATTATGCTATATCATTTTTTTTGTGTTTGGAGATTATTTCATTATTCTGTATCTGGGATACTGATGTTGATTTTCAACGTTGATGTTGCTTTTGACAAATAAAAAAGGTTTTGCAAAGTTTTTCTCAATATTCCTCAAAATATTCAAAATAAAATACCCTGGGTGAGAATCCAAATTTGAATATTGATTTCTATTCTGACCGACTCATTCGAATGAACTTTTTGATTATGTCATAAATGAGATATGGTTTACACATGATCAAAATCTCGGTAGTGTAGTGGTTAGCATATCTGCCTATCAAGCGGAAGGCCGGGGTTCGAATCCTCGCCGGGCCACCGTGCTGGGTAATCGCACGTGAAAAGGTAAGGCCTCGTTGATCCATTGCTCGCACAAGTTTCGACTTCTGAGGGTTGACGTTCGTCAGCTGGTTAACGATAACGAAAACGAACAAAGTACTTTGCAATACACCAATTTTTGTGGAAAATAAAATTTTCTGACAAATCGATAATGAAAAGTTTACCATATGGTGGAAACTTTTTATGAAACCTTATTAAAAGTATATTTCATCCTGTAAACAGATGGGTGAAGGTCGACGTTTCAGGAAACAGTGGCAGAGGTTTTCTAAGCAGAGAAAATCAGATGGAAAACTAATGAAACATAAACCTAGGCCCATTCATATTCATTTTTTCAATATTCGTTATTTTAACATGAATTTTTTTATGTCGTTTTATCTACACCATTTCTGTAACTGAGCTGTGATTCCGCCAAAAAATATAATCACTCAACATTATCTATACATCACCGATGAATATAACTTAGTTATCGAATGAGGTATACCTGTCATGTGAAAAAAATTTTATTACGGTGTCATAAACGTTGTTGGGAAATGTTTTGGAAATGTTGTAGCACAGTTATTATATAATATATAAATCATGAATGTAACATTGTTACTGTTACTAAATCTCTTAGCGCCAGCCCTGTCGCTCGTAAACGCAAAATAATATGAGGAAAATTCGATAGACATCATCGAGACCTGTACGCAAGTATAAATACGAAGAAGATTCGGAAGACGGCAGAGTTTTAGTGAAGAGCGTTTGACAGTTCAGCAGAGCAGTTTAAGTGATAGTATTGTCATACAGAGTTTTAATAGAAGTAGTTTAGTGTTTGGAGTTTCAATGAATGAACCCAAGGAAATATTGTAACATTAGTGTCAGAAGTAGTAATTTTGCTGATAAATAAAAACAATTTAAGGTGAATAATAGAAGTACATCGTACACTATGGAGGACATGTTGAAATTTATCTAAAACCAATTTGCTGATTTGGAAGACGACGACAGGAAGATGAAATGCGACGGCAGGAGGAAGAAGAAGCAGAAGAAAAACGACGTCATGAGGAAAAAAGAACTAGAATAAGCGCTCCAGAAAATTCTCTGAAATGAAAAGAACGAGAATTAGAACAAGAAAATGAAAACAAACAACGAGAGTCAGAACGAGAAAATGAAAAGAAAGAACGAGATGATGAGAAAAAAGAACGAGAAGAAGCACTTCAGAAAATTCATCGAAGATCAGAGAAGAACGGGAAGATCTCCAGAATATCCTAGAACAAAAGAATGAATTAGAACAAATAGAAGAACAATGGAAAGCTGACTTTCAGTAGGTTCTAGACTCGGTTCTAGAACATCAAGGCAACCTCTATGAACATATGTCAAGAAAAAACGAAGTACAAATGGAAGATCTGAAGGAAGGACTAAAAGAAGAACTGAGGAAAGACGTCAAGAAAATCGACGATGAATTCAATGAGAAAGTGGGTATAGTGCGAGAGGAGATGGGAGATGAGAAGAGAAATGAAATGAGAGGTCTATGAAAACAGATAGCTCTTCTCAAGAACCAAAATCAGAGACAGGGTTGCCACGTTAGGAATTCCCGTGAAACCACCAACTTTTGAAGGGCAGTCGTATTGGTCCATGTATCACCTACAATTCGAGGCTGTGGAAGCAGTGGATGGGTAGATAGATATAGAAATCTTTATTTCCAATAACAGGCAATGTACAATACTTATATGAATATTACAAATAACTAATCTAACTAATCGAAAACAAGATTGATGTTTATTATGGAAAAACAAAAAAAAAAAATATTTTAAGTATTACAAGTTGAACGTAAGTTGAATGCAATCAAGAATATCAGACGAAGGTGTTACATCAATATAACATGAACTACAAATCAGGCTGAAGTTATTATAAAGTATTGATATAGGTGCTCTTCATCATATCTCTTCTAGCCTAATCGCAATAAAATGCACGATTATTAAAATTTCTAGTGGCATTTGGAATAAGCTGGGGTGATACATAAAATATAAATTTTAATGAAGGGTTGTGACGATCCTCACTGACAAGGGGTACAAGATCTCGCTCTAGCACAATTGATATTTGTTAATATTAGATCTAGAATTCCATTTTTACTATTTTTGATATCGTTTATCTGATTGAGATCGAGTCCCTCCATGAACTTTATGAAAATTTCACATTAACAGTCCCTGTCATTGATATCGAAGAATTGGAACATTAAAATACTACCCTAACTAATAATATCACATGTTTGTTGTGTGAGAAATTCAGCAGTACTACATTATCAATAGAGGTCCCAAGTTCATTAGTGTTTGTGGAAGGAAGGATATATAAAACAAATATATATATATATATATATATATACAACAACAATTTTTTAGAACAATATATATATATATATATATATATATATATATATATATATATATATATATATATATATATATATATATATATATTATATAACTAACACATTATACACTATATTATATAACTAAAACATATTAAAATTGAACTTACTAATGTGAGATTAGATATAAAACAGCAGAGGAAAAATCCTTGTCCATCACAAACAGGAAAAACATTTCTTATCAGAAACATTCACAAAAACTGTCTCCGAAAATAGCACTCGGAAAAAATGGAACCATTCGTCCATATTACATTGAGGTGCACGAATTTATACATGTGCAGATGATTAACAGCACAATTTGGAAAAATTATTCACATTTTAACACTAACCACTTGTGGAGTGAACAGAGCACATGGCCCAGTGTGAGCACGGAGCATGGAACTGCAGGGAGAAACAGCACACAACAGAACCAAATGATGGTTGACAACGTCTTGTCACCTCTCAGTTGTTCCACTATTCCGTATCCAACCCAGAGCATGTGTTCCATTCTCAGGGTTGGAGTTTGTTAACTTTAAGTTTTTTCAACTTGTCCTTCCAGTCAAGAGACTACCCTTCTCTCTCTCTCTCTCTCTCTCGCTATATGTATATATATATATATATATATATATATATATATATATATATATATATATATATATATATATATATATATATATATATATATTAATTTACCATCAACTACATCAATGTTAGACGTAGATGTAATAAGGACGTTTCAATATTCAAGCCACTCCCGGGACAAAGAAGGAAAAGCTACGGCACTCATAGTAGCTTTGAGAGAACATCGAGAACAGCTGTACCGGGCCCAAATGAAGACACGCACACAAATATCCGGTGAGAGTCTGCAAGAATTTAAAGTAGATGTGAGGCGCCTTCATTCAGCTGGCATACCTAGAAGCACCTGAAGATTTCAAGGAGCACCTAGCGGTGCAGATGTTTATAGATCGACTAAGAGACTTAGAGATAAAAAGAACTTTATAACTGGTACGTTCGTTAGAAGTGGTGGCGGCCTTCAACACCTCGAGCCCGAAAGTGTGAGCGGTATCAATTGACGATCTCGAACAATGATCTGGCGCAGCGAATGGTTCATTCGAGGAAGTTCTGGAGGAGATCAAATCATTGCTGAGTGGAATAAGCACCCAGAAGAAGAGAACATGCTATGGATGTGGTAAACCGGAACATTTGATCAGATACTGCAGGGTGAGAATACCACCAAGATCCAACTCACCTGCAAGGGTGCCACCACGTTCCCAATCAACTATAAGGATTTTCGGGCGACTCACCATCATAGATACAGTATACGTCGCAGATATAGAAGATGAATTTATATTCGGAATGAATCAGTGACAATGGGTTTCCTTTCGACAATGAAGAGAAGATTATGAGGTTCGGAAAAGAGGAATTTGTCCAGGAGAAAGGGCAATACCTGTGAAACTGCGTTTAATGAAAAATGCGGGAATTCCTGAACTTTCGGAGAAAGTAGTTTGTGCCGCAGTTGATGAAAACCCTGGGTGATGCGTTGGAGTATTCCAGCCATGTGATGAATCTCCCAGCAATTTTGTGTTCGCACGAGCCTTAGTGAAAACGAAACAAACCATTCCGGTGAGAGTTGCCAAGGTGTATCAAGAAGAACTAACAGTTGAAGAATGTGATGTCATTGGAACCTGTGAACCAGTTACGTGGGTAGCGAACTACGATTCAATTGACCACCAAGAAGTAAAGACAGCCTCTGAGAGTGTTATGACAAATCTTGAGAAATCACTAAAATACTCATCAGGGAAAGAACTGAAAGCTGCCAAGAATTTTATCAGAAGTGAAAGTGGTATCTTTGATTCGACAAGAGCAGGAGAAACTAACTTGGCCAAACACATAATTGATACTAGTCAAGCCCATCCAGTTTGACAACCACCAAGGAGAGTTCCATTTTCCAAGAAACAAGAGGTGGAAGAGCTTGTTGACGAGATGATGAGGAACATGATGATTGAAAAATCATCGGGCTGTGAGTCTGTACCAGTTGTGTTGGTTTCCAAAAAGGATGGATCTACTAGATTCCGTGTCGATTACTCACAGGAAATTGATGTCACCAAGAAGGATAGCTACCCTTTACCAAGAATGGACGACACTTCAACAACTTTGGCAGGTTCACTCTGGTTCTCACTACTAGATATGAAAAGCGGGTACTGGCAAGTGGGCATACATGAGGACGAAAAGGAGAAGACTGCATTTTCGACTGGGAGCGGACTCTACCAGTTCACTGTCATGCCGTTTGGATTCTACGAGGCTCCAGACACATTTGAAAGACTAAAGGAGATGATCGTGCGTGGGATCACTCAGAAGATTTGTCTTGTATACCGCAACGACGTTTTGGTTATGGAAAAAAGACATTCGAAGAACATCTGCACAATTTTCGACAAGTCTTTCAACGATTCGGAAATGCCAACCTCATACTAAATCTCCAAAAATTCCCATTGTTCCAGAAACAAGTTAATTTTCTGGGGCACAGAGCGTCATCAGACGGTATCCGAACGAAAGAAAGGAAGATACAGGCAATAAGAGACTGGCCAAGACCAAAAGACAAACACGAAGTGAGACGCTTCCTAGGTGTCTGCACCCACTTCCGTCGGTTCGTGGAAGGATTTGGTGATATTGTGACACCCATACATAAGTTGGCAGAAGATCGAGTGAGTCGAAAACGTCTGGTTCAACGAAAGTGAACGAGCATTTGAGAAACTGAAGGTTGATCTATGTTCCAGTCCCATTTTAAGTATCCTACGTTGACGAGGCCTGTATGCCTTGGATACAGATGCCAGTAATACTGTATTGTTGCCGTACTAACAGGAACAAGATGGTCAGCAAAAAGTGATTGAGTTCTACAGCAAAGTTCTGACCAAGCCAGGAAGGAATTATTGAGTAACAAGAAAAGAGCTACTAGCAATAATCAATAGAGTTCCCCATCAGAACAGATCATGCAGCTCTGAAATGGTTACTCGAGATGAAGACTCCTGAAGGTCAAGTAGCATGGTGGATTGTGAAGTTGAACCAGAATCACTTCGAAATAAAACATCGACCAGAACGACTGCATAACAACGCAGATGCCTTGCCTAGAAGACTCTATTGGGATACTTTCAAATGCTCTGAGCGAATTGAATATGCGCAGGAATCAACCAAGTGAGATTGATGGAGAGTGTTCAAAACTTTGCAGAATTTTTAAATGGAAAAAAGATGGAGCTGAAAGAACCACCTGGAGGGACAACTCCGATCGATTACCAACGTTCAATGCATCGTGGGCGCAATGGGATCCTTGTTGAGAATGGCTTACTGAAGAGAGCTTGGGAATCAGCCGATGGCAAGAGAGTGAGTTTATGACTGGTTGTACCTATGTGCAGAATAGATGATGTATTGGAAAAGATTCATGGTGGTAAACCAGGAGGACATATAGGGGTTAACAAGACCTTGGATAATATATGGCGAAGGTTTTACTGGTTCCAATGTCGAGAAGATGTCGGGGGGTGGTGCCAAAGACGCCCAAAATGCGAAGCAAGCAAAGGTTTAAGAACGGGATCAAGATCTTCGTCTGCCCTGTGATTTGGTGTTCGGATCACCAAGTACTGAGGAAAAAGAGGTGCAGAAATATGTAGACAATCCACGAAATTCCGAGAAGAAGATTTAAGATTACTAGTGACAGGATGAAGGCTCGATGCGATCTCAAGGCAAATCATCAAAAAGGAGATCGAGTGTTGCTGTACAACCCTCGTCGTGAAAAAGGAAATTCTCCCAAATGAACACCATCCTGGAAAGGACCCTATACAATAGTCAAGAGGATAAATGACATGGTGTACAGGATTTAACGTAGCCCCAGAGCAAGGGTCGTTCACGTAGAAAGACTCAAATGTTATAATGGGGATAATGAGATATTGTCTGAAAGGGACGGTCAAAATTGAGGGGTCGAAAAAAGGAGGTAACCTTATAAGAAAATCCATGCACGAGTAGAATTTTGGATACACATCATCGAGACCTGCCCGGAAGATTCTCCATAGGCGTACGCACGTATTAATACGGAGAGTATTCGGAATACGACAGTGTTTTAGTGAAGAGCTAAACATAGTTCAAGTGATTGTATTGTCATGAAGAGTTTCAATAAACGAACTCAAGGAAATATTGAAACATTATGTATCCTACCCGGATACTTTACTATGACATCTCTATAATATACATGAAGTAACATATTATGACAATGTAACATATAATAGTGTACTCTTGATTGTGGTTGACACTGTTCCTTGCCGAATGGTATTGTTTCGGACTTCCATTGTCTATATTATTAACTGTATTGAAACCTGTTGTTAAGAACGGAAGGATTGTGACAAAAAAATGAAGATATCGAAAATTTAAATAGAGAAATGAATGAAATAGTATGAATAAATGTTGAAACCAAGTTTCGAGTTGAGTGTACTTACGACGTTTTATCAACCGAAGGAAATTGCGGATACCTGCAATCGAAATTCAATATCAAATTTGAACTGTAGATTTCTCAACAATTATTTTTTACCTTCCTACCGGTTGTTGCTTCAATTTCTATTGACGAATTCTCCTAATGGAATGATCCTATCCATCAATTGTCATCTCTCACTGAATCTTCCAATCTATTCGGAATATGGCCAATTGTTTTTCTGTTCATATCAATGTTGCCATGAGGAGAAAATGAATGATCAATCAGTTGAACATTTGGCACATGAGTTTGACAAGATATATATCATAGTCTTAGAAATATTGACGTATGTGGGATTAACAAATCACATTTCTCTTCGAAAGATTCGTAAGACGAATTCTGCTGATTTGACATTGAACTGACATGTGCTTTCGAAATTTGGCGTACTCAATGTGTGTTCATCATTGGAATATTATAATTCTCAAATGATCCATTAATTTACTTCCCCAGTGGAAATTGAATATCATTATGAGAGATTTACAGAATGAAACATCGAAAAGAATGCCATATTTTTTTTCAGACAGATTTTGCGAATTCACACCGTCTTCTAATTTTAGTCATTAGCAGACCTATTTGCGCAATAAAATAATCCTGAACTTTGTACTGACAGTTCCAGAACCATCACCATTTTGGTGGAAGTCGAACGTTCATTGATGGCTCAAGGACACTTCTCATATTGAAACGAAAATTTTTCGTATGAAATGCCTATCAGTCAGCCTTCAAAGCAAAACAAGAGGGTTACCAGAGGCAACAAGCAAATTGCACACTTATTACACATGTGCAAACAAAAGTTCAAATTTGATACCTACTCCTGAGCAAGTACTAGTTTTAGAACTTTACGTTGAAAAAACCGAGTAGTCAAACACAGGATTTTAGTTTGCAAACCGATTCATAATCTGACTGTTCTAGAACACTAATGGAAAGAAGTCAAACAAACCGAGATGTAGCATTATAACATACTAATTTTCGATTGAAGCTACAAGTACTAGCTATGGATGTGGGGAAAGTGAATAACATCAAGATTTCACTCATAGGTACACACTGGGGAATTCCAGCTCAGACTCGATGTGTGGGGGTGTATGCTCTTCATGTTCATTGGAATATATTCAAATGATTACAGGAATCATCTGGACGATCATAACACAATGCCGTTTCACATCACCAATGTCAGATTGCAATTTTGACAAGAAATTTTGATAGAGCTAGTGGCGGGGTTGCAGCCATCCTTGCAAGTGGACCGAATACGATTCTTCTTCGTGACGAACGACGTTACAGAGCCTCTTGTTGAAGATCTCCAGCACTCGGAGTTTTCAATTTTTTGGTCATACAGTAGATGTCGATTTGCCTTTACGATTTAAAATCATCTGCATGTGAGTTCAGATTTCTGTTATTTGAGGCGATTCTACCAAGTCTGCTGAGTGCCACTGAAGGGACCTATGCCAGATTGAAATAGCTGACTGTCCCTGGATATGTGAATTCAATCATTCATTTTATCGATATTCTGATATATTGTAATGAAGAATGGAGTTTTTCTCTTCTCGAAACATGGCCTGTCGCTACGTGAAATTCAGAAAAAACTTTCAGACGATTATGATGATCATCACCAATAATGAAAGCTAATATGAGCTTGATGGCATTCAACAGTTCAAATGATTACAGGAATCATCTGGACGATCATAACGCTATGCCGTTTGATTCACAAATATATTGTTCAAATCTTCAAAGCTGTCTAGCATCTGCTGTATATTCACTTCAGATCAACTAATGGCTGGAGAAATAATAAAAATTAAAAATGGCGCATGCTCAAACTGATCAGTTCGAACTCAAGCTGATAATTTTTAGCACCAATGCATGTTTAATGTTGAAATATCTAGATCTCAGAATGAATCAATATTTAAAATGAGATATCTTTAACGAAAGACTTCAAAAATATTTCGCTCCGTGAAGGCTTAACTACAAGAATACTCAACAAGATTTTATCGTCACGGTGATGTATCACCATTCAAAAATACAATGCAATCACGTAACTTTCCAATTTCCAGTGTTACTTGTTCGAAAAATGTATGAATTGAGATACCTAATAATAATTTTGTAGGAAAAACTATTTTTTCGTTGTTTCATTCTAAATTGTTTTTTGATTATCCAAACAGAATATTTCGAAAATGTTTTTTCACAAAAGAACTATAATTCAAATTCTTCACACAGAATGGGTAATGAAAATTAAATTTTTGTTTACATTTTATGTGATCTATTTGTAATACATTTGTTCAAGAATATTTTCTAATGTAATCATATAAATTTATTTTTATATTTCACACAATGTAAAATGTTGAAATAAACCCCTGTTTTCGAGTTATTTTTTTCTAACTAGTAAAAATATGAACACATTAGATATTTTTTGTAACCACTAGAATTTGCGAAAGCGTAGATTCCGGATATCAAAGCTTCCACGGGAGAAAACGTACCAACAGAGCACGAGATCCATATTATGAACAAAACTAAAAGCATAGAAAAGAAACTGAAGAGAAAAAAGAGACAACAAGAAGTGCTCGAAGAGTGAAAGATCTTGAAGGTTTTCAGTAATGATTCATTTCATTCTTTTGCAGCATTTCATTGCAAAAGGTGGGAGGATGTTGGAAATGAAAAATCATCCTGTATCACCTATAAAGCTCTTGTTGTCGAATTATTAAACAAAAAATATAGTTACTGTTTAGTATATATAATTTTAATGACTTTTGCCACAAAGTCACGATCACATCGAAAAACTACATTAGTCTTGCTCACAAGTTGAAAAACAAGAAATCTCTTGATAGTGGTCCTAAAAATGATCGAGTGCACATTCGATTCGGAATGACAAATGTGCAAAAAAGTTTTATCCAGTAACTAGTAAATTTATCGATAGTCATGAACAAACTGCACTGTCGAAAAAGGGGGTCTTCCCTAAATGACCCGAAAACCGTTGATCCTAGTCAAATTATAGTGGAGGAACCAATTCTCCAGTATTCCTTCTAGGAAATATCTCCTGAACTCTTGCCATATTCAAGATACTCTCTTCTTATTCTCACGTTTTAAGAGTACGACATCACCAACTTGAAATACCGACTGTCTCATCGGACCGAAATTAAAGAGATCAGCCAAAAATTTGTTCCTAAAGTGTAATAATGAGGAAGGTTTGAGGAAACGACTAATGATACGGGTGTGAGCCTGAATATACAGAATTATTCATCGAAATATACTATGGATCAAATGAGACCCCATGATCAACAAGCAGTTTCGCAGATAATGAACTACAGAAATAAATAATCACTGACTCAGTGGTGGTAGTTGTTGGCTCAATCTTGAAAAATCAGCTGAAGGTGGAACAAATGGTGATATTCACCATCCTTTGCTATATTTCAGATAAGTGAGCAATGTATGTATCGTGTTCTCAACATAATATTATCATTTCTATATTTTTCGAATCCTAACAACTTCAGAAAAATATTCCTTCAGTACGTCATTTTCCCAAATCACGATAAAAAACCGTATAGATGTTCTGAATCTAATATTGCTCAAAGGAAAGGAACCCTTCCAAGCAATCCTCGACACTGAAAATGAAACTTATTTCAAAAATCGTTTTATTCATTGTAATCTATGAAAAAACGAAAGTTGTATCAATAAACAATTGAAACTCCTTCATCGTGTTAACGATGACGTTGGAACCTTTGGTATAGAAGTATCAAGTATTGATTTTCTTCTGGAACTGACAGCAGGTGTACATACCTACAGTCTGTATTCCATGGTCCAAAATAATTTCGAAACACTATAGCTCACTTCCGTCAAAGTTCTTCAATCTTCCAAACTCGTGATCGTCAAGTCCTTGCGAAGACTCATCTCTCGCAAAATTCGATAAAAAACGTACCCGGCTAATCACCTAATTATCTCGTCTTACTTCACATGACCTTCAGTCCGTTATAAGACTATTACATCTTATTGATTAATCAAACGATTTGTTATTCACATCTTGGTGAATAAATGAGTAATACTCGAATGTTGAAAGATAAGCCACCTGCTGACTCCTCATATACGAAGTGTTTTCTATATTGTAAATTGATGACAAAACTCCGAGAGTTCCCTTCGTATGATGTAGGGATAATTAATTTCAATGAACGTTGACGACGATTATCTCCGGCTGTCATGTTCTCTCAAGTGAAACAACGAGCCTTCCGTAGTAAATATTTTGTGGAATAATTCATGCGCATATACTATACTCATTGAGTCAATCTTGATGATCGACCATATTCCATTTGGAAAAGTACCAATATTAAGAACCCATCTTGCATTTTTCTATTCATCAACATGCAGAAAGAAGATTTATTGATAATCACTCAACTGATATCACTCGCAATCAACTCGAGTTTTGCTTACAATATTAGCATCTTCAAAGGCTTCTAAGTTTTGTTGATGAATATGAATATCAGAACAACAAAAAACTTTCACTTGATTTATTCATCAATTATTCGTATTCTCCCACTTTATTGAAGAAATGTCTGTTCACTACGTCTACCATAGGCACTCATCTTTCAATAAATATTATGAAAAATAATTCTCAGAATAATTCAGCCAAAAAAATTCAACAAAAATTCAGAATGAAACTTCCCCAAGCAGAAACTGACTGCAAAGTAAAATTTCAGGTGCTTTTATCATTAAATATGTAATCCCTTTTTACGAGTACCTCCAAGATTGGTAGCTAGGCAATTAACTCAACTATCGCACCGAGCCAATCAAAAAAATTCTACCTCGAACGCGGTTCGAACTAGCAGTGAAATAGCCAAATTGAATATAAGAACCGCGCCTCAGACCGCTTGGCCACACCGACCGATATAACCAGTTCATATATTTTCATTATTATCTGAGTAAGGTAAAACATAATATACATATCCCATCAGGATTATATCCGTATCTGAAATATAAATTTTCTACTTTTCAAAAATACGATTTACAAAAAAATACCGAGCGAAGCTCTTTCATCCAGGTACTGCTTATATACATCATGGTGTGTGTCTTTATGAATGCCCAATTTTTGTGTTCTTCATAACCGGATCATTATCATGTATATCAAGTAAGCGAGACACTTTTCGAAATATTGAAACATAATGATTCCATAATTTGGTGCTATTTTGTTGCTTATTAGTTGCGGAAGAAAACATTTTCCGCTAGTTTAAAAAAAATACATGATGTCTCGCTAACTTGACGTCAAGTTAGCAATACAACTTTTTTCTTATTGAGTTTTCCATAATTTTGACTAGACCATTAGATTCCTCTGATTATTCGGATTAGTTGCGGAGGAAAATCTCTCACTTTATTCTTGTTCAAAAATATATGTGATGTCTCGCTAACTTGACGTCAAGTTAGCAATATAACTTTTTAATTCTCGAGTTTTTCATAATTTTGACTAGACCCCTAGATTCCTCTAATTATTCGCTAATTAGTTGCGGAGGAAAATCTTCAATTTTATTTTCGTTTAAAAAAATATATGATGTCTCGCTAACTTACACGTCAACTTAGTAATACAACTTTTATATTATTGAGTTTTTCATAAGTTTGACTATATGCAATTATTCGCTAATTAGTTGCGGAAGAAACTAATTTTTTTCTTTTCCAAAATAAACACGGTATCTAAAAGTTCTATGAGGAGTAATTTTGATATTTCATTTCATATTTTCATTTCATATTTTATATATTCCAAAGAAACACCTCCTTATGTGGCTATACCACGCACAAGTAGCAATTCTTTGAAATTATTACTTCACTGGTGCTATTGTTTACGTACATTCACTTTATACTGAATACATTTTTTATTTGCTATGACTGAATTTGAAAAGGTTCAAAAGGGGTCGGAAAAGTTATTTCCGTCGTGAATAATTGATCCCTTTCCAACCTCAGAGTAGGTATGAAACAAACACATTTCCCATTGATTTTAGATACCTAATTGGCAATTTCAAAGAATTGCTACTTGTGCGTTGTATAGCCACACAGGTGTTTCTTTTGAATAAGTATATAAAATATGAAAATATAAAATGAAAAATTGAAATTACTCCTCATAAAACTCTTACCATGGTAAGGTACCATGTATATTTAAAAAAATAATAATTAGTTTCCTCTGCAACTAATTAGGGAATGATTGCAGAAATCCAATCATATAGTCAAAATTATGAAACACCTAATAATATGAAAGTTGTATTGCTAAGTTGAGGTGTAAGTTAGCGAGCCATCATATATTTTTTTGAACGAAAATGAAATGAAAAATTTTCCTCCGCAACTAATCAGCGAATAATTTGAGGAATCTAATGGTCTAGTCAAAATTATGAAAATCTTAATGATAAAAAAGTTGTATTGCTAACTCGACGTCAAGTAAACGAGACATTGTGTATTTTTTAAAAAAAGGGAACGAAAAAATTTTTTCTTCCGCAACTAATTAGCGAATAGTCAGAGGAATCTAATGGTCTAGTAAAAATTATGAAAAATTCAATAATAAAAATTTTGTATTGCTAACTTGACGTCAAGTTAGCGAGACATCATGTATTTTTTAAAAAAAGAGAGCGGAAAAATGTTTTCTTCCGCAACTAATTAGCAACAAAATAGCACCAAATTATGGATTCATAAGTTTTCAATTTTTCGAAAAGTGTCTCGCTAACTTCTTATACATATCATTATCACATTTTGGATATCTTACAAATATTATGTAGCTGCAGTCAATAAATACTTTCTGTAATTATTTTTATGTTTTCTAATATTTCTTAGGAATATACTCACATATATTTGTGAATACTCATTGATCAATGGAAATAGGATTAGAATTTTTTTCAAGATGTTGTGTATCATTCTTTCGATATCTGAATTCGCGAATTTAGTTTCATGAATATTAAAAAATTACGTATTACTGATTACCATTCAGTATCTCATTAGTATTCTTATCATGGCTCATGAGGTTACCTTAGATGCATGTGCTTTTTTCATGATATCATCTTCGCATCAGTAAACAAATTATTCTGATAATATCCGTATGATGATCATGAAATGATTTGTTGAATGTATTTGCATGTTGATGGATTACTCATACATTATTGTCTGATATGAGTACCCACTTTCGGAAACTGATATGGAAAATCTGTACTGGATATGACGAATATAATGTTAACTTGAAGTTTTGACACTTAACATCCGTTTCCTCGAAATTTCCTCGACTCCACTCAACCTCAAACAACAAAATTGGTATTCTTACTTGACATAAATGTCCTCGACTTGAAGGGTTTCCTCAATGGAGTTGAGGTTCGAACTGTCAAACTTAAGGTAGCACGGGACCTACCTTAAGGATTCCTTAAGTGAGTTGGCTGGCGTTGTTTGCGAACTATTTGATGTTACAATGAACGAATAGGAAAATTTTATCGATTATACCTATGAAAATCTGTACGACTTTGAGTCGAGGAAGGTTTGAGGAAACGACTGATGATATGGGTGTAAGCCTGATTATGCAGATTTATTCTTCGAAATATACTGTGGATCAAATGAGACTCCATGATAGATAATGAACTGCAGAAAAAAAATCACTGACTCAGTCGTAGTATTTGTTGGCTCAATCTCGAAAAAATTAGCTGAAGGTGGAACAAATGGTGATATTCACCATCCTTCGTTATATTGCAGATGAGTGATCAATGTATGTATCGTGTTCTCAACATATTACTATCATTTCTATAATGTTGGAATCTTAACAAGTTCAGAAAAGTATTCCTTCAATACTTCATTCTCCCAAATCACGATAAAAATCTTTAAAGATTTTCTGAATCTTAATTTGCTCAAAGGAAAGGAGCCTTTCTAAGCAATCCTCGAAACTGAGAATGATGCTCATTTGAAAAATCGTTTTATTCATTGTAATCAATAAAAAACGAAAGATGTATCAGCAAACAATTGAAACTCCTTCACCGTCCTAACGATGAGGTTCGATCCTTTGGTATGGAAGTATCAAGGATCAATTTTCTCCTCGTGGATATACTCAAATTCTAAGAGAAATGAGAGTCGAGTGAAAATTGTAATGGTTCGATATCAGAGTAATTATTGATCTCTACAAAGAGTTTTTTCACCGTCATGAATGAATATCATGAATATTCTATGTTCACAAGAATGGCGTTACTATTGTTTACTCTGAAGTTAAATGTCTTATTAGACTGAGCGGCAGTGAAAGATTTTTTGGAGCGATTTTTCAGTTTGCCTTTGAAATAGGAAAAACATGATGCGAAATGATTCATGCCCTTCGTTGTACTTCATGCCAAAGCTAGCATTTGCTTTTGTTAAAACACAAACATTTTCGTCAGTCTCACAATAAAACTAGTTCGAGTTGTAATGGGTATACTGTGAGAAGTTTTTTTTTCATTGCATTTTTAACAATATAGTCGGGTAAAATGTAGGTCTCCCTGTATGAATTGAAACAATATGCCTCCATGTTTTTTGTACATTAAGTGATATTTTTATTTTTCCATATGCAGCCTGTTACGCAAATTCAGGGTTTTACATGAAGTACCACGCAGTTTTTAATTTTTTTTGCACATTACGATTTTCAAATACTTTCCCTTTCGAAAGCATACTGGGAGAAATTGGTACAAAAAAGCTATCATTGTCGCCCGGTCTATATTTGTTGATCCTCATCCAAACACACGTATACTCTTTTGAATTTTGATGTGGAGGAGACAGAATTGAAGATTGAATGACTTACCTGTGAAGAGATTGAATCTTTATTTTACGAGCTACTAACCAGTACTTTTGCAAACCCTCCAAAAACAGTGTTACCTTATCGCTCACTCACCGTACCCATTTTTCAGGTGGAACATAAAAAATGTGTCGCTTCCCGCTGTCTGTCTGTCCCTATGTATGCTTAGATATTGAAAACTACGCAACGGATTTTGATGCGTTTTTTTAATAGATAGAGTGATTCAAGAGAGAGGTTTATGAGCATTATTTCATATAATCTCGACAGTTGCATGAAAACACCTACCTGTACTGTTCGCAAGCACAGGTTGCTGTCATTCTACGGAAAAAATGCCTTTGGAAAATTTACCTTCATTGCCAGGCTTCAGAAAATCATTTCTTGACCTAAATTGTGATGCAGATTGTGTCTACCGTTAAGGCAAATTGTCATTCACATGAAAGGAGTTCCTGTATTCACAAAACCAATGTCAGAATGCAATTTTGACAAGAAATTCGCTTTCAAATTGAAACCATTCTGGTACCGTGATACCATATAATAATTGCTTCCTTATTGAAAAATAACGGGTTCGCAAATTTCTTTCTGAAATAGTAAATCTAATTTGGTGACGAGTTCTTTCAATGATAGGTGGCATCAATTTTTGGTGAAACACTTTGCTCCTCCATTATCCTATGTAATACTATTTTTTTGTTATGTGTTGCTACCATGCATCTCAGTCATTCTTGTCTACATTCTAGATGACTCACGAGAAAGTGATGATCGACAGGTTTTTGAGTTGACAAAGAAATGGTTGGAAAACTACTTACGTTTGTCCGATCACTTTTTTCTGATGTACCAGTGAATGATTAAATTTTCAAGAGACGACGACGATACAAATATCTCTCTTTTTGGCAATTTTGTGGCTCCTGATGACATCATTTCTCTAATAAAATGAATCTATCAATTTTGCAACACATGGATGCTTCCGAGGTTTTTGATCATTATAGGTTCCGACTTAAAAAGTACTGGTAAATATAGATAACACATCATTACGGCAATAATAAAAGTGTCCCTCATCTTTACCAGTTTTTCTTCTGGGTTCACTATAATAAGTGCTTGCAAGAGTGGTTTTCATATTCAAATTTTAATATTTTGGTGATGAATTGTTTGTTATAAGTGGTTAATATTAGGAAGAGGACATTCTTGTCAAAATTTGCAATGGCAATAATTTACATAGAAATCGGGATTGAAGAAAACATTGTGGAATTTTTGAGTGTGAAAATCCTCAAAAAAAAACTCCAGTTCAGGCATTTCAATGATGAAACACAAATAAGGGTGGAATTTTCAATTTCTCCACACATTTCAGTGTTGATATTTTATTGGAATATTTCTTATCTGGCATTGTATTCTATGGATTGTCATTGAGGTCAATCTTAAAATGCATAGGGTCTCTCATGAACTGCGACTGTGTGGACTTCATCGTTAATGTAGATCTTTCCAAAGGCTCACTTTATTCGAATTTAATGTCATTTTTCATCGTATTCCTCTATTCATTTCCACACACATTCTAAACCTCACTTCACATTAGACACTCTTTCATTAGGTAAACCACTTGACCAATCTACGAAATAAATTATGAATTGCACCTAGGTATTTCAATATTGAATCAGCAACGGATCATTTTGCAAATATCATGCAAGAAGTGGCAGAATCTGGTATGGCATATCCATCAATAATAAAAAAATGTAAATTAGCAGGTAACGCGTGAATCGGACCATCGAATGCTGCAGTAAACAATAACTGACGACATTCAAGGCCGTCGAAGGACTGTCAATGCCCTTTCGCGTAATTTAATATCGTTATAAAACGTGATTACTGGTCTTCCAGAGACACTGCATTATGATGGCGCCTGTCCGGCCACTTTCGTACTCTTCATAGGCGAAACCACCGATGCCCAGACCCACACCGTCTTGTTATCTCGATAAAATCACGTTCTCTTATTCGATGGCCATTGTAAAATTTATGAAGTCATGAATCAGATGAATTAGTATTATAATAATGCAGGAATTATTAAATTGTATCCTTAATTCTTAAATGTAATGTAGTACTTGCACTCCTTGCAAACAAAATTGAGATATGAAAGAAAAATGTTCTCAATCAACCCAATGACATCTCATGAATGTCCAGAAAAGGTGCTTCCTCAACCCATATGGACGTTGCCATAAAAAGGACATCCAGTTTATATGAATGGAAGTGGCCAATACTTGATAAAAATACCAATTGAACAAATAAAAGTAAAAGGGGCAAACATTGACATATCTTCATGATTTCTTTTTTATTTTTGATAATTTCCAGAGACAGGCATACTATATAATAATACTATGATGTACATGACGTTCTGATTTTCACTTATCGAAAAAAAATTGTCCGGTATCAATGTTACCCCATAAAAAGTATAAAATTGACACCACATATAAATTGAAGCTTTAGTCATACGTGACTTTGGCAAGGTAACAATACTATACTAATGAATTTTGATAAGTTCACTAATGTGGGGCACTTTGAAAAAATGCATTCCCCTATTCATCACCGGTTCGTCAATAATTGTAACCACTGCATTTAATAATACCGGCTCTGCGACCTCAAAATCAGGATATATAAAATACAAATCCTCTTTAAGTAAAAAGTTAACCTTAATATCGGCATCCTTCACTCCTATCCTTTTTTCCCAGGATATTTAACGATCACCCAATTCCCAAGTTTAACATTTTGAATTTCAGCATGGGTACTTCTTCGACTGGTGTTTGTTAGAGCCTCAATTATCTCATCCTCTACTAGTTCACTTTCACAAGTGATCGAATCTTTAAAATCTTCCGGCTTATTGTCACTGTTATCATAAATTACCTCACTATCTGACGAACTGAAGCTAGGTTCTTATGATTCTTGTGACTTTTTTTTGTTGTTTTGCTAATGGTTGATTTTGGTTTTGCTTTTCTTTTTCACGGAGTCTTTTCAAAACGTCTGTGTCTGTTAGGCTTCCAGCAAATTTTCTATTTACTCTGTTTTTCATCAGGACGGTCGATTTTTTGTGTTTTCGGTCCTTAAGACTGACAAAATTGAATTTGCTAAACTTGTGTTGATATTATTAGAGCCACCATGTATCGAACGGGACTTTGACAACAGTTGTCACTTTTGGAATAGAACATTTTGTCAGTCAGTTTTTTTCAGTTTTTGACCTCTTTTTCAATATACGGAGATTGATAACAGTTGGCTACGAGGATAATGGATTCTGGGGTGTTAGAGAAGTTATTAGAACAACAGAACAAAATTCTAGAAATGTTCGCACTGAAGGTGACTGATAAGGTACCAGAATCAAAATCTGAAAACACTGAGTTCATCATCGAATCAGCAGCCAGAAACATCGTAGAATTTGTACCAGATCCGGAAAACCATTTCACATTCGAGTCTTGGTATGAAAGGTATGAAGATCTGTTTGTTGTCGATGGAAAAAAGTTATATGACGCAGCCAGAGTTCGACTTTTACTACGATCTAAATACTTCAGCACATGAAAGGTACACTTACCTCATTTTTCCAAAACATCCCAGAGATATTCAGTTTGAGGAATTCTCAAGAAAATTTTTGGAAAGCAGTCATCTATATTCAGTACTCGTTACAAGTGTTTACAATTCAACAAGGTCGAACATTGTGAAGCTTTTCAACTGAAGGAAGTGAACGAAAATCAATTCATTTGTCTCATGTTCATAATTGGATTGAAATCTTCCAAATATTCGGATATTACATGACGTCCTTTATCAAAAATTGACATAGATGAAAAAGACGACATATCCTTGGAGCATTTAGTGGATGAATGTCATGGGATTTCTAGTCTGAAGGGAAACACGGCTCATGCAGTTTCCAACAGAGAAAAGAAACCACATAACAGTTTCGATAAACCCAGAACACCTTGTTGGCAATGCGGTGAGATGCATTTCAAGAAGGATCACAGTTTTTCACAGCACAAATGTGGAGTCTGTTACAAAATTGGACACAAAGAAGGTTATTGTTCTTGTTTCGCAGATGAAACAGCAGAAAAATCACGAAACAGAAACAAAAAAGGATTAAGGAATAATAAAGGTCAAAACAAGGCCACTACAAAAAGTATATTAATAAACCGAATGAATTCTTCCCGAAAATATATTACCTTGATCATAAATGGGATACAAACATCACTTCAGTTTGTCACCGAGTCAGATATCACGATCATTGATGAAAACACATGGAAATCTATTGGCCGACCAGAAATCAGTCTAATTAATGAAGTTGCGTTCAATGCCTCCAGACAAGAGGTGGATTAACTTAGAAAAATAAACTGTCGGGGATACTGGGTGATCATTTACAACCGGTAGTGAAGACATGTTTCGTGACATCAATCAAAGAGTTGAATATATATTGGGAATCGATTGGATCGAAGAATTTGGACTATGGAACATTCCGATTAATTCAATCTGCAAGAAAGTTGATTCGTTTCCACCGATACCGACAGAATTTTGTTTGACATATTTACAAGGCATTTTTCCAGAAGTTTTCGAAGATGGTTTGGGACACTGCACCAAATCAAAAGTGAAACTTCATGTAAAACCTAGAGCTTAACCTATTTTTCGACCAAAACGACCAGTGGCTTACTCGAAAGGAGTCAATGATGTATCCGAATCACATTGTTATCCATTGCCAGTTCTACAGGAATTTTTTTCGAAAATATCGAATGGATTTGTATTCAGCAACCTTGACCTATCCGATGCTTATTCACAAGTCGAAGTTGACGATGAATCCAGCAAACTACTAACGATTTCAACACACACAGGGCTCTACCTGTACAATCGTCCTTTAGGAGTTAAGGTGACACCAGGGGCTTTTCAGCAGTTGATGGATAGCAGCTTTGGATATGGTTGCCCCTTATCTGTATGATATAATCATTTCTGGAAAAACGGAGATGAAATATAATAAAAATAAAATCTCTTCAAAGTTCTACAACATATTCAGGTTTATGGTTTTCGCTTGAAAAAAGGAAAATACAAGTTTTCCATGCCACAAATGAAATATTTGAGTCATATTCTAGACAAAAATGGAATCAGACCTGATCCATCAAGAATAGAAGCAATTTTACGAATGCCACCACCGAATGATCTCACAACTCTTCGTTCATTCTTAGGTGCCACCAACTATTGTGGAAAATTCGTTACCAACCTAAAGCAGATTTGTGGACCATTACACGATCTTTTGAAGAAAAACGCAGAATGAGATTGGTCAGTCGAATGCCAAAAAGCATTCGAAAAACTGAAGGCTATTATTTCATCTTCTGATTCATTACTCACTCACTATATATCAGAACTACCTATCATTGTAGCAGCTGATGCGTCAAGCTATGGTCTTGGAGCGTGTATTCTTTACAAATGTCCCAATGTAAGTATCAAAGCAATATGTCACGCATCTCGATCTTTGACTTCAGCAGAACAAAAATACAGTCAAGTAGAGAAAGAAGATCTTGCACTCATATTTGCTAGAACGAAATTTCATAAAATTATTTTTGGAAGAAGAAGAATTCACACTTCAGATAGATCACAAACCTCTTCTGTCAATTTTTGGATCAAAAAAGGTATCCCTGTCTATTCTGTAATTCATACGATTTCGATATCGTGTACACATCATCTTCGATGTTCGGATATGCAGATGCTTTATCGAGACTGACGGATGGCGAATTGAAACCTGATGAAAAATTTGTCATTACAGCGTTATATATGGAAAATACTGTTGAGCAAATCATCGAGACAGCTGCGTATTCCTAATCAATAACAGTTGAAATGATAGCAAATGAGACCCCAAAGGATGCAGTTTTCAAAGAAGTATCACACTATATTTAGATTAGAAATAATAGACGAACGAGATATTCGACAGTTGTACAATAGAAGGGATTCTCTCTATCTATACCCGAAAATTGTATTCTCTTCGGATACCGAGTGGTTATTCCCACCATATTTCGAAAAAGGATCCTGAAATAACTGTATAAAGAACATCCTGGAAAAGATAGAAGACTTCAGCGAGAAGCTATGTTCATTGGCCTGGTTCAGATAAAGAAATCAAAAATTTCATTCATCAATGTGATTCCTGCCTACAAGCTTCCAAATCGCCTCGAAAAACTGAATCCTCATCTTGGCCAATACCAGAAGGACCCTGGACTAGGTTACATATGGATTTTGGTGGCCCTGAAGATGGATCCAGTTTTCTCATCATAGTGGATGCTTACCCCAAGTGGCCGGAGGTTTTCAAGATGAAACCAACTACTGCTACAGAAACTATAAAGGAACTGAGAGAAGTAATCTCCATTTTTGGCCTCCCAAGATCAATAGTTTCAGATAAAGGTGCCCAGTTCACCGATTCATTTTTCATAAATTTCTGTCAAGCCAATGAAATTGATCATATCCGTACACCAGTTTACCATCCTCAATCGAAGGGTTTGGCAGAACAGTTCGTAGATACTTTCAAGCGTGCACTGAAGAAAATGAAAGGAGAAGAAGCTACAAATGAGGTGATAACCAGATTTCTCCAGATTTATCATTTGAATCCGAACAGAACAAGATCATTCATGGATCTGGTAGTACCTTATTCCAAAGAAGTAAATATTGTCAATTCAAGAATGGAACATCAATCACCTAAAAAACATGGAGCAAAGAAAAAATCGATGTTGGTCAACCGGTTTTTGCAAAAAACCATTCATACGGCAGAGTGGGTTTCAGGTAAAATCATCGAACGCATTGGACATGTTATGTCCGATTGATATATCATTGGATACATTCGACGTTACTTCTTCGAGAAAATCGGCTGAAACTTATTCGAATGTTCAAGGGAATGGTTATACCCAAGAAGATGAAAGTAGAAGTAAGGATCAGCCGGAACAGTCAGATCAGCCTGAAGATTCAGAGGAATCGGTTAATAATACTGGGGATTTTCTGATTCAGAGATCAAGACGAGAAACTCGTTCACCAAAATATTGGGAGATTTCAATGTAGAACATTTCAAAAGTGGGAGATGTTAGAGCCACCATGTATAGGACGAGACTTTGACGACAGTTGTCAGTTTTTAAATAGAACTTTTGTTAGTCAGATTACTAAATACATTTTCATTACTTTTTTGACCTCTTTTTCAACGTACGGAGATTGATAACAAATATCTTCTGGCGTAGAAGGAGAGGGAATCTGAGTCCTCAGAAGATGTGGATGGCATCTGAGCAGAATCCTTACCGTTAACAATGTGTGCCATCTGATATTTTCTTGTCATTTTTTCTAAAGACAAAGGATAAATGCCCGATTCATCAAAGCCACCTACCGCATTACTTCTGATCGAACTTGGAGTGCCAATTTTTTCATTGAAGAAGGGAATATAATTTCATCGACATTTCTATAACTCGATTCTTGATGAAAATTTTAAAGTATTTTTTTCCAAGACGCCACGATCGATTTGTAAACGCCAACATCCAAAGGCTGAACTAAATGGGACGTATGAGCTGGTAAACAGAATATTTCTATATTATGTTTTGCGGTTGTTTCTACCAAGTCCAAAGATAAATGTGAGTTATGCCCATCCAAAAAAAAACCCTGTAAATCTGAAGTTGAAGGAATAAAACAGTTAGTAAACCAATAAAAAAACTGAAAGGACTCCATCCAACCAGACGGTGAACAATTATAACGTCAATTCTCCGGCCACTTCTTGCTCAATTTGTATACCATGAATATGAGAATTGAATCAAATAGATGGCACCCACCAGAATAATATTTCATTCCAACCCATACAAGATCTCGTTGTATGGGTTGGATTTTCATTCAATTTTTTGACCCAGTAATATATTTGAAATGATTTTATTCTCATTATTCTGAATTCATTGATGCTTATATGAAATCATTCTTCCAATTTTCGAATTATTATATTGTGTTCCTTCAATTATATCTGTGCATTTCGATTCCTTTATTTGAAGTTTCATCGTTTTCGTTTCAGTTCTTTTTTTTTCAGTTGATGTGATAGGTTTTTGACAGGTTTCTATAGAGTAAAATGTAATGGAGGTTCGAACTTATAGCACTCTATCATATTATATCAGTTATTTTGGAGCAAAGTGTCTGTGTTTACTCGAGAAATCCCATGTCATAATCAAAATGTCAAGAGCCATACAAAAGCAATCATTCCAGTTTTTCACTTGACTAGATCATAGATTATTGAATGAAATGAGTAATTCTGTTCGGTATAATTGGTGAAAATGGATAAGAAACAGTTATATGATAGTCGACAGAATAGACCAACGATTATCATGCCACTGATAAACCGTAATAATTGCATGAGAAAATAATTGAATAGAGATTACCACCAATTTGAAGAATTTATAGAGATGAGTTATGAATATATGTCTACGACCGTAAAGATGAGTGAAACCGGATGCTGATTTCGGATTCCTGCCAGATTAACGAAGCAACAAAAAGATATCGAGATCTAAAAAATGGCAAACTTTGTGAGAGACAGAGGCCATTACAGAAATATGTTCATCATTGGTTTAAATTATTCAGATCAGCTAAATTTAGTAGAAAAGATGAACGTATCTAGAAGGTGAACCGATGATGTTATGAAAGTAAATATCGGTCTTGATGGTATTGTCAGAGTGCTTACTGTGCCAATGTGCTTACTGCACAAGGAACCCACAAACGACTCTTTGTTTTGGTGGATATTTCTAATTTGATCTTGCGATCAAGAACTGTGTTTTCGAAATCAAATCATTCAATACCAATTATTATGTACGAATCTCTCTGAAGAAGGCCAAAACTGAATGATGAAGAGCGCTATCAAGGGTAAGTTGCCTGAGTTACTTCCCAAGAGTTATCTGATGTTCATTAATTTGATTGAGAACTTCTGTGAGGTGCATCCTTCCATCCATCCATCCACCTATCCGGTTCAATTAAATGATTGAGTGTGGGAAGTCGTAATATATAAATTTCAGGATTTTAATGAAGTGTATTATTCTCTTATCTGTGACACAATACTTCTGAAACCGTAATTGTAAATCGCAATCACATCAACTACCAAGAACAATGATCACGTATAGCGGTTTTTGAGAAATCGGGAATGTGTACCGTATTTCTATGACACCTCTTTGGTGTCTATTCCAACAAAGGTGTAGCCATTCACAAGCTGAAGTAACAGTAGACCCTGTCAATAGCCTGTGGTTATATCAATGAACTACTCCATCCATCTGCTATTACTTCATTTTTCAGAACTGAATAACTTCGACAAGTACATCAGCACTATCGATATTTGTTTCGCTAATCCATATACTTGCTTGAAACAAAATTTTTACGATACTCACAAAAATTCCACTACTAACTATTGCTGAGATGGTACTATTTTATGCAATTCCAAATGAAATTTTAACGATCATACATTTCATTTTCAACGACTGCTGGTCAAGTGAGAAAATATTCTTCGAGGTGAACAAGTGAGTTTCAAAAAGTCAATATAATATTATATAATCATATAATCATATCAATTATATAATCATATATATATATATATATATATATATATGATGAATTGTGTTTTCGGGTTTCATTCCGTGTTCTGTGTTTTTGATCCTCTGAAGGATAATTGTCACAACGTTTCGGCAAAGTCTCATTTGCCATCTTCTAGGTGATGATTGAGTTTCGACCTCCGAACTCGAGTTCGGAGGTCGAAATATGTATATATATATATATATATATATATATATATATATATATATATATATAATTGAAATAATCTCAATTATAATTGACTTGAATTCTTCTTTAGTTCAACCCACATTCCAACCTGTCTTCGGAACTCATGGTGCATTGAGTATTAAGTGAAGGGTACTTACTCATATATACATTCTAAAATCTTTTTGATAAACAAAAAAAAATGTTCAAGAATTGATACAGACGTGTGGGGTACATACTTATGTAGATTCCAAAAACATTCCCCAATGATTAACAAACAATTTTGTGTTCAAGAACCTTGGTATATAGCACAGATATCAGAATTACGTCCAACAGACGGTTCATCAATGAATGGAAACAGTGCCATTAGGAAAATGAGCCATATTGAAACAGTTTTCACTTCAATGTTCCATATGACCCAGCATACGATTGTCATTGGGTATCAGTAGAGTGTAGTGCATTTACCCAACAATGGAACTTTAACTCCTCTAAGGGCCGGCACTTTGCTGAGTCTCCGTTTAATTATGATTAGTGAAAGTTTGTCCTTTGTGACACAGTAATCGTTCACGACAAACATCTTATAGTTGAGACAAACCAGTGAGTAATATGATTTACTATGACACTTCGCAGGTCGTGATAAATATCTTCTAGGTATCATGGAGTCCAATGACTCAACGTCTCATATCATCATGATTTTACGCAACGGTCAGGTCCTAATAGATAGTCCTTCCTTTTCTTTTCGGATGCAACCATCGGAAATTTTATTCTCAATCACTTTTATACTTTTATGTCTTCTGATATTAGCTGCACTTATAAATCAATATCCACCTTGGAACAATCACATTCCCTTTTTCTTTTCTCTACCATTCGAATTTGAATTATGAATATGATTTTGTGAGTCGAATCAAACACTGCAGCAACCCGATTATTGAAAGATATTAAAGAAATTACAGGGTATACGTCCTTTTCATATTATATTAAACGATTGGTTATCTCAGTAAGCCTTGGTGATATGCGATCCTGACTGTTGAGTCTGAGTGATAGAACAGCAGTTAATTTCAAGGCAGAAGATTTTCTGGTTGTTTGGTTACATGGGAAACGCACACGGGCGCTTCTAAGTGGATGTGTCATGTTTCTCGCTTCATTGTGAATCCTAGGAGTTTAGGCGCAGAATAATTAAACTACTATACAGAAGCGAAACGGTAACACAATAATTGTCCCAAAACTATTTGACCTTGAGCCAACTTTGGCACTTTCATCGACACTGATAATCTGACAATACATAACAATAATAAGAAACTACACTGAGAAAATTCCAGTGACATGGCATATCAATTAACTGTCTTTATCTGACTCATTGAAGCAAAAGCAATAGAATACATATTTTAGTAAGCTCTCATCGGTGCACTTTGGGAAGGCGTGGCTCTTAACGAACATATCATTGGATTCGCTTCTGTATAGTAGTTAAATCCTTCTGTGGTTGAGGTCTGTACTGTAATCGAGAGTCCCAGTGTTATGAATAAAATATCCTGAAACTCCACAAGAATATGAAAGGAGAAAAATTCCCAGGTAGTTCCACCAAAAAAAGGCACCATTCACGGATGATTGTTTCGATAATGCATATTTCAAAACGAACCCAATCGCGTTAATATGAATTTCTGATCATGTTATTGAATTCCGAAATAGGTTATTCACAAATAATTTTCAGTGATAATAAAACAGTTGAATCGCTTCCTCGAGGTCATCCGGTTTAATTAAATAATTGAGTGTGGGAAGTCGTAAAATTTAAATCTTGGGATTTGAATAAAGTGTATTATTCTCTTTTCGGTGATACAATACTTTTGGAAACGGGATTGAACTCGCAATCACATTGAATTACAGGAACAATGATCGCGTATAGCGGTTTTTGGGAAATTAGGAATGTGTACCGTATTCCTATGACACCTCTTTCGTGTCTTTCCCGACAGTGGTGTGGTCATTCTCAAGCTCAACTAACAGTAGACCCTGTCATTAGCCTCCGTGCTATACGTAGTGAACTAGTCATGCTTTTTCTATTTGAAGAATCATTTTACTTCTGATTTTTCTTCCACTTCCACATTAGGAAAGTTGTCAGAATTCTAATCAATGGAAGAGTTTATACACTTCACACTCACTCATTGATTAGCATCGTGACAACTTTCTTATAGTAAAATGAGTAGAAGATTGCTCCATGAACCTGCAACTGTACTTTCTTTGATCACAGACAAACATGATTGAAATTTTGCCCTAGTTTCTACTTGAATTATAAAAAATATGATAAGACCACTTGTCACCTACACATTTTTCATCTGTCATAATTGACATTTTCTTCCAAAAATTTAAAAGTGGCATTTTGTTCACGTTCATGCAGAATTATTGATTTTATATCATTAATTTTTTCACTAGGGCAATAAACAATTTATTGTACTAGTGTACTACTGTCATCCTTCTGCAGTTACATGAGCACATTGACAGAAGCATTTCGTCCCTACAACCGTACGAACGCGAAGATAAAATCATGCGACTGAAAACAAATCGAAACAATTTTTGACTCCCTGTTATTTTGCCATGAACCCCCTCCTGTTTTGTTTTCGGTTATAATTGCACGAGTTCATAAAAATTACCGATAATTTTGCAAGAAAGCGTGATATCTAAGAATTGCAAGAGTTTATTTTCATATTTTGACGAAAGTGGTACTGATTCCTCGATACAAAGTTCATCAGAACAGTATGTAATTTCGAATGTTTTGCTAATCGTCACACAGAAGGATACATTTTAAAGAAATATCAATTTTTTGATTTTTTGGTA
Source organism: Zygogramma bicolorata (assembly GCA_032362365.1). Classification (NCBI taxonomy): domain Eukaryota; kingdom Metazoa; phylum Arthropoda; class Insecta; order Coleoptera; family Chrysomelidae; genus Zygogramma; species Zygogramma bicolorata. Next base: position 75,498 of record JAVJAQ010001019.1, read on the forward strand.
GGTGAATTCAAATGATAAAAGTATCTGACTGGTTGAGGGGAATCATTTGTTTCAACTCTCTTACTATATACTGGAATAATTTCTGAACATTTCCATTTCATTTTCCAGGTTGTGGTGCTTTGATATGACTAAAATCTATTTACCCTTCACAAGAAATTATTTTCAAACTCCACTATACTTCAATGTTGTATTTTATCTAATATATTCAAACGAGCAATTTATATATATATATATATATATATATATATATATATATATATATATATATATATATATATATATATATATATATAACCCGTTCGATAGTTGTGCTAATCGTCATTTAGACAGAATAGTACATTTTATAGAAATATCATTTTTTCAGATTTTTTGGTATGTTAATTCACATGCTGGTTCAGGAGAATCATTTTCGAAATAATCAATGGATTCATTGGTAGACTCTATGTTGGATTACGGGACTAACTCTAACTGTAAAAGAAGGATTACTTCGTTTAATAAAATCATTAAGAAAATATTGGTTCAAGAGCTCCCAGCTAACTCGCTACTTGTAATAACTAGAAACATATCGGCCGAGGTTTTTGACCCAACGAATTTTGAATTCACACATAATTGCGGATGAAGAAACTCATCAAGATTCGGTTGAGCGATATATCATCGTTTTCCGGCTGAAAAAAATACACGCGTTCAAAGTTTAAATTTTATCATTAGTGATTCGATTTTGAATTAAACGTCTTCTCATCATGATTATCTTGAAAGAAGAATCATTCGAGGAAGTCGATCGTTCATTTTGATTGTTCATTTTTTGATATATCGTGGAGTCATAGAAGCAAATGTTTCAGAACACTTGCTCTTGCCGCAACTGGAATGAACCGAAGAACCGCATCTCATCGTCATTGCACCATCGCAACTACATTCGAACATGATTCTTTCTCTTCTTCGTTTTTTTTTTTGTTTTGTTAACCACAACCACAATGTGAAAAAATCTGATATCTTCACACTATATATATATATATATATATTCTTGGACCCAAATTCGCAATTCCAGACACCAGTCACACTCTAAAACTCAATCATTATTAGCAGATGTAGAGAATATCATTGAAGATGTACCAACAAATTCTAAAGACATTTTGAGAGCCCCAGAGCCACTAACGTCCTCACTCATTTCATGCAAAACTCACGAGCCGATAAGCCTACTCACACCAACACAATGTTTAACAAAACCAAACGCTTCCTCAAAGAAGCCAGACATCTATATTCTTCAGTCTGACAAAGGTAATTGTACTGTTACAATGGACAGGAGAGAATATATAGAAAAAACCTCGACACTACTACGAGATAACTCCACCTACATTGAACTGAAAAGAGATCCCACTTTAACCATTCGAACAAAACGCAATAATATAATCAAAAAACTAAAAACCAAGACTGAAATAACCGAACTTGACGCTAAATCCCTCACAATATACAACTCAGCCTTTCCCAAACTTTATTGCTTACCCAAAATACACAAACCTGACATACCATTACGTCCGATAGTAAGTTCCATAAACGCCTCTACCTATAATACCTCGAAATATCTGGCCAATATCCTCAAATCCGCCTTTGATGACAACTCCGAATACAATATAGAAGATACTTTCTCCTTGGAACTATATACCACCCAGTTGGTTGGCAGCAAGGATGGTATACATACTTAAAGTGGGTCGGAAAGACCTACACCCTAAATCAGCCTTATATCCTTCCTGTTGAAAGGACTTGAGAGGATACTGGACGAACATATCAGGAAGGTGGCTTTATCTTCAGCCCCCCTGAATAACCACCAGTATGCTTATCAAACTGGCAAATCGACAGATTTAGCACTAAATTACCTCATAGAGAAAATTTCCCAATCCCTTGATAACAAGGAGATTGCGGTTGCCGTATTTTTCGATATTGAAGGAGCATTCGACAATGCACTACCTAAATCTATAGGATCAGCCCTGACTGGAAGGGGCATAGAAACAACCATAACGGGTTGGATCTATGCCATGCTGGTAAACAGAATTGCAACTAAGACGAGGCCATTAAGTTCAGGGTCACCAGGGGCTGCCCTCAAGGTGGGGTACTATCTCCCCTTCTGTGGTCACTCCTGATGGACAGTCTGCTTAGTGCCCTCGAAAGAAGACAAGTAGATCTGCAAGCTTATGCAGATGACCTTGTCATTTTGGCAAGGTCCACGTCGGGAAGGGTAGCTTGTAATATCCTTCAAAGCACGATGGATGTTGTTCACGGTTGGTGCCAGAGGGAGCAGATGTCTGTAAACCCCAGCAAAACTGTGTTAATCCTCTTCATCAGGCGGAGAAAATTGGATGATTCAACGCCACTTTCTCTCAATGGTGAGGACATTCCATTTGGAACGGAGCTGAAATATCTTGGCATTGTCCTTGATAAAAAACTCACCTGGAACGCCCACTTGGAAAACGTCTTACACCAAGCCAAACTGTCCCTATGGACTTGTCGAAGGATTTGTGCTTAATCTTGGGGTTTAGGTCCCAAACAAATTCATTGGATTTATGTGACTATTGTCAGACCAATGATTACCTATGGTGCAATTGCCTGGTGGCCGAAGGCTTCTCAGAAAACGGCTCAGGCAAAGCTCTCTGGCTTACAGTGACAGGCCTGTTTGGCTATCTGTGGTGTCATCAGTACCACACCGTCAGCGGCCATGGAGATCCTTCTAGATCTACTTCCTCTCCACATTTTTCTGGAGAGAGAGGCTAGATGGACTGCATATAGACTTGTGCACATCGCTAATTGCACAAAACAATCTAATGCAGAGTATACTAGACTGCTGGCTGACACAAGAAGTCACAGCATTCTGGGAATGACCTCTGACATTATGACTCCAACTGTAAACTATGAACTGCCTTATACAGTTCTTTTCCCGAGTAGGGGGGACTGGATCCTCCGGGAGAAGGAAATACTGAGAGCAGATAGTTGTTGATTCACAGATGGATCAAAAACACCTTCTGGTTCTAATGCAGGTGTTTTTAGTCGCAAACCCAGGACAGAAATATCAACCTGCCTAGGGACCTATGCGACCGTATTTCAAGCGAAAATTTATGCTATCGAATTGTGTGCGGAGAGATTGGCAGAATCCAACCTCACACACAAGTCAATAAAAATATTCTCGGGCAGTCAAGCGGCGCTGAAAGCCATTGGCTCTTACCGATTAACGTTCAAACTGGTAACAAATTGCCAAAAACGACTCTCCTCAATAGGAAGATTTAACAAATTGTCTCTGGTCTGGATTCCGGGCCATACTGTCCTGGAAGGCAATGAGGCTGCTGACTCCCTTGCAAAGGAGGGTGCTGCAAGCAGCTTCATCGGACCAGAACCTGTCATTGGCATCGCTTTAGGCTTTGCCAAACAAACATTGAATACCTGGATGGCAAGAAGATTCATGGACTTCTGGCAAAATCTTCCAGGATTGGCTCATTCCAAGGCGTTTATTCACCCTCCGAAGTCGAAAATCAAACTACAGTAGGGACGAACTACGATGTCTAACTGGCCTTCTCACAGGTCACTGTCATTTGAATCATCATATGCAGAGAATCGGACTGTCAGAAGACAGCTTGTGTCGTCTCTGTCTGGAAAATGATGAATCATCAGAGCACATAATTTGTGCCTGCCCCGCTGCGGACCGAATCAGGTTTTCAGAGTTTGGCAAGGCTTCACTCTTACTATCTGACCTGAAAGATCAGTCACTATACAAACTAATCGGCTTCGTTAAGAAGCTGGGTTTATTTGGTCGAGTTTGAATAGGTGTGAGCCGCAATAAACCCTTGTGGGTTGCAGTGGAGGGCCGAACAAACCCACTCACTTCTGACCTAACCTAACCTAACTAACCTTCTCCTTCGTTAATCAGATCCAAAACTTCAAACTACCAGAAAACTATGTACTAATTTTTTTAGACGTGGTATCCTTATTCACAAACATTCCTTCAGAATTGACAGTTATGATTCTTGAACAAAAATGGCACCATATCAAAAAACACACCACTATCTCAAAAAATAGCTTCATTCATCTTATCAACTTTATTTTCGAAAACACTTATTTCAGTCTTGATAGAAAATTCTATAAACAAATATTTGGTACCCCAATGGGTTCGCCAATTAGTCCAATTTTAGCACAGATATAGTTCTAGACTACCTACACGATTCCGTTATCCCAAAATTACCGTTCAAATTTTCATTTTTATATAAATACGTGGATGATATTATTTGTGCAGTGCCGGTTGACAGTGTAGGGATAACTTTAGGCACGTTCAATTCATGGAATAAACACCTGCAATTTACAGTAGAATAAGAAAAACACAATAGCGTGCCCTTCCTAGACACCAGATCAATACGAACGAAAAAAAAAACATATAGTATTGGAATGGTATTAAAAGGAAACCGCATCCGGTAGATTCATTAATTTTGCATCCAATCACCACACAAATCAAAAATATAATACAGTTATTGCCATGAAAAACAGAATCACACATATTTGTCATGAAACTTTTTTAAAACAGAACCTAAAGAAATTATTTGACATCTTCACGAACAACGGGTATCCTGAACATATCCTAAAGAAACTAATATACAACTCTAATTTCCATGACAGACCAACTGAAGATTGCAACATACAGTTAGAATACGAATAAATTCCTTTTGTAGAAAAATTATCCCTCCAAATCACAAATATTTTCAAAGATTTTCCACAACAACACCACAAAAATTTCGGATCTCTTTTCAAAAGTCAAAGACAAAACACCTGTCCCACTTAACAGCAACGTTATATATATGAAATTCCGTGTGGTGGATGTAACCAATGTTATGTGGGACAGACCTCGCAGTGGCTCAAACAAAGAATAGCCCTCCACAAGAGCGATGCCCGGCTAGGAAAAAACTCTTGTGCAGCAGTCGACCACTTCCAAAAAACCGGCCATCAATTCGATTATTCAAATGTAAACATTCTAGACAGAGTCAGTAATCAGAAAACCAGGTTGTTCCTTGTATATATATATATATATATATATATATATATATATATATATATATATATATATATATATATATATATATAACTCTTGTGCAGCAGTCGACCACTCCCAAAAAACCGGCCATCAATTCGATTATTCAAATGTAAAAATCCTAGACAGAGTCAGTAACCAGAAAACCAGGTTGTTCCTTGTATATATATATATATATATATATATATATATATATATATATATATATATATATATATATATATATATATATATTGATTCAACCAACTTTGACAGACCCAGTACGTTCATCAGGCAACCACAGACCCACCAGAAATAAGCAATTTCACGGAATATATTGAATGGCTAATTGACTATTTTAGTGCCCCGAATATAGGCATACTTTGAGGGGAAACGATTTCTTGGAAAAAAAAATTTCGCTACATCCATAAGTCTCTCTCAATCCCACAATTCGATTATTCAAATGTTAACATTCTAGACAGAGTCAGTAACCAGAAAACCAGGTTGTTCCTTGTATATATATATATATATATATATATATATATATATATATATATATATTGATTCAACCAACTTTGACAGACCCAGTACGTTCATCAGGCAACCACAGACCCACCAGAAATAAGCAATTTCACGGAATATATTGAATGGCTAATTGACTATTTTAGTGCCCCGAATGTAGGCATACTTTGAGGAGAAACGATTTCTTGAAAAAAAAATTTCGCTACATTCATAAGTCTCTCTCAATCCCACAATATTCAAACGCCTTTCCAGACCAATATATCAACTCATGGATATCAGTCCGACGTTCCCGCTCCCAGCGGTGTTGCCATGATTATGGGCTTGATAACGTCAGGTGTATGTCATATCTGTATTAAATCATTCCTCTTATTGTTTGTCAGATTCATTTATCGGTATAGAGTTCAATAGTGAATGTTTGAGAATGATTGCTTATGAAGTAGGCTTACCGGGCTGATTCGTATTTATTCCTCCAGACCTGGATCCTTTCAGATATTTAAATACACTGAGTAAATGTGTCGGTTCACGTATTCAATTGTATGAACCGCCCTTCATTTACCTATTCAACACTTGTTCATTTATGCGAATCGCCATGGCAATGATCACATGTATTTTATTTCGAGGAACTGTAAAAAACAGCGAAGGCAATAGTTTAAGTGAAGAAACAGTATTTTTCATTTTTCTTGCGAATTGCCGTTCAATTGGATTTTCAGTGGTAGTTCAATCTATTCGGCAAACTTTTGATTTAAGGGACTATTTTTGAGAAAAGCAATTTTTCGAAATACTTGTATTTTACTATTTTATTGTTCACAATGGAATGTTTGATTCAGTTCAATATTGTTCACATTTTTCTTTGATTGAGTTCGAGTAAAATCCATTTTCTGAACCACCATGTAGATATAAAAGTAAATTAAACAGAGGAATGGGCACTTTTGATAAAGCAGACTTTTTCGTCAGGTATAACGTTTTTCATATATTCAAAAATAAACTCCTTTTCTTCATGCGACCTCAATCGGGGCATATTTTTCCGAATTCTATGGTTTATGAGCAATCATTCGAAAATATCATCACTTCTAACCACAATCAGCTTGGTGAGTGACCAATTGTTCACACAGAAGAAAGCAAGGTGGTGTAAACATCTCCAACCTCGTCTTCTTCTATTTGAAACGTCATTCTGCTCATCGGAAGCCATGTGTTCAGGTCCCCCTTAACGTATACACACCAATGCAGTTATACAAAACGAGCTATTTGACACGAAATCACAGTAATTACTCACTATCGCAGTACCAAAAGGACAGGAAATATATAGATACGCAATTTCTTCTTTGAAAACACTAAACCTCTTCAATAACTACGGTATTAGTTTCCAGAAATAGTACGCTACCGTTTTATTAGCCATCTTCTCGAATACAAGATCCAGCGCACTCCATCGCTCAAGGCCAGTCTTTTTTTATTGCCGTTGATATGTCAGTTCGTAATCCAAACGCTGTCTATTTGCAGTAATCCTCATAAATCATAATTGAGATATGATAATGATTGGCCTGCCAAACACATTCATTAAAATGAAGCAAAATGTGAAACATATTTCAACCTTTACGTAGGCAATTGACATTTACAAAGAATGACAATCACGACATGTGTTGAAAGCTTTATCAAATGTGTCGATATGGAATTTCACTTGATACACAAAATTCATTTCAATTATCCTTGCAAATATTTTTTTCTTGTTCATTGCAAACCTTTTTTTCGAATGATTCTAAAAAAAATAGTATAGAAACCTCGGCGAAGGAAATGATTAACTTTCCGCCTCGGTATGTGATTATTATTCCGCCACTGAACCTGATTATTCTCATCTGATAGATCTTTTTCAGTAACAATACATGATGAAGAGGTTTTCACAATAATCCTTCCCCAAAAATTGTTCATGGTGTTGAAATTCAAATAAAAAACACAGAAACATTCATTAGGAAAATATTCAAATATGTCAATGAAATTTTCATCACTTTGGAACGGCTTGTTCGATCCTCAACAGGTTGAAAATTAAAACATATAAACTCTACTTGTAATTGATATATATTTCTGCACCTACTTATTAAGTATATATGTATTGATAAAAGTGAATATTTTCCCATACAAAACAAAATTTATTAACTTCAATTGGTCAATTGACCGGTAGATTTTTAGCTGATTCAAGACAGACGCATTGAATTAATATAAGAACGATAATGAAAGCAAACCAGTGTTGAATTGAAAACTCGAGTTCTTTCCAAACGATGACACAATTTGAAAAAAGATGACGTCATTGGTGTGTATTCTCTCTTCGCATATATTTCATTTGAAGTCGATATCTTGCCCCGTTAGAAAGTGTGAAGGGGAAGGTAGAACTATGTTTATAATGAAAGTGCTTCAACATTCTTTTGATTTTTTTTTTCAATTTGACTTAATATACATCTCTTTCAGTATTGAATGGTATCATTTTGAGGGATACATTTCAAAATTGTTCGAATAACGGATTCAAATCAAATTATAGATGCTTGACTCCAGATACGTTGATTAAATCCAATTATGAAATACTGTACAGAAAGTTGTAATTTTGACAGATTTGAAAAGGCTATGTCTGTGAAATAATGGCCAAGTACATATTTCTCGAATCAGATTTAAAGTTATCCCCCAAAATATATGGAAAAGTAAATAAAAAGTGAATGAATTGAGTTTTTTGTGATATTTCGAAAGTACTATGTATCGTGGGAAGTTATATTAGTTGACTTAGCAACAGTTGATTCACCAGTTGAGTTATTTCAATATTAATTCGGTATGGTTACAACCATCATATTTTTTCCTCAGTTGCAAAAGTGCGGCAAAAAAGCTCAAGGAGGAAAACACAAAATGCAAGTGAGAAACAGGTGAAGACAGTTTGTAATTTTTCATTGAAAGTTAAATCGCATTAAAAGGAGATGAATTAATATGACTTGCACGAAATGATTATCATTGAAAGGAATAATAGCCAAATAATGTACTTTTGAACCATTGAAATCATTCATGCGCCTTTTTTGCGTGAAAACTTGAACACACATCTTTTGAAAAAATGGTTTTTCAAGATGAAAATTTTGCCGAATGTTCTCCAGATCATTTTCATTTTTCACGAAATATTGAATGAGGTACTGAAATGTCAGTGAAAAATTTATGTTTCTCAATAAGATGGTAATATTGAGATAGGTGATTTATGGAGGCCATTCGCAGATTTCCATATGAACTCCAAGTTGCCGATGTTTAGAAAAAAAAATCGTCATAATCTCAGTATCATCCTAGATAATTTGGATAAACGTAGTACACATTCTCTATTATTTATTTTTACCAGGGGCGTACTTTTATATTTAGCCTGATTCATATTTTTTTCCCCATCTACAGAATTTACAGAATATAAAATTTCATTTGGATGAAACTACAAAATGAAAATTAAAAATTCTGATAGGTTTGAACCGAGCCATAGTTTTAATCGATTCAATATGTTGGGAAAGAACATGGAGTCGCGCAACACCTTCATGAAATGAACTTCTCATTGAATTATAGTGGAGTAAAAACACGCTTGAAAGACGCTTCTATCACGAAATAAAAAAAAATGATGTAGAACAAAACAAGTGGTGTATAGCCTTTTCAGGAATGTTACTCGCTATTACAGATCGATATTTACGACATCGCCAGCTGGGGCTGACTCTTTTTATAGCGGAAAATGTGTGAAAATATGAAAAATACAAAAAAACGTATTTTTCCAGATATAACTCGTGATAAGTCGCAAACTTTGAGACATATCAAAGTGACCTTTTTTTATTCTAAAGTAGAAATATTAGCGCTGGTGTCAGAGCAGCCGAATTTTCGAAAACTTACTTATTCTTCTCAAAAAAACATTGGAAATACTCATATTTATTTTTGTGCATTGATGTCTTGAGCAATCGAAAAACTTTTTTATTTTTAGGGATTTTCACATACTTCATGTGAGTAAATTGAAGCAAAAACATAACAGAAGTTTTTCAAAAACATTGTCATAGGTTGAGATCAATAGGACACGTCATAACCGCACAAAAATTAAAATCGCGTGTCTCCCGCTTGCACTTTACCCGGAAGATAAGCGCGCGCAACACGTTCATGTTGGGGATCTTAATAATCTTACTGTTAGTGAGCAGAATCAACAAGAGTGAAAAAAAGTTTTATCTACAGTGTCACCATTAAAGTGCGCACCATATGGGAAACTTTTTTCTCGAAAAGTTTCAATGATGTTTACTGTTAGTGAGCAGAATCAACAAGAGTGAAAAAAAGTTTTATCTACAGTGTCACCATTAAAGTGCGCGCCATATGGGAAACTTTTTTTTCGAAAAGTTTCAATGAAGTTTAACTTAGGCACTTGTTTGTGCTTTGAATTTAACGTAAAATGATGCGGCCAACTGCGACCCACTGACGTTCAGTGTTGGTCAAATTCAACTTTTTTTTTGAAAAAAAATGGAAAAAGTGCATTTCTAGATCGAATTTAACAAGAGGTTACTTGAAAAAGTTGTGTCTACGGCAATTTTATATCCATATGTCTTTAGTTGCCTCTGCTTTTTCGAAATCAAAGGTTTGTTTGAGAAAATAGCCAAGTGATTGAAACTTTGCACCAGGCATGTTGAAATTTTCAGAGCAAATTTTTAATTTCTCCCTAAAAATGTCCGTATAAGTAATAATGTATCGAAAAAGTTAAACTCCATGATGAGTTTGTTATGTATGTACACATGAATTGATGACAATTAACCGAACTTGTTTTTTAAAATAAAGGGGATATCTGTCAAAAATAAGCAAAACGTCAACTTTATCCTAGTTGCATAAAATTTGGCATATGGATATAAAATTGCCGTAGACACAACTTTTTCAAGTAACTTTTTGTTGAGTTCGATCTAGAAATGCACTTTTTCAATTTTTTTCAAAAAAAAGTTGAATTTGACAAACACTGAACGTCAGTGGGTCGCAGCTGGCCGCATCATTTTACGTTGAATTTAAAGCACAAACAAGTGCCGAAGTTAAACTTCATTGAAACTTTTCGAAAAAAAAGTTTCCCATATGGTGCGCACTTTAATGGTGACACTGTATATGTATTTAATTGTGCTATTCTTGTGTAGGTAGTTACCTCATTAATTACATCATCATATACGTTTTTGAAATAGTATGTTGAAATTTTTTATTAGCCACAAAATGTAGTGCATTATATGTTGAGAATCTGTTGAAAATCAGGATGAATCGTTTTGCAAAACAGGGTCTACAAACTATATATATACTATATATATACATATATGTGAGAAGGTTAGACGACTGTCTAAGTTAAAGAAGAATCCTTTAAATATTCGGGTGTGCAGTCAACAAGGAATTGGAAAAAGTGAACTCTTTATTCTGTTCAAGCTTTCGAGTCTTTATTGGCTCTTCATCAGGAACTCTACAATGAATTAGGAAAATTGTAAGAATAGAAACGTTTTTTAACATGTGCTTACTTACGAATGTGAGGTTAATAATCCTTTTTTAATGAAAACATGAAGGACAACATATCACAAACACATCGACCTAATGGTACAATTATAATATAAAACTTTAATTAAAAGATATGATCAATCATACATGTAAAAGAATTGAAAAATGGGAGAAGTTGTTTCTCCTAACAGGCATTGGAAACCATATTTGTAATTTTAACGGAAATGATGTGAAAAGAAGGGAATGAAGTTGACAAGTGACGAATGATTACAGTTTCCTGTGACCTTGTTGCCAACACACAATGAAAATGAATGTGAAATCACCAACTAAACAGGAGTACCAAATGTAAAGTTGTTATTATTACTGCCCAGTAGGGGGCGACTTAGTAAATATGAGTATATGATGCTGAGATTATCTATATCTTTCCTGGAATTTATGGAATTTGGTTCTTTGAAAATTTGTGTCATTTCAAGAAAAGTTCTTTTCTTGAGATTGGATTCATGTTCCAATATCGTCACATTATCATAATCGGGTAAATGATCAAAATTGATTGAATGTTGTGCTAATGAGCAGGTTTTTTTGAGATTTCTAATATCACTTTTATGGGAACAGATTCTATCCTTCAACTTCCTCTTGGTTTGTCCAATGTACTTTTTTTCACACTGAGAGCAAGGGATACAATAAACAACATTAGAATGATCTAATACAGGATCTTTATCTTTTAATTTTGAAAAAATTCTATTGAGTACAATTTGATTTTTATAAGCAATTCCTAATATTAAAATTGCTTATAAAAATCAAATTGTACTCAATAGAATTTTTTCAAAATTAAAAGATAAAGATCCTGTATTAGATCATTCTAATGTTGTTTATTGTATCCCTTGCTCTCAGTGTGAAAAAAAGTACATTGGACAAACCAAGAGGAAGTTGAAGGATAGAATCTGTTCCCATAAAAGTGATATTAGAAATCTCAAAAAAACCTGCTCATTAGCACAACATTCAATCAATTTTGATCATTTACCCGATTATGATAATGTGACGATATTGGAACATGAATCCAATCTCAAGAAAAGAACTTTTCTTGAAATGACACAAATTTTCAAAGAACCAAATTCCATAAATTCCAGGAAAGATATAGATAATCTCAGCATCATATACTCATATTTACTAAGTCGCCCCCTACTGGGCAGTAATAATAACAACTTTACATTTGGTACTCCTGTTTAGTTGGTGATTTCACATTCATTTTCATTGTGTGTTGGCAACAAGGTCACAGGAAACTGTAATCATTCGTCACTTGTCAACTTCATTCCCTTCTTTTCACATCATTTCCGTTAAAATTACAAATATGGTTTCCAATGCCTGTTAGGAGAAACAACTTCTCCCATTTTTCAATTCTTTTACATGTATGATTGATCATATCTTTTAATTAAAGTTTTATATTATAATTGTACCATTAGGTCGATGTGTTTGTGATATGTTGTCCTTCATGTTTTCATTAAAAAAGGATTATTAACCTCACATTCGTAAGTAAGCACATGTTAAAAAACGTTTCTATTCTTACAATTTTCCTAATTCATTGTAGAGTTCCTGATGAAGAGCCAATAAAGACTCGAAAGCTTGAACAGAATAAAGAGTTCACTTTTTCCAATTCCTTGTTGACTGCACACCCGAATATTTAAAGGATTCTTCTATATACATATATATATATATATGATGAGATGTTTTTTCGGGTTTCATTCCGTGTTCTGTGGTTTTGATCCCCTGAAGGATAATTGTCACAACGTTTCGGCAAAGTCTCATTTGCCATCTTCTAGGTGATGATTGACTTTGCCGAAACGTTGTGACAATTATCCTTCAGGGGATCAAAACTACAGAACACGGAATGAAACCCGAAAAAACATCTCATCATACTTCGTCCGTGAGAATCTTCATGCTAACATATATATATATATATATATATATATATATATATATATATGCAAGATGAATTTTCTGGGTTTTTTATCCGTTAGGTATCTTCTGATTCGTTCGACGTTTCGAATTCCATTTTGAATTCATTCTCAAGAACTGTCAGACGAATATCTGTCCATACCGTCCTGGTCAATCACTCCCCTTACGAAGTAACCAAGCAAGAGTAAGCAAAGACTTCAATTGTCTGTTCTCCATGGAAACTGGTATTTATAATGATCCTCTACAGTTATTATCCGACTAGGTCCGATATTATTGATGATTATATCGTCAGCCGCTCTCTAAGGTTGTAACCTGCCCATCCAGGTATTATGTAGAAATTGATGTTTTCACGGATCTTCGATATGCAAGATGAATTTTCTGAGTTTTTCATCCGTTAGGTATACTCAGAAATTGCTTTTGATGTACTTTTCAACAAAATGAATCCAATCGGTTTCTAGGTTCAGTATATATATATATATATATATATATATACTGAACCTAGAAACCGATATATATATATATATATATATATATATATATATATATATATATATATATATATATATATATATATATATATATATATACTGAACCTAGAAACCGATTGGATTCATTTTGTTGAAAAGTACATCAAAAGCAATTTCTGAGTATACTTGAGAGACGGGTATCTTATATAATGAGATTTGATTCACTTCGTCTCAGTTTTTTCAAACGATACGTACATTCTCACTGCAGTCCCAAAAGGACAAATTGAAAGTGCCGAAAGCATAAACAAAAAAGCAGATTTAAACAATCTTTGCAAAATTCACAGCTACGTTTCGAAATTGGAATCGTTCCCTTCCCCACGAGGTGGAGGTTAGTCTGTGCTTTTCTGCTATGGGGTGTTGTTGCCCATGCCCGATCCACAGAATCCCAAACTTTCACAAAAAACTCTAGCAAAACAAGAATGCAAAATCAAATATTTTTTTCTCATAGTACCACGGTGATTATCTTCCAACTTCAATACGAGTCTGATGGTATATCTAGTCAAGAATATTTCATAAAAAAATGAGTTTATTTCGTTATTTGTGGCAGTGGCGCGCAAAGAAGGAACAATGGGTAACAAGTTTTTTCCATTCATAATAGTCCAAATGATTCGAGAATCGTAGGACTTTTTGTAACATTTTAATATATTTTCTGAACAGTCCAACTGTCCTCTATTCGCAGTTGAGAAGTTATCCATTATTTACGGGACACCCTCTATATATAGCGATTTCAAAGTTCCGGTAGAACCACGTCTATAATTTCGAGTCGGTCAACGTTTCGGTTCTCATTTCGAAGACATTTTCAAGAAGGAGTGATTTGGCGTCTAGATCTGAGTCTCCTTAGTACCTGTTACTTATCTCTAGCGATCGAGGCCTGAATTACGGGACAGAAGAGGTTTCCAGGTATTGGGAAGTCTTTTCTAATCGTCGAGTTCGTTAAGACAATTGGGACGTTTTTCAATTTCGATGGCTTCGCGGGTGAATCTGACCTGGAGGGTTTCGGCCTTGGCAATGGTTTTTGTGTTTTTGAGGTATATTTTGCGGCGTGTTCCTAGACAATGTTGAAATAAATCTGAGGTTGTGTCTGAGTTGGGGACTACTAGTTCATGTTCATAAGCTCTACTGGACAATCGTCGTTTTGTCTGACCGATGTTTGTTCTGGGACAGTTAGCAAGTGTATATTTGGTTGTTCGTTGTTGAAACGGTTTTGATATCATTTATCGTCAGAAATCGACTTAATTCATCAGTGATTTAATGGATATAAGGAAGGAAAGCTTTTGGGCGTTCAGATTCCTCCTCAGAATGTCTAGGGTGAAGAGCTCGGATTTGCTGAAGGTTAATAGACCTGTGGATTTGGGAATTGGAATTTTGGATAAGGGTGGATTTGAGCTTTTCCATTTCATTGGATTCATTATGGTTATCGGTGAGCTTGAAGGATCTGTGTACGAGAGAATTCAGAACCGAATATATTTGTGCTGGATGATGATGAGACTTGGCATTCAGGTACCGGTTTGTATGAGTCGGTTTTCGATGAACGGTGTATGTGAAAGAATTGTTGGACTTCGTGATAAGAACATCCAAGAATGGAAGGGAGTCGTTCTTTTTTGTTTCTATAGTGAACTGTATGGTGGGGTAAATGGGTCAGGAATGTTGGCAGGGTTTCAAACCCATGAGGCCAAATGGCAAATATGTTACCTACGTATCGGAGCCAGCAAGTAGGCTCGAGTTCAGATGTGTCAATGGCTCTGGTTTCGAAGTCCTCCTTGGGAAAAGGGGGCAACCCATCGGATTGTCATTCACTTGTTTGTTAAAATTTGCCCTGAAAACGAAAGTATGTATTGGACATGCAATGACTGATGACATTCAGATCATCATGAGAGATTTGAAGCTTGGTTTTCACACATAGCGTCTCCACTAAAGGAATATTCGCTAAAGAGGATACCACATGGAAGCTTACGAGAACGTCTGTTGGTCGGGGGTTGAAGGATTCGAGTCGATGACATGGAAAGAGTTCTGGACATGTGACGAACACTGTTATACTAGAAGTTGGAAGGTGGTTGCTAAGTATTTGGCAAGTGGTTGTGTTTGGCACCCGAAAGCACTCACTATGAGACGCAGTGGAATATTTGGTTTATGTATTTTTGGAAGGCCCTTTATTCAGGAAATGTGTGAAGATTTCTTCCTTGGAATGAGAGCTTTCTTCTGTAGGGATATTATTAAGAGTTCTGGACTTTTTCTGGAGATACGTTTTGGGGTTTATTGTAATGTGTTGTTATTCAGGAGATTTGATCAATGTTGTCATCTTTTTAACATAGTATGTGGCGTTGAGAATCACGGTGGCGTTGCTCTTATCAGCCGGTAGGATGATGATATCTGGAATGTTATGGAAATTCTTGAGGGACCGTCTCTCAGCTGAGTTAACATTGGATTGGGGGACTCTCGCTGTTGTCAGGAGAGAAGCAATATCTTGCCTGCCTTCTTCGGAAGTGTTTTTGGGAAGATCAGAAATGGCAGATTCAGTCTGAGTAAAGATGGTTTAGAAGGGAATAGATCTGGGAGTAATTGAGAAATTGAAACATTTTGATTGAATGTTGTGAGCAGCTTGGACAAGTGGAGTGGCAGAAAAGTTTTAACGGAATGACTTGGGAATTATTTGATGAGTGCTGCAAGACCTAAGAAAGGCGAGATCATAAAAGAAAAAACCTATTTCAAGGAGTTTTTTTCAATTCACCACCCGTACGTCTACAGTAACGGGGGAGATTTTTTGAAAGAAAATTATGTCGAGATCACCATGATAATTTCTGGAATCTCAACTTCCGGATACAATAAAAAAGCAACAAGGGTGCTCGGTAAAACCGTTCACGTGTCATTCATCTTCAAACAGATATAATTCAACTTTTTCAAATGGAGCAGCATGCATTTTTCCATTTGTATGAAATGTTCCAAGATTTCACTACCTTTTCCATCGGAGGTATACTATACAAAAAACTGATATTTCACAAATTATACCAAATTTTAATAATTGTTGTATTATTATTCAAACTAAGCGCTAGTAGAATTTTTCATCTTGTGGTATAGACCGGGAGGTCATGACAGGTGACGTTCCACCATTTTTTCGTGCATGCCTTTTCAAGGCTTGATAAATAACCCTAAAATATCAGAGATAGTCGGGTTTTTAGCCCCCCCCCCCCGCACGTCCTCTTCATAAGAAAAAACGCTTTTCTTTCTGTAGCGAATTTTCGTGTTTTTCCGTGATATTTTACTGCATGCCATTGTAGTATACGAAAGTTCGAACTAATTGAAGCTTTAATAATTGATGGCATGCACCCCACGGCGGCCCAAGATGATCAAGGGGTTGTCAAAACCTGAAAAAAAATTTAGGAAAATTCCGTGTTTTGTAACGGAAATTCCGTTCCATTGTTCAAGTTTTTAAAATTCTGTATCGAGGCAATGCCGGAACAGTAGACACTTCCTATTCCGACCTGGAGTGTAGATCGCTTGCGCGAATATGAGATACGAATGATTTGCTTCGATTTTCGAGGCGATCGGGAAGATTAGCGGCCCTTTTGCATTCGATCTTTCGACGAGTTGATAGGTTTTGGACTGGGTTGGAAGCAGTGATTATCTGGTAAAAGACCTATTTATCTCTCATTATTATTTGAATTGAACAGGAAAAGTGGATTGAATATCTTGCTAATTATTTAAATGATACCTTGTAATTTGCAGTGTACCGAATTGCATGGTTAATTTTTTGAGGCAACAGGTGATTGAGGTTAAAACCTTATATTTCCATTTATTTAAATAATCTTCGCATAGAATTTGATTTCAGTGTAGATTCCAGATTCGGGATCTGTCCGTTCGAATATTGAGGAAAATATTTTTGGTAATAAGTAAAATATTGGTTCTTTTCAAATTTAATAACTGAAGCCATCTTATTTCATCTCATTTTTAAATTTCCTTCGGGGACAGGAACTTGATAATCGATATCGTGCGAACACGAAATTTTGCCTTTTCATCTGTTTAAACAGTGTCTACTCTCTATACCTTTTCCAGCAATCAAATAAATATTATTCCTGTGACCTGTGACTGACTGAGAGTATCCTGCCCATTTCTATCTCAATAATCATTACCAAGAACGTGTAGAGGAAACCGGAGTTGACTGCTAGCCACAGCCGGAGAAGGAACTATCAGAGGAATTCCTCAGGTGAGCATTTATTTTCTATATATTATGATCTATAGTTTCTCTTTGGGAAATAAATGCGAATCTGAGAGAATTTGTTCTCTGTCTCACTCTGCTGTGCAGCGTTCGACCTCATGGACTCTACAATTATTTTTTTATTAAATATTCAATCACTAGCCTGTGCAATTTATATCTGAGGGTCTACCAGGTAATTTCTCTTTCTTGCCATACCTGCAACTACAGCTCGTATTGAATGTAAAAGTACCTTTCTCTGAATTCATTAGTATCTGACATTAAATTGTTTAGGAGTTGTCCACCTAAACCTATCTTTCTTTGAATTCATTAATATCTGGCATATATAGCTAATACCTATCTTATATCTTATTAACATCTTAGTATCACTGCCTTTCTGTCAGAAGGTTTGAGAGCTTACCTGATAAAATTTGCATCTCTAGAGCCTATACGAAATTTTGACAATTTATCAGAGATCGATTCATTTTTTTCTTCACAATAGTTGCATATTGATATTGGATAGATTTTCAATGGAAAATTGATTTATTATCAGTCAATTATTTGCAGTAGTATTAAAAATAATTTTTCTTGAGAATATACATTCTCTGGCATAATTTTTTTATTATCAAATTTCTAGCAACCTTTACTTGGTTTTAAAAGTAAAATCGTGCTCATTAAGGTTCAGAATATACCCTAAGGTTCTAAGGATATCCTTCGTTCCCTGAAAATATTGTGTATATATCTATTCTGATTCATTCCGTTTGCTTCGCATGCCATTGAGGAAATCCAATACTGGGTCGAGGATTGGTAACAACAAAAGTATCCCGTTGTCCTGAGAAGATCAAAGAGGCTTAGTTGATAAGCACAAGCAATCGTCCTGCTTCGTAGAGACCAGTTAGTAGCTATTGGTCATCATCGTTGTCAAGCCAGGAACGACTCCAAGTGACTTTTATCAACGAGTCCATCAAATTCTAGCTCAACAGCGCTCTGTAAGGACCAGCTTCGTACAAACCAACCACCCAGGTATTAACCAGCCAGGACCACGTTCGGTTGAATCAGATTTAGAAAAATTTGTAAATATTCTGAATTTTCATAGCCTTCAGCTTTCATTTATTAGCCTTCAGCTTTTGTTCAGTTATTAGCCTTCAGCTTTTGTTCATTTATTAGCCTTCAGCTTACGATTGTTTTTTTTTTCCTTTTATAATTAAAGTTGTTAATCTTTGCTGATTATTTGTTCTGTTTCCTCACCCAAGCTAGACAATTTTTTTGGTAGTAAATTCTTTGAATTTTTAATTATCCTAATTTTCATAATTTCATTGCTACCTGGCGCCCACTTTCTGAGCCAGTCAAGTCAACTATGAGATATTGGTAATAGTCAAATGTAATCTGCCTTCGACTGTTACCAATCATTGTTGAACCTTACTCACACCCTCACCGTATCAAACTGAGCAGCCTATCAGCACCTAAGTGATAACTTCCATTATTTTAATATATATTCACATTTGCATTTTGAAATTTTGGAGGGTTGCACAATTGGCGCCCAACGTGGGGCCCCGAAAACTTGACTGTTCTTTTCTTATCTTATCTTATTCTAGCTTGGTGGAAGACAGAGTAAATTTTTCTTAGTGTTCACATTGAAAAATCTGATCCAAAAGAACTTGGAATATATTTATTACTGATCTTTGATATTTTGTTATCGTACTGTCTCGAATATCTCATATATCTGTACCGTTATCTATATATCTTATCGTATCTCATCGGAAAATTATTTTGAGGTTTCCCTGAAGTGCTAGCTTAATCTTATCTTTCATATCTATATATCTATATTGATTATCATGGATCCTAATCACTTGAAAATTAATGAATTAAACTATGAGTTAACTATAAGAGGTATCGATCCTTCAGGAACTGTTGATTCTAAACGTAAAATTTTGAGGGGACTGTTAAGTCAAGAGAATGCTAATCGTAGTTTTCATGGCGGGGTTACTACTCCCAACACACATGCTGTAGAGGTAACTCAAATGAAAGAAACCATAAATGACTTGAACACCTGCATTGCTTCATTCAGTGGATCGAAAGAAGATCCTGCATTCAAAAGAATTTCTAGTCGTTTGGCTCATCTAGCTAACCGTTTTCATTTCCTTAAAGCTGACGATGAAGCAGAGGAATCTGCTAGAAAAGAAATACAGTTTCTTATGTTAGAGTTAGAAGCGGACTTTGATTTAAAAGTTACTCCAAGTACCTCTACCCCCACTCATATTAGTAATGCTCAAACACTTTCTAGTACCCCTGTATTATCTAATAAATCAGTTGCTCCATATAAGTGGAATATTTTCTTTACTGGATCAAATCAGAAAGAATCAGTTAATTCATTTCTTGAAAAAGTTGAATTATTACGGGAAGCTCGAGGTGTTTCCAAGCCTGAGCTTTTCCAGTCTGCTTGTGACCTGTTCAAAGGTTCTGCCTGGACATGGTTTGTTAATAATAAAAGTAAATTCAATAATTGGGATGACCTTGTCACAGCTTTAAAAAAAGATTTTCTACCTTACTTTTATGAGGAAGATCTCGAAAGAGAAATAAATTCACGAACTCAAGGCGCTACCGAAAGGGTGGCACTATTCATTTCATCAATGGAAGGTCTCTTCAACAGATTGACTACTAAGCCTGATGAAGAAACAATAGTTCGAAAAATTCGTAGAAATTTATTACCTTTTTTCATTTCTAACTTGGCTTTGCAAGACCCAAAAACTGTTTCTGAACTTTCTGATTTGTGTAAAAAGCTGGAAGAATCCCGCTTGTGGGCAGACCGTTACAAAGCACCACCCAGTCGCAATGCTGGTTTATTGGAGCCTGATTTGAGTAGTCCTTTTTATAGTGGAGCGAGTACTTCCTTTCCTTCAACTTCTCAACAGTCTCACAGGAGAAATTTTTCTTTATCTAATAACTTTCATTCCAACAATATTTCTACCTTATCGAACTCTCGATGTTGGAATTGTGATTCGGCTGATCACGCTTATCCTCATTGTAGGAAACCACGATCCATGTTTTGCTATGGATGTGGCTTGAAAAATATCATCAAACCTAAATGTCCTAACTGCCGTCCAAAAAACGTAAAACAAGGTGGCGAAAAACTGGACGTTGTCACCAGTCAGTATACCGAAAGTCCAGAACACAAACCAGCCGAATCCAAATCCAAAAAATCGAAGAAAAGGCAAAACAAACAGGACCACTAAAAACTTCCTTTTCAGAATGGCAAAAATGGTTATCTTTTGTAAAAGAATTTTTGCATCCTGTAAATATTAATCCTTTATTTGTTAAAAAACTTAACGATAATCGTCCTTATCTTAATGTTAACGTTTGTGGTCAGCAACTTCTTGCTCTTGCTGATACCGGTAGTACAGCTTCAATTTTAGGTTCTGCAGGTTTTAACCTTTTGCAGAAATTTAATATCCCAATTCAATATGAATCTATAGTCCATGTTACCACTGCAGATGGTAAGCCCCAAGATTTTCTTGGTTACGTTTTAGTCCCTGTTTCTCTCAATGGTGTTTCTAAAGAATTGAAAGTTTTAATAATTCCTTCAGTAACTCATACCCTTATCTTAGGTATGGATTTTTTCCAGCTTTTTAAAATTGAAGCAAATTTTAGTAACTTGTCCTATGTTGTACCGAACTCTATCTGCACCGTGAATACCATCCAACCATTCTCTGAACTGACTGGTTCCCAGAAAACAGAACTTCAGGAAGTTATTGAATGTTTTAAATCTATAGCTCCCAAGGATAGACTTGGCCGCACTCATCTATTGACACACCGCATAGATACTGGTGATGCAAAACCCATTGTTCAACGACAATATCCTTTGTCTCCTACTATGCAGGAACACTTGAACAAAGAAATTGATGAGATGCTGAAGCTCAAGGTCATTCAACCTTCTCAATCTCCCTGGTGTAGTCCCTTGTGGTTGGTCCCTAAACGTTCAGGAAGTTTCCGTGTGTGTTTCGATGGTCGGAAGTTGAATGAAGTCACGGTCAATGATAATTACCCTATGCCTCTTATTGATAGTATTCTGAATAAATTACGGGATGCTAGGTATCTGTCTTCAATTGATTTGACCAAGGCTTTCTTTCAAATTCCTCTAGAAGAATCTTCTAGACCAAAGACTGCTTTTGCTGTATATGGTAGAGGTCTCTTTGAATTCACAGTTTCTCCGTTCGGTTTGAGTAACAGCCCTAAACTGATGGCACGGTTAATGGATATCGTCATTGGACCTTCCTTAGCTCCATTTTGTTTTGTTTACCTGGACGACATTATTGTGGCCACCCCTACTTTTGAGCTTCATGTTAAAACCTTGAAAGAAGTATATCGAAGACTTAGGGATGCCAATCTTACTATTAATTTAGATAAGTGTGAGTTTTGTCGGCCTTCTCTTGTTTATCTTGGTTTTGTTGTGGATCAACAAGGCTTGAGAACAGATCCTGAAAAAGTTTCTGCTATTATCAACTATCCGACTCCTAAAAACACTACTGAAATTAAACGTTTGATTGGTCTTGTCAGTTGGTATCGTCGCTTTATTAAAGATTTTTCTTCTATCTGCTCCCCTATATCTGATCTTCTACACGGTCGAAAAAAGGGTCAATCAATAACTTGGACTCCTGAAGCAGAGGCTGCTTTCAATGAGATCAAATCTCGTCTCACTTCTGCTCCCGTGCTTGCTAGCCCTGATTTTACAAAACCATTTGTAATTCAGTGCGATGCATCCGACACAGGTGTAGGATGTATCCTGTACCAAGAATGTGACGGTGTTGAACATCCAGTGGCGTACGCAAGTAAAACTCTTACTGCTTGTCAACGAAAATATACAGTCACTGAAAAAGAACTGTTAGCTGTCATTTTTGGCATAGAGAAGTTCAGGAGCTATATCGAAGGAACCAGGTTCACCATCGAAACTGATCACGCTTCCCTTATTTATCTTCACAATTTATCTAACCCTTCTGGACGTTTGACTAGATGGGCGTTGAAACTGTCTCAATTCGATTTTAACATCAAACACCGTAAAGGTTCCTTAAATGTGGTGGCAGATGCCCTATCCCGTTCTGTTGCTGAAATTTCTGTTATCGACGTTTCTACCTTTCAGCCTGATGACTGGTATACTTCTTTGATTAAGAAAATCGAAGAAAATCCAGCAACTTATCCTTCTTTCCGTGTCGAAAATGGTATTATTTATAAACATATCTTTTCCCGCCACAATATAGTTAGTAATCTCACTGACTGGAAAATAGTGGTACCTACTGCCAATCGACAGGAAATTTTAAAATTCTACCATGATAAGGAAACTGCCGCTCATTTAGGAATATCTAAAACTCTTTCTCGTATTTTAGAACTGTACTACTGGCCTCATATAAGAAAAGATGTCTATAAGTATGTTAAGAAATGCCCTGTTTGTGCTGCCTGTAAAAGTTCAAATTTACCTCAAGCTGGTCATATGGGATCCTACAAAAATATCCATTTTCCTTTTCAATGTGTTTCCGCAGATTTATTAGGTCCTTATCCTAGGTCTAAAAATGGCAACCAATATGTTTTAGTTGTTGTAGATTGGTTTACCAAATATGTCTTGGTTCATCCCATGTCTAAAGCTACCTCTAAAGGTATAACTAAGTTCATTGAGAATAATGTTTTCCTTATTTTTGGAGTACCTCAAATATTTGTTGTTGACAATGGAAGTCAATTCATTAGTAAGGAATTTAAGAAATTAATGGAAGATTATAGGGTTCAGAAAATTTGGTATAATGCCAAATATCATCCACAAGTCAATTTTGCTGAAAGAGCCAATAAGGTAATAGTAACATCAATTCGCTGCTATGTCCATGAGAATCATCGAACTTGGGATTCTTCTATCTATAAAGTTGCTCAAGCTATTAGATTGGCAAAGCATGATGTAACTGAGTATTCTCCTGCTTTTTTGAATTTTGCTAGGAATGTTCCTGTTACAGGAGATTTTTATGGGAAAATTTCAGATAATGAAAATAACATTCCTACCGTTTCTGATAAATCTCAGCGTATTGATGATGTCCAAGAACTTCCGAAACTGTTTGTTGATGTTCGTAAGAAATTACATCAAGCCTATCTTAAGAATGCTCGTCAGTACAACTTGAGAAAACGAGAACTTAAATTTCATGTCGGTGACAGGCTTTGGAAGAAAAATGTAACTCTATCTTCAGCTCCGGATAATTATTCTGCTAAACTGGCTCCTAAATTCATACCTTGTATCGTTTCTAAAGTTATATCGAACCTAGTATATGAACTTAAAGACATGGATGGTAAAAACCTAGGTCGTTGGCATGTAAAGGACCTAAAACCTGCTTTTATTGATAACGATTCAGATTTAACGGAGGAAGAATATTTCAGTGCTGATTCTGATGGGTCAGATAACTGATTATCTGTTTCTTCTCTACTCTATCTTATCTTATAATTATCTTACCTATCTGACATATATCTCTCTATCTTTTCATTTTGGGCTCTGTGGAGGGGGCCTTAGAATAACTCCACCATGGCATTACCAGATGTCAAGTAAAAGTCTTGAAACTGGCCACTTACAGAAATAATGACATCTTCAGGTAGATAATTTATATCGATGTACCTTGTTATGTTTACCTCATTGCCTAACGTGTACAGTACTATCTTATTGATTTCAAGTTCAATTAACTTATTTTACATATCTTATTTTGTCAAGGTCATAAATTTGAGAGAATCACTAATGTTGAGGTTGAAAGTAACAGTTGATTATAATTATATTTCTTGAATTTATTTATCGTTGATAATTCCTTATGGAACCTTTGAAATTTCAGAAAATAATTCTTCAACTACTTTTGAAATGATGAATACTATTCTGTAATTTTTTCATTCAAGTTTCTTGATTTCTTTCTTTGGAAAAACTCAGTAAGTAAATCTTTCAACATTTTTGGTTAAGATTCATCTCAATATTTTTATTTTCTCTCATTATCTCTTATCTTGTTATTGGACAGTTATTTATCTTTATTGTGAAGTACTGGACTTCTATACCGTAACGGTCTAATAATGGTTCAGTGGAATACTGGTTCCATTGATATTACCTTTTTCATCAGTGAAATGCTGTTTTCATTGATACTATCTTAACGTGATTTCCTTGATGGAGTCTAGGAAAGGTCGATGACTTTGGACAAAATTTTTGTTTTTATACCTTGATACTTGTTACTGTACTATGTGGTTATCTGATGTCATTTATTTCTTGACGACTGGTCAATTTCAGAAAAACATCCAACAATTTTCTGTATCTTTTTATTTTGGCTCTGTGGACAGGGGCCTGAGAATTCTGCCACCATAGCATACACCAGATGGTAGGTAAGAGTCCTACGACTGGCCACTTTTGATATTACATAACATCTAGTAATTTATTTGCCATTGAAGATTGCCTCAGAATATTCAGATGATATTAGTCATGCAGTAGCTATCTCACACTATATCTTTTTCTTGGATCTGATATTCCATATCTTTGTGCCTAGGTGGCATGTTTTGACCAGTGGTGGTCGTATCTAGGAATTTTCAGTTCCGCTACCTGTGAGATAGTTGTACTCGTGCTTTCATTCTGAGTGTGCTTTGGTATAATCAATGGTGATCATTTGGCATTTTAAAGTCGAACCATGCCTTTTTACTGAGAGAGACAAACGACTGACTGTGTTTTATACGTTTCATCCGTTACCATTTTCACAGATATGTATCTAGTATCTATCTCCCTATGGAACCTGTTACATTTTTCTGATAGTCAACAGTTGTAGACAGTAGAAAAGTGACAAACCATTCAGTTGTGCATTTTGTGATTGGAGTGATGTTTTTGAACTTTATATCTTTCGATATCTCCTTAAGGAAAATCTGTTGTTCAAGAATCAGACCTCCATTTTCATTGAATCTAGCATTACAGTTACGGTTGTCATTTTGTCTGCTCTGTGTTCGATGACTTTTTTCGAAATCGTGTAGCATTTATCTTATATCTTGATGAATTGATTTCTTGTAGATGGTTGAAAATAACTGTTTTCTCAAGCAAACCAGTCAAGTTGAGTCCTCTTGATACTTTTATTATATCTAAACATTTCTTATCTTTATCTTTCTTGTATCTTTATCGCTTCATCTATCTTTCTTGTATCTTTATCTCCTTATCTTTCGTCTCTATCTTAACTTTCTATCTTTTCTCTCTAGGGTATTTTTGGGGTTAATTGTTTTGTTGGTTATGGGATGGCAGCTCCCTTGATGCTGGACGATCTTGTGGTGGGTTCGGCTTGGCGAGTCGTTTTGGCTGTTGAGGTTCCATGCTAATTCATCTGGGGTATCGATGTGGTCATAACGCAAACCTTCCCCGCTGTTGGGAGTTTGGTTTTGCCAACGTAGTCACCATATTCGATATCTTAGTAGTCTTGGTTGGAATTTTGATAGCGGGATCGATTCGATGGGTTGGGTCCACTCCACAAGGATCAGGTGTGAGTGAGTTAGATAGCAAACTTGGAGGTGGTTTCTATCTGGGTTTTTAACCTCCCATTCATTTGTATTGAATGTTGTGTCTGCTAAGGTACCAAGACTTAAGGCGGTTTGGTGTCATGCATTTCAATGTTGACTGTTTTATAGATTGAAAATTTTTCGTATGGTACTACAAATGCAATTATTCATTTATCCACTATGAGTTCACTCCCTGTCAATTTACTGGTTTAGTACTCGTATGCTCGTAAATAAAAAAATTTGTAAACTCCTAGAGTTTTCAAATTTTTTCACCGGGAAGAGGTGGTGTGTAACGGAAATTCCGTTCCATTGTTCAAGTTTTTAAAATTCTGTATCGAGGCAATGCCGGAACAGTAGACACTTCCTATTCCGACCTGGAGTGTAGATCGCTTGCGCGAATATGAGATACGAATGATTTGCTTTGATTTTCGAAGCGATCGGGAAGATTAGCGGCCCTTTTGCATTCGATCTTTCGACGAGTTGATAGGTTTTGGACTGGGAAGCAGTGATTATCTGGTAAAAGACCTATTTATCTCTCATTATTATTTGAATTGAACAGGAAAAGTGGATTGAATATCTTGCTAATTATTTAAATGATACCTTGTAATTTGCAGTGTACCGAATTGCATGGTTAATTTTTTGAGGCAACAGGTGATTGAGGTTAAAACCTTATATTTCCATTTATTTAAATAATCTTCGCATAGAATTTGATTTCAGTGTAGATTCCAGATTCGGGATCTGTCCGTTCGAATATTGAGGAAAATATTTTTGGTAATAAGTAAAATATTGGTTCTTTTCAAATTTAATAACTGAAGCCATCTTATTTCATCTCATTTTTAAATTTCCTTCGGGGACAGGAACTTGATAATCGATATCGTGCGAACACGAAATTTTGCCTTTTCATCTGTTTAAACAGTGTCTACTCTCTATACCTTTTCCAGCAATCAAATAAATATTATTCCTGTGACCTGTGACTGACTGAGAGTATCCTGCCCATTTCTATCTCAATAATCATTACCAAGAACGTGTAGAGGAAACACCGGAGTTGACTGCTAGCCACAGCCGGAGAAGGAACTATCAGAGGAATTCCTCAGGTGAGCATTTATTTTCTATATATTATGATCTATAGTTTCTCTTTGGGAAATAAATGCGAATCTGAGAGAATTTGTTCTCTGTCTCACTCTGCTGTGCAGCGTTCGACCTCATGGACTCTACAATTATTTTTTTATTAAATATTCAATCACTAGCCTGTGCAATTTATATCTGAGGGTCTACCAGGTAATTTCTCTTTCTTGCCATACCTGCAACTACAGCTCGTATTGAATGTAAAAGTACCTTTCTCTGAATTCATTAGTATCTGACATTAAATTGTTTAGGAGTTGTCCACCTAAACCTATCTTTCTTTGAATTCATTAATATCTGGCATATATAGCTAATACCTATCTTATATCTTATTAACATCTTAGTATCACTGCCTTTCTGTCAGAAGGTTTGAGAGCTTACCTGATAAAATTTGCATCTCTAGAGCCTATACGAAATTTTGACAATTTATCAGAGATCGATTCATTTTTTTCTTCACAATAGTTGCATATTGATATTGGATAGATTTTCAATGGAAAATTGATTTATTATCAGTCAATTATTTGCAGTAGTATTAAAAATAATTTTTCTTGAGAATATACATTCTCTGGCATAATTTTTTTATTATCAAATTTCTAGCAACCTTTACTTGGTTTTAAAAGTAAAATCGTGCTCATTAAGGTTCAGAATATACCCTAAGGTTCTAAGGATATCCTTCGTTCCCTGAAAATATTGTGTATATATCTATTCTGATTCATTCCGTTTGCTTCGCATGCCATTGAGGAAATCCAATACTGGGTCGAGGATTGGTAACAACAAAAGTATCCCGTTGTCCTGAGAAGATCAAAGAGGCTTAGTTGATAAGCACAAGCAATCGTCCTGCTTCGTAGAGACCAGTTAGTAGCTATTGGTCATCATCGTTGTCAAGCCAGGAACGACTCCAAGTGACTTTTATCAACGAGTCCATCAAATTCTAGCTCAACAGCGCTCTGTAAGGACCAGCTTCGTACAAACCAACCACCCAGGTATTAACCAGCCAGGACCACGTTCGGTTGAATCAGATTTAGAAAAATTTGTAAATATTCTGAATTTTCATAGCCTTCAGCTTTCATTTATTAGCCTTCAGCTTTTGTTCAGTTATTAGCCTTCAGCTTTTGTTCATTTATTAGCCTTCAGCTTACGATTGTTTTTTTTTTCCTTTTATAATTAAAGTTGTTAATCTTTGCTGATTATTTGTTCTGTTTCCTCACCCAAGCTAGACAATTTTTTTGGTAGTAAATTCTTTGAATTTTTAATTATCCTAATTTTCATAATTTCATTGCTACCTGGCGCCCACTTTCTGAGCCAGTCAAGTCAACTATGAGATATTGGTAATAGTCAAATGTAATCTGCCTTCGACTGTTACCAATCATTGTTGAACCTTACTCACACCCTCACCGTATCAAACTGAGCAGCCTATCAGCACCTAAGTGATAACTTCCATTATTTTAATATATATTCACATTTGCATTTTGAAATTTTGGAGGGTTGCAGTTTTCAAATTGCATGCTGATGTGAAGAATTGAAGTTTTTGTAATAAAAACACTATGGAAAAATTGGCATGCACCCCTCGTAGGACCAACGGTGAAAAATATCCGGAAAATTCTGTAAAATTTTAACACCGATTTTCCGTGATTCCAAACTGCATGCCATTGAAAAAATACTTAATTCGTACCATTATTCAATAGAAGGAAATTTGGCATGCACACCAGGGTGTTGCAAAATAGAGGCATGCGTGACGAAAGTTGCAAAAAACACTGAGCAAATTTAGGTGACTTGTTTTTGCATGCCGTTTTGAAATTCATGAATTTACCTTATTTCAAGTCATGAATGTAAATGGCATGCATGTAGCTACAGCCCAATACACAAAAATTGTGAAAAAATTGAATGAAAATCAATTTTTCAATTGAAAAAAAAATCTAAAAAATGGCGTGACTTCTTTTTGCATGCCGCTATGTACTTTTTTGAACCGAAATGCAAAATAGCATGCATGTAGCTTTATGACAATTGGTTAAATGAACAAAAAAATCGTCCGATTTAATAATTTTATTATTTTTCAAATTTTTTATGAAAAATGAAAGTAGAAAATCATTTTCATTATCATTATTTTATACATGAAGTATTATTATTAAATTCACTCGCCGCCCTATTTGGGTTAATATTCCCATCTTTTACTGAACGCTCAGCCGATGTATCTGAGGCGTGAGTGCAAGTGAGCCAAGAATGCTCTCAGCCGACACCCTCCTACCGCACCACATGCTGCCAGAGCCCAGCTAAATATAAAATCTTGACCTGATACATCATGCCGACTGGTAGCGAACTTGTTGTTTACTTCTATACGGTGGTATAGGCAATGGCGTAGCGTGTAGCGTCTATCATAGTGTTACGTGCTAGCGCCGGCCCTGACGAGATCGTAAACGCAGATGAGGGATCGCGTCGTCATTTTCCAAGAACTGTTGATTGCCGCCTGGAGAATTCGAGACACGTCATCGGGGCTTCTCTCGAGGATTCTCGATAGGTACGCAGGTATATAAGCATCGTGATATCGCGGCGGAGAGAAGTTTTTATTCGGAGAGTTAGTTATTGGCAGAGTTAGTTAAGTGACAAATTTTATTCAGAGCAGAGCTAAGTGGAGCAGAGCTTTGTGCGGAAGTAGAATTTATAGTACAGAGAGTTTTGGTACCGAGCATTGGAAAGTTATCGGATCGATTTAAGTGATTGTGTTGTATTGTATTGTGATAGAGTTATAATAAAAGAAGTTCAGGGTTGTTCGGTGTTTTAATCGATGAACCCAGGGATAAATCGTAACAGTAGTGTCAGAAGTTGGATTTTGAAAGGATATATCGTAACAGTGGTGTCAGAATTAATATTTTCCAGAAGAAAGATCGTAACAATAGGGTAGTAGTAACCTCTCGTGCTAGTCGACGTATGATAGGCCACGTTTAGACTAGAGACCGGGAGATTCGAGTCATTTGAATTTATTTTTTTTACAATTCTTGAATGTTGGACTGTGATAACATGTATGTTATTTCAGCCATCAACTTGAAATAATGTTTATTCAAACAATTTTCATGGAGCTACATGCATGCCATTTCGTATTTCAACTTAAAATAGTATCTACAAACGAAATACAAAGTGGCATGCAAGAAGAAGTCACGGCATTTTTTAGATTTTTTTTTCAATCCAAAAATTTATGTTTATTCAATTTTTTCACAATTTTTGTGTATTGGGCTGTAGCTGCATGCATGCCATTTACATTCATGACTTGAAATAAGGTAAATTCATCAAATACAAAACGGCATGCAAAAACAAGTCACCTAAATTTGCACTGTTTTTTTGCAACTTTTATTATTATTTATAATACGATAGGCTTATTCAACATGCATGCCATTTGAATTAGATAATTATTCCGTTATAAAATTAATATTCATCCTTAATAGGAGTGATTTGGAATCACGGAAAATCGGTGTTAGAATTTTACAGAATTTTCCGGAAATTTTTCACCGTTGGTCCTACGGGGGGTGCATGCCAATTTTCCCATAGTATTTTTATTACAAAAACTTCGATTCTTCACATCGGCATGCAATTTGAAAACACGGAATTTTCCTAATTTTTTTTCCAGGTTTTCACAACCCTTTGATCATCTTGGGCCGCTGCGGGGTGCATGCCATCAATTATTAGAGCTTCAATTAGTTTGAACTTCCGTATATTACAATGGCATGCAGTAAAATATCACGGGAAAACACGAAAATTCGCTACAGAAAGAAAAGCGTTTTTCCTTATGAAGAGGACGCGCGGGGGGGCTAAAAACCCGACTATCTTTGATATTTTAGGGTTATTTATCAAGCCTTAAAAAGGCATGCACGAAAAAATGGTGGAACGTCACCTGTCATGACCTCCCGGTCTAGTAGTTATCAGCGGTTTCAACGGTGAGAAATGCTTCAAAAACCCAGTTATCAATGACTATCATCGGAATTTGTCAATAACGCCATGTGTAGAAGTTTCTTTCGCGTGTAGATTGGATTATTTTCATTATGAATTATGTGTTCGAAGATATGTTGCAAATGATTTATGTTCGAAGGGAAGTGACGGAAACTGCCTCCTTGCATTTATGAAGAAGAAAGGGAATTTTCCCGAAAGAAGACAACCAGATGGAAGGGCATTTCAGGCTCTGAGAACAAGATTTCGAAGAACGAGAAGTTCGAACGTGTCTGCCCTGTAACCGTGTATTTTTCTCTTTACCGTGTTGAAAATCCCAATAAGAGTATTCGAGACCTGAGCAGGGAATAAGGATATTCCCAAACCAGCGTATCTCGAAAGAATAAGAGTGAAGGTACCCACAATTTTCATCCACAGTTTCTGACGTAGAGATTGGGGTACGAGCTGACATGAACGCAGTAGCATGTATTAATTTCTACCGGGAATGAATATTACCGAGATTTTGTACTTTGAAGCAGGTGAGATTTATGAAGATACCGTTTCTAGTGAACTGTTGGTTTGTCGATTTGTACTTTGGTTATCTCGTGAATATTGCTTAGTCATGAGAGAGTGCAGTTTTATACCAAAGTAAGTTGAAGAATAAAGATGGTTTTTCCGGGTAAGTCGACGAAACTTTTTATGGAACATCCTATTAGAATAAGAAAACTATGGAAATCATCAAATCTCCCTGACATATGGCCTGACATATGGGACTGCCTTTAATATATGGAATTCTATGTTGAAAATTAAAAAAAGTATATTTCCCTTACTACGCCGGGTAAGTCGACGCAACATTTTATGGAACATCCTGCTAGCATGAGAAAACTATAGGAATCATCAAATTTGCGTGACATATGGGACGGACTTGATTATATGGAATTTTGTGTTGAAAATTAAAGAAAGTATATTTCCTTAACTACGCCGGGTAAGTCGACGCATCTTTTTATGGAACATCCTGCAAGCGTACGAAAACAATGAGAATCATCAAATTTGCAAGACATATGAGAGGACTTGGATGAATGTAATTTTTTGTTGAAAATGAAAAAAGGATATTTCCTCAACTACGCCGGGTAGGTTGACGCAACTTTTCATGGAACATCCTGTTAACGTGAGAAAACTAGGGAAATCATGAATTCTTCGTGACATATGGGACGGCCTTTAATATATGGAATTTTGTGTTGCAAATTTTAAAACTTATATTCCCTCAACTCCGCCGGGAAAGTCGATCCAACATTTTATGGAACATCCTGTTAGCATGAGCAAACTAAAGCAATCATCAAATTTGCGTGAATGGGACGGACTTGATTATATGGAATTTTGTGTTGCAAATATTAAAAAATTATATTCCCTCAACTACACCGGGTTAGTCGACCCAAAATTTTATGGAACATCCTGCTAGCATGAGAAAACTATAGGAATCATCAAATTTGCGTGACATAGAGTAGAGTAGAGTAGATATATTTGACCATTTTATATACAAGTATATTTATGGCAAGTCACATTTACTAAAATCGCACAAAATTATTTTCAACAAGTGAAACTAAGCAATTTTACAATGGTTGAGATAAAAGTAGGCTTAACACCTAAAACTATAATTATATGATTGAAATAACTAAAACGTTAAAAGATAACACTTGAATAATAAAAAACAAATAGCTTCATCACAGTGCCTCAGATGAATAAAGTTCCAGCGACGTCAGTAAACTCCTCTGTAGAGTGAAAACAATGTTGAAGTAGAAATCTTTTGATACATGATTTGAAGTTCATATAGTTCAATGATTTAATAGACGAATGAAGACAATTATACAGGTTCAAATTCAAAGAATTCTTCTGACAGACTGTTAACCTGTTTTTTGAGGGGTACAGCGAATTGGCTAATCTTGTGGAGTAACTATGATTATCTGAATGTCTCGGAAACTTATTAATATTCTTGTGTATCTCTAATAAGACAATAAAAATATATAATTTTGGCAAGGGCATGATACCGAACCGAATAAAGAGAGGACGACAGTGTTCTCTGTAGCCTACGTTTGCAAGAATTCTAATGGCTTTTTTTTTGACATTTGAATATACTCATTGAGTGAGTTGAATGACCCCAAATCAGAATCCCATAAGATATAACAGAATGAAATAAGGAGAAATATGCCATTTTCAACGTGAATATACCCACAATACTGCTCAGTCGTCTAAGAACGAACAGAACACTCGAGAGTTTGCGAGTTACAGCCTCTATGTGACCTGACCAGCTCAGCCGATCATCTAATATAATACCCAAGAATTTGACTTGATCTCCCTGTTGAACGTTGGTATTCGATGATATTATAATGTTCTGGGTTTTTTTATCATTCAGTTTAAGTCTATTTCTACAGAACCAAGTACATACCAACTTCTTATTTTCCTGCGTTTCTTGAGATAAAGTTTTGAGGGATTCATTTGAGCATATTACTGTTGTATCATCAGCGAACAGTACACATTTTAATGGTTGAATAAAATTACATGAATCATTTATATAAACTATGAAAAAAAATGGACCAAGGACAGAACCTTGTGGGACACCATAATTAATTGCTCTCAAATTCGATTTCTTACCACTTATGTCAACGCACTGATATCTGTTTCTGAGGTAAGACTCCACTAGATCAAGTGCAGTGCCTCTAATACCATAATGTCTCAGTTTGTCAATAAGAATAGAATGGGACACACAGTCGAAAGCCTTAGTCAGGTCACATAATGTCAGAGAAGTATGTTTACCTTGGTTAAGACCCTCGACTACTTCCGACACTAGTTTATAAGCGGCTTGAGTAGTCGACTTTTTTCCGCGAAAACCATACTGTGATTCACTGAAGTAGAATCGTTTTTCAAAATATGAATAAAATCGTTCTTTCAATGTGATTTCTATTATCTTACCAACTGTGGATATCAAAGTGATTGGGCGATAATTATCTGGCAGAGACCTTGAACCATTTTTGAAAAGAGGTATGACCCTTGAGATTTTGAAGATATCAGGAAATACTCCAGACTCGAAAATTCGGTTGATCAATGATGACAGAGGTATAGAAATTATATCAGCAACTGACTTGATCATACGGCTGTTCAAATTATGAATATCGCGAGAATTTGAATTTTTTAATGAATTTATTACAGCGTATATTTCTTGAGGACACACAGGTTCTGAAAAGAACGAACTAGTGGGTGAGGGGAATTTTTTGAAATCGATCAATTCATCGTCTGTTAAGGTTGGAAGCGTTTTAATAGTTTCCTCAGCAATATTACAGAAAAAATCGTTCAGTTCATTTTCCGATATTTCTATTTTTCTGTCACAACCGGAAATATTTCTTTCTGAATCTATTATAGTCCAGCATGCTTTGGAAAAGTTACCTGAACTGAAAATGAATTCCTCATATGCCATTTTTTTGTGTCTATTTAATTCATTTTTATAAGTTCTCTTCAATAATCGGAATGCTTCAATATATTGATGGTTTTGAGACACATCAGCAATGATTTTTGCAGCTTGGAGTTTATTTCTCATATCTTTGAGAGAGTCATAGTACCAACTCGAATTAATTATTCTTTGTTTTTGGGACAGTTTCTTCAGAGGAAAAGACAATTTCACAGTATTTTGAAAAATATTGATAAGTGATTCGGTTAATGTTTCCACTTCAAACCCCCTACAACAGAAGTAGTCCCATTCTACTCCAAGTAAAAGATCTCTGAACATCTTCAATCCTTTTTTTGTTATACACAAGGAGGCTGTTTCTTCGCTAGTTTTATTCCAAGTTCTGTTCAAAATGGCATATTGCCCCTTGTGGTCGGAAAGACATGGGTTGAATACACCTGTTTCACAAGAGTGTTCATCTATGGTCGAGATTATATTATCAATACAAGTCGATGATTTTGTAATGATTCTGGTGAAATCTTTCATAGAAATATTCAAACCGTGAGAGTCTAAAACGCATTTGAGTTGAAAGAGAGATTTTGACTCAGATGCGAAATCTATGTTAAAATCTCCAAGGAGCAATATTCTCATATTTTTTGTCAGAAATTGAGCCAAAAGTGCATCAAAGTTATTTAAAAAAACATTGATGTCCCCTGTACACGATTTATATAAGCTAATAACTAAAGTATTTATGCATTTCACAGAGATGCCATAGAATTCTGAGTGGAGTTCAACGCTGAAGTTACTGGGATCTAAAATTTTTGGGTTTAGGTCATTCTTACAGAAAATAGCAACCCCTCCATGTTGGTACTTTACAGAAGTGAGTAGCTAAAAAATGAGTTGGAATGTTTACAGTATGTAAATTGTCTCTGGTGAGCCAATGTTCGGACACACATAGGATGTCAAATTTGTGTTCATTCAAGAGGACACTCAGTTCATTGATCTTGTTTGATAAACATTGTATGTTTATATGAAAAATACTGAAATTATGTTCACTTTCTGATATATGGTTCGATTCATCTTCGTTGGACTCACCATCTATACTTGTGGTTGTGGTGCAGTCCCTCTCTTCACAAAAAAACGCGACACTAATGTCCCACTTGGCCATATTTCACGTTTCCAGGCTTCGGCGAAGTTTTCTTGCTTGTATAATTCAGGCTTTTTAGATGGATGGTTTTCGCAGATAACCTCGAAAAATGTTTCTCTAATGCTTTTTTCAAAACGGCAGGTTCCATATTTGGACTAAACCTGGTAACGTGCAAGGAGAGTACTCTTGGTACTGTGATTATGTCCGAATCCTCTTCATTTCCACCAACCACGAATCTGCGATTACGTTTGGCTCTCCTTCTGTAAGACACTTCATCCCAACTACCAGGTCCTGTACATTTTGTATTTTGCTTTTGTATTCCGCCGTGGTAATAGCGGCATTCACTTCTTTTTGCGTGAAGATTTTCGGAGAAATTTCCGAGTTTTGCCTGTTTGTGACTGAACTATAAGTGGGCTCATTTAAATTTGATGACGATGAATTAGAGTCAGGTGCCGAGAATTTTTGTGAGATGTTTCGAACACTTTTTGTAGGGACCTGGTGCTTATCATTGTTTCCAGTATTTGCAATGATTTGGCTTTTTTTACTTTCATAGACACTCAGTTTTTCATTAAGAAACAGTATTTTATCTTTCAACAAACTACAGTTTTCATCGAGAATATTGCATTTTGATTCCAATTCACGTACCAGTTGATGCAGAAGTCTATTTTCGACTGCATAAGGATTTTCTTTGGCATCCATAATGGAAGTTTTAATCTCACTTTCATTGGTTTCAATTTCATGTCTACATAACGCACTCTTTACTTGTGCCGCATGCACTATGCAACTGGGATGGAAGACTGCTTTACACTTTTGGCACTTTACTGGATTTGCAACAACCCTTTTACAATATTTGCACTCGGTTTTCAATTCCGAATTCATACACGAACCACCTGCGACCGACATGCTCGAAGGTCGTAGCTGAATAATATGTATATGGGAATATGTATATGGGACGGACTTGATTATATGGAATTTTGTGTTGAAAATTAAAGAAAGTATATTTCCTTAACTACGCCGGGTAAGTCGACGCAACTTTTTATGGAACATCCTGCTAGCGTACGAAAACAAATGAGAATCATCAAATTCGCAAGACATATGAGAGGACTTGGATATATGTAATTTTTGTGTTGAAAATGAAAAAAGGATATTTCCTTAACTACGCCGGGTAGGTCGACGCAAATTTTTATGGAACATCCTGTTGACGTGAGAAAACTATGGGTATCATCAATTTTGCGTCACATATGGAATTTTGTGTTGAAAATTGAAAAAATTATATTTTCCAAACTACGCCGGGTAAGTCGACCAGATCAGTTATTCACGATATCGACAACACAAAAACAATGCATTGAATGTACCTTATCAAGCAGCAGGTTAACTATTTTTTCACATAATTTGGGAACAAAATTTTATAATTCATTAACCGCTGACATGAAAGGATATAAGTAATATTTACGAGTTTGTATGAACGTGTTATTCTTCAACTGAATATGCGTGATAATATGAACGAATTGATCTACTTATAATTCAAATGAACTTCCACCTTATTAACCTCAGCTCTTGTTTATAAATGAAAGAATTTTTTTCAAGCAGTTATTTCATAATTGAACTGAGTTGTCTGAAGAACATGTCG
This sequence comes from Zygogramma bicolorata, assembly GCA_032362365.1. Taxonomy (NCBI): domain Eukaryota; kingdom Metazoa; phylum Arthropoda; class Insecta; order Coleoptera; family Chrysomelidae; genus Zygogramma; species Zygogramma bicolorata. The sequence continues at coordinate 112,987 of JAVJAQ010001019.1, forward strand.
AGTTGTGTTTTCGATGACAAAAAATTTATTCGAAGATGGTAGGTACACCTATAGTACTGCTCTCATTATGACCTTCCTGTATGAGAAAGTATTGATTTCGAATTGTCTTTATCAAAATATCGTGATTTCCAAATGCATTTCACTGGCTCACAGCATTCTATTCGTTTTTCATTCAATATTTCATAGCTGGTGAATCCAGACTTTTTTGATATAGGATATTGAATGTTAAGGTGATCAAACTTTTTTTATGACAAGTCTTACACACATGACCGAAATTGGGAAGCCGTTAAACGTTTTTTCCTTTCATCGTATCATTATCTATACATTTTCCCTGCGCTCTGGTTTGCCTTTTCAATTCATCACTGTCCACAGTTTTTAAACTGTTCAAAAATTGTCGACAATGTTCTGGAAGTCCATGCATCATTGGTGAGAAGAGAATTGAAAGTTATCGACCACTTTCACTGCAGCACCTAACTTGCAGGTAAATGCACCACTTTAACTCTTATCACCAGTAATATAACAAACTGTGTGAACCCATCCCAGACATATATCACACTGAACCTAGTTTCTGATTGTGGTATCCAGATTTGCTTTACCACAATCTAAACAGGTTGGTGTTAAATTATGAGTATTTTCATTTGAAACGGTTGAGAAGTACTTTGTAGAGTCACTCTTGAGATATTTTGGTATTATCAAAGATTTGTGCCATGTTTCCCTATTTTTGAGTACTCTTGTTTCTCGTATATTTTGGTCCTATCTCCAAATCACGTTCTTTGCAAAAACTAACAGTGTATTGGCGAATTATCTGTACTGCATTTCTGATTATTTTTCCCTTTGAGAAAAATGCTTTTTTCATAATTCCGAAGTACCTCTCAACATGTGCATTTCTCACCCGGTTTTCGACAGATATGCCGCACCAAAGCGGTATGAGTTAGACATTTTAAAGAGAGCAGCAAATTTGAATTTCAGAAGTTCTCTCTGTGATTGATTCTCCGTTGCTTCATTAATATCTTCAGGAATCATTTTGGAGGAATGAAAACAACAAGAACGAATTTTCACCAAATCTTCTGGAAAATTGTCATTGCCTCTCTGGTTTTTCGGGCTTTAGGGGCCGTGTAGTGGAATTTTGACTTCTGGAGCTTTCGGCTACATCTGCGGCAGCCATCTTTAGCGGCGTGGTCTTAGTTGAACTCCTTTATGTGAGTTTACAGTCGTAGTAAACTCACATAGAGGAGTTCAACTAACACCGGCCGTGAAAGCCTACATTCTTACAATTATTGTCATTGCCGTTATATACCGTAGAAGTTTTTTGATATATTCTGAGAGGGTTAAATTATTCCAGAATAATGGGATTGCATAAAAAAGGGCAAGTGAAAAAATAAACAACCACCATGGAGAATAATGATCAATGACTAGTAACTTTCATCGCAAATATTTTGAAAGATATAAGCCAAGTGCCAATTGAACCGGTACAATGACTACTAGTGATCATTTCCATCACAGAACAGACCATTTTTTCCTATATGTAATCACTCCAGCATAGTATAATGTACTTCAGCTTTGGCTGATTTTGGTCTCTTCATTATAGTGCCAGTCGAATCTATAGGAGATTGTTCTTTCATTTACAGATTGAGTCTTTCTCTACTGAAAACGTATACAAAAAATTGAATTCCTACTGAATGAATCTTGTTATGATTGAATTTTTGCATCAAAATCTGGTCCACAACATCATCCTCATGTCTGTCATTTTTTGCAAGTTGTTGGGATCTCATTTTCCTATAGACACTACCTGATTTGAGATCTCCCAAATTTCCAGAAAAAAACAAGTTTTTTATTCACCTTCTCGATATCTTCTTGACGTTTCAGTAAGGGGTTCTGGAATAGAAGTGAATTGCCTAGAAGTTTTGTCTCTACACCTCATACGTGGCTAGTGTATTTTTTTATATGTTCAAATATTTTGGGAATTAATACCTTACAGTCATGCCTACAGTACACGTACACAATAATCTGGTTCTTTCTCTTAACGCATCTCCAATGTTTTATGTTGACAACACAAATATTATAATAATTCGTTTTTTTTTCTGATGACAAAGATGAATTGTCCTTCAATTAGCTACTTTTTCATACAAATACTTCCTAACTGACCATGAGATAATATGAAAGTAACTTCTGAAACATTGCATGTTTTAAATGAGGGTCTTTCGAATTGGATCTTTCGAATTTTCACTTCCTTTTGATAAAATTTTAAAATCATCAGAAGATTGTTCATATAGTCTTCTCAATTCCGAATAATATAATCTTCTTCTCATTCGAAACATTCTGGTATCATCTATATCGCCAAGTATGATGTCCGAAATCTTGTCTTGAACATCTTCGTCTGATTCAACCTTATCATTAAAACATAAGCTAATAAGCTCTTGGAGGCTAGTTGGATTGGTTGATTGAGCCTCTTTCTCCTTGAGCGTGGTGTTATTTTACTTTGCTGCTTTTGCGGCCGCCTTAGTTCTTACAGGCGTGTTTATTCATTGTTAACTTCTGGTGGATTTTTACTTGGAGTTAGGCATTTTCAGGCTGCTAGGGCTTTCCATGGTTGTACCTTTTGGTATTGCTTCCTTGGATGCTTTAATTTTGTTGATTTTTGTTTCTCTCTCCTTTCTGCGCTGATTTGACTGCTTCACCATCGAAAGTACTCCTAAGGATACTTTCTCCGGATCCACAGGCTCATCAGTTTCCATTTCCGTTGGGTTAGTATCTATCTCAGTCTCGGTGTTCTGAGAGTTGTTTGATGGTGGTTTCTCAGAATGTGTTGTTGTATTTGAGGTTATTTGATGGGTGGAATTTTCCCCATATCTTTCCTCGTATTCCGACCTAAACTGGTCATCGATCGGTCGGAGCTCTGCAAGATTTCCCCCTTCAGAATTCCTGCGCCTTAATTTTTCTTGGCCACTTTATCCATCATTGCCTTGTGTCTTCTTTTTTCACCGGCCTTCAGGTAGTCTATAGGCTCTATATGTTGTTCCGGGATGGGTGGTGTGGGTCTTTCTTCCCAGCTGATAGGGGTCCCTGACCCACTCCTGCTCCTCGCCAGGTGCCCCACTACACCATACTCCTGGTTGCTCCCAAGGCTACTCGATCCACCTTGGTCGCATCCAGTTTCCGGTGCAGTGATGCTCCCTTCCTGGGGATCAGTCGGTCCTGTTTGGATCTCCTTAATTTGGAAAGAATCCTTTACTGTGGGTATTTTTGTGATCTTATCAAAATCCTCATCATCTGCTTTCTCCTTTTCTGGTTTCCCGATAAAGTTACCAAAATCTCCCGGATTCCGCTGTTTTATTCTCTCATATAAGACTTGCATGACTTGCTCGTCTACAATGCCATCCCATGGGTTATCTTGTTCCTGTTGGCTAATTTGTACCATGGGCAGTGGGTTCACCACACTTCCCGAGTAACTTTGTTGTCGTTCAACGTTATTCGCTACACTTTCGTTGATACTTTGAAGATTTTTGTGGTTCTCCACACTACCCAAAGTACTTTGATGTTCGGAGGTGTTCGCTACACTTTCGTTTAGACTTCCCAGTGGACTTGTATATTCAGGAAAATTCACCACACTTTCTAAGGTGGCTTGCGGCATATTATTCTTCGCCACACTTTCTGAAGAACTTTTAGGTTATGATTGTTTCGCTACAGTTTCCAGGATACTTTGATTTTTGGGGATCGCGATGGCTTGGAGAATATTGATTTTCGCTACACTTTCTGTGTAACTTGTAGATTTTCCAATATTCTCCTCACCTTCCAAGCTCACTTTCTCCACAGTTTCCTCAGTTCGGGTTTTCTCTACACTTTCCGGTTTACTTGTGAATTTTTGGGAATTGTTGGATTCTTGATCTTTTTCGATGTTTGGGTGTTGTATGAGTAGACTTTCTTCCTCGGAAGTTGACGATCTCACTGACGTACTTTCTGCTCCTGACGACAACGTAGTTTCTGCGTTAACTTGATTTCCTTCCCCAGTCCTATTTTTAATTATCGATCCTATCTATCCCCTGAATCCTCTCCGGGTCCTTGAGGATCAATAGCTTATTTCCTGGACTGTCAGGAATTCCTCTTGACTCCGTGATGATTTTTCCCGCCTGTGGTGCTAGAAATGCATTCATCCCGGCGTCCCCGAATGGTGCGTTCGGGGACGGATCCAAATTAGTTCCGCATCCATGAGAGACGGGACTTCCGCTGACATATTTCTGGATTTCTCTATACATTCCGGTATTGATGTCTGTGGGGTTCTGTCGTTCCAGGGGTATATTTCTGGACTCTTCAACGTGGGTTCCAGCGGTTTTTACAGGATTTTGCGGATTTCTTAAACTTGGCCGTTCATGCTGGTTTCCTCAGATGAAAAAGAATGGAATTCCCTGCCCGTATCTTGGGAGCCGTTCAAGGATTCCAGACCCTCCATACTCGAATCTACGAGAGTAGTCGGTGTGCTACTGCTTTTTTGTTCAGCAGACACCACTCTGGCTCTTCTTCTCAGGGGTGTGCTCCTCATTGGTATTCTTACTTCCAGAGCCAGTTTGAGTTCCTTGGCCTTCTTCCTTGTGCTCTCCACTGCGGTGGTGAGGGGAGAGACTTTTTCATCTGAGTCCCTTCTTCGTTTAGTGGAGTCAGACTTCCTGCATTACTTAATGAACTGCTTTTTATACCCAATATCTCCCTCCGGAGAGTGCTTGGATGCCGCTTTGCCTCTCCGTTGATCTTGAGGCTTTTGAAACTCTGTTTGTTTACCCGGGCCTGAGCCCGGGTTATTGACACTCAGTTAGATGTGCGCTGTGAGACTTATTTACAGTTTGAAAGATTTAAAATTTTAAATAATTAATAAATTAAGATTTCAATAAAAACGGTTCAAAAACACAAGAAAGACTCGGACGTTTGACTGTACAAAAAACACAGACAAAACACAAAGAGTTAAAAGATACGTCCGCACAGGCCAGCTGTTCGGACGAGGCTAGACGAGAACCGTTATATTCATCGTGGTATGGACGTTGCCAAAGGTATTTTTTGCCTAAAAATTTCCGGCGCCTCACCTGTACAGGTGAGACCGTTTTCCTTATTTCCCCTCAAATCACCACATACCCAGTGAAATATGAACTGAAAGTAATGTGAAAAAATTAAAAAAATAGACTGAAAACTGTCCTTCGTCGTATTTCCGAGAAGAAGAAGAAGAAGAGAGAAGAGAACTTCCTCTTATTACAGTATCCTCATCACTTTCTTCACACATCTAACCCAAAATAACCTCATCAACAACTGGCTTTGAATTTTTCAAGTGATTGTTACTCCCGCTCAGAGGTAAACATATTTTCTTCACTAAAATTTTCGGAAATATTGTGCGACAAATCATAAAAAACATCTGAATTTTGAGGGGGTGTTTGTGGAAAATCTCATTTCACGATTTTTTGTTTATATCTGATATAAACGCGTTTTAATTTCATTCCCAAAATGGTGCATACATTACCGAAACGTCCAATCTTTGTATAGTGCGAATTCTTCGAATTGATATCTACAGAACTGACAACTCATTCGAAACGTGTTAAAAGTGGGCCATTTGAAGATTCAGCAGAGTTTTCCATTAAATCTTTTATATGTCCATAATTCATTTTGATAGCCTTGTGAAGGCTGTATCTGTTGGTTTTTGTATCTTTTTTTAGACAGAACTTTCAACAATTCATTATATATTTTATCGTTATCGCTGTTTTTCCAGTATGGTATCATATTTATAACCGGCATTCACAACTGTAATTGCAATTAGACGGTACTTCTCGTCATCAATCTGATGTTATATTCTACTGAGAGACTTACTCCAATTACAAGAATTGTTCCTCGAAACTTCACCACTTGCGAAATATTCAAAGCAAGCGTACAAGAAAAAATTGAAACATATCATTACATGCTAGCCCTTTCAGTCCTGGCGTACACTGAAGTGTACGCCAATTCAAATCTATTCTAATACAAAATCTATTTCGATTTTGACCATTGCGTCCCAGCATACACTTTAGTGTATATCATAATAACGTAATAATACGTGTGGTACCATCTATGGGTACGGAAATGAAAATTGCATATGATACTGTTAGTGTTACAGCGATCCTGTTTCGACCAGTATCGACAAGAAGTGACTCGACAAGTATCGTTTTTGTTTGTGTTAGCTTGGATTATCAGAGTTGTCCGGCAAAATTTATGATTCCCATAGTTTTCTTACATTAACAGGATGTTCCATAAAAAGTTGCGTCGGCTCACCCTGCGTAGATATATCCTTTTTTGAATTTTCAACACAAAATTCCATATATTCAAGTCCGCCTAAATGCCACGCAAAATTGATGATTCCCATAGTTTCTTTATGCTGACAGCATATGTTCTATAAAAAGTTGCGTCGACCTACCTGGCGCATATTAAAAAATATCTGTTTTTAAAGTTTCAACACAAAATTACATTTATCAAAGGCCGTCCCATATGTCATGCAAATTTGATGAATCCCATAGTTTTTTCACACAAACAGGATGGTTCATAACGAATTGTGTCGACTTACTCAAAACCTTTGGTACAATACTGCACTTTCTCACAACCCAGCTATATTTACGAAATAACCAAAGTGAATAATGACAAATCAACACTTCACTGGAAACGATATCGTGATAAATCTCACCCGCATAAAAGTACAAAATCATTTCTGGTAGAAATTCAGCACGTATCCCAATGTCGACCGACCGTACGTCAGAAACTGATGATGAAAAATGTGGGCAACTTCACACTAATCTCGAACGATACCAACAAGCAAATTTCATCCTTACCACATGCAATTGATGCAAGAATCAAGAGGAAGAGATTTTGAAAAACGTGTTCAATTTTGCCGAGGGGCCTGAAAAAGATCAATGGAGAACATTATTTTTTCGATTTCGTGTTATTTTTGGAAGAAGCGAAGCGACTATTCATAAAAATGGAACTGAAAGAAAATATGTGAGATTTCTTCGGAATTAATTTTCGAATTCATTGGACGAGGTTCCATGTGGAACTAGACTTAGAATGTGGCTACAACAAGACGGTGCATCACCACATTTTCAAACTGAGATACCTCAACGATCATTTCAATAAAAAATAGATAGGTAAGGGTGGGCCTGTGTCGTGTCTACCTAGATCACCTGACCCAACCAAACTGGATTTTTTTATGGCGATATATCAAATGGATTGTCTACCAAACTCCTTCAACATCTATAGAAGACATGAAACGAAGAATCACCAGAGTTTTCAGGGAAATCCCAGAGGATATGCTGGAACCTGTAGAGAGTTCGTTCAAATAAATCTACCCCGATAAGTTACTGCATTAGTTAAAGAAAAGTTCCTTCTGAATGGAACACGTTCTATCAGTCACAAACTTCTCGTATATCTCAAATTTGCCCATAAAAAAATGCAAGAACTGATACTTATCAAAATACTCATCTGCCATTTTACACTTTTATAGATCCCGATATTAATTATTATTTCTCCAGATTGTGGTGGGTTAAGACTTCAAAAAAAGTACGAAGTATTTTCAAGAATTGTTTTTTGAAAGTGGAATTTTTAATGATGTCTGACGCATACTATTGAAGGCGGCTACTTTGTTCTGGTATTGATGAGGTGATTAATTAGGTATAACTCGTCCCGTTTAAGATGGTTTATGAAAAATTGCGAATTCTTGTTTACCATTCATTTCAGTGGTGGTCGCACGTTGCCAAAATATTTAAGAATTATTCGATTCGATCACAGTAGTGAATTTGATCGAAAGGTTGATGGAATTATAGAAATTAACAAACTAATTTAAATGTATCTCCCTGGTCAAAGAGGGAGATCTTTCATGATTTATGAAGTATTGCATTTGCAGAAGAAGGAAATCGGGGCATTTGTCGAATGACCGAATAGATTTAAATAAATCTGCACCCATTGATTTGTTTCTTTATGGCGAAATACAGTGTGTCCGTAAAGTATGGAACAAATTCATTTTTAGCTAAACAGGTCATTTTAAGAAATAATCGTGAAACACGTCGATTTTTTATTTCAATTCACCGGATTTTAAAATGATAATCTAATATACAGGGTGAATTACGTTCGAGTAATGACGTCACCGTCATTTTTTTAAATGGAACACCCCCATTTTGTCTCAATTTTCGGATTACTCTAGCTGAGCTGATTCCCAAAATGTATCACATGTTGATTCCAATTGGTACAGGGTGGACAAAAATACAATAGTTTTGGGTGTGCTCATAAAGTAACGCGTAACATTCCTCATTAGGTCAATATTATCAAAAATACTTATTGTCTAGAGGCAATTGGTTTGCATATAACACCCCGTAGTTTGCTACATGTTTAGAGTAATAAAAATGAGCTGTTTCCAAACATGTTTGGTACTTGTGGTCTTGCAGACAGAATATGAAAGAAATTATTTCTTATCTTTTAATAAAAAACAAAGTCGTCTAGTTTTTTTGTGAAATGTCATAATTCATTTGTTTAGTAATTTATTGATGTTCAGTGACAGTTTAGTACTACAATATTTTTGGTATTCGTGAATATTCGAATGATTGCTTAGATTTAATTGGAAGTAGAAATGGAGTTAAGTGTAAAGCAACGAATTGAAATACTTATGATGATTGGGTATGGAGACAGATCCCGAACTCAGATGGAAGTGTGCAATTTGTTTAATGATGAATATCCAGAAAGACCTATAACGCGTTCAACAGTCAGTAAGATTGAAACGAAATTTCTTGAAACTGGTACGGTTGAAAATGTACGCAAATCAGGTCGTTCCTCTGCAAATGCTGATAGAGCATTAGATGTTTTACTGAGTTTTGAAGAAGATGCGCACACTTCTGTTCGTGAATTTAGTCGCGATATCGGTGTTAGCAAAACAGCGGTACACAAACTATTGAAGCTTGAAAAATGGCATCCTCATAAAATCAAACTTGTGCACGAATCAAATGAAGATGATCCCGATAGAAGACTACAATTTTGCGAAGAAATGATGGATAAATGTCACCGAGACCCTCTCTTGATACAAAACATTATTGTTTCTGATATTGTGAAATAGCTATAAGTCCACTTTCACGTTGAATGATGAGGTTAACCGTCAGAATTGTAGACACTGGGCAAAAGAAAACCCCCACTGGATGAGTGAGCATCATTTACAATACCCTCAAAAGGTAAATGTATGGGCTGGGATTGTACGAAATTGAATCATCGGACCCTACTTCATCGCAGGTAATTTAAACGGGGCAAAGTACCTTGAGTTTTTAAGGGGGTATCTCGTACCTACGTTACGTAATTTGTTTCCCAGCAGGAGGTTTTGATGACCGTTTATGGTTTCAACAGGATGATGCACCTCCACATTATGCTGTAGATATTAGAAGGGTACCTAGATGAAATTTTTCCGAACAGGTGGATTGGTAGACGTGTACCCACTGAATGGCCAGCGAGGTCACCAGATTTCAATCCTTTGGATTATTTTCTGCAGGACCATCTGAAGAATGTTATTTATGAAACGAAATCAGCAAATATTGAACATGTACAAGAGAAAATTCGAACAGCAATAAACCATAATACGCAGGAAACCATACACAACGTTCAACAAGAATTTGTACACCGTTTGGGTTACTGTCAAATACAGCAAGGGCTGCAGTTCGAACATTTATAACGTCATGTATTCCAGCATATGCTGTCCGCTAGACAATAAGTATCTTTGATAATTATTGTTAATTTACCTAATAAAGAATGTTACGCGTTACTTTATGAGCATGAAAAAGCTGTTGTAAAGTGAAACACATGTAGAGGTTTTGTGAATTTCCTGAGGAAAATCACAGAATAAAGTATTTTTCAAATTGCGCTATCATAGACTATCAAGTATCGGCCAATGCCATCAGTTATATAAAACAGAATCAAACTTGTCATGAACCTGTTCAGAAAACTGGCCTGTTGTCCCGGAGTGAGTATCTCTACAAATGATAAAATAACCGTTTCCTACGTGCACAGAACTCATCTCCGAGATACCCTCATGTGATTTCTCACGAGAGGATTATTATAAGTATTACAAAAATATTTGCCAATTTTCCTGACAGAATTGGGCATTTCAATGAACCATAGTTGATGTTATAAATGTTGTCATCGTCGTATCCAACGGGGAAAACTGTTAAAAGATGCATACCTTATCACAACCTTGTTTGACTGAAGTATAATAGGATTGGCTTATTAAGCACAAGCCCTCTGAAGAATGTGCAAGTACTGTTCGATACCGGATGCCGCCATGTATCTTCTTTCGAACGACTTGCTAATTTGGTCACATACTCTCGCCAATTGCTTTTCTGTAAACCTTTTCTGTTGGCAGAATGCATTCCGGGGATTTGCTGTTTGCTTTTTCATCGCTGTTGCAGTAGCGAATAACTCGACATTATTCGATGTATGTTCGATAGTAATTGGCTGTTATTACACCTATCACCAAACGGAATTGAACAATTCACGCGATCAAAAACATCAATTGGTACGTTCTAAAAAAAATTGGTCGAAACTTGTGCGAGCAATGGATCAACGAGGCCTTACCTTTTAACGTGCGATTACCCAGCACGGTGGCCCGGCGAGGATTTGAACCCCGGCCTATCGCTTGATAGGCAGATATGCTAACCACTACACTACCGAGACCACGTGGTTACAGTTTTGGAAATATAGGTTGACACAATACACCGTGTTCATTTTTGAAATTGATAGTCATCTCAGACCGAAATGAAATTTTGGGTGGAAGTATTGTCCGTCCTTGTGAAGCCAGCTATCGACGAAACCATAACCACAACATCATCCAATATAAATGAATCAAAGTTGGAATCCCATGGAATCTCTTCCGATGAAACTTATAAAAACCTGATAGAACAACTCAAAAACCACGATGAAGGGGGCGAGTGTGATGTTCACTAAGTTGGAAGGAATTGTCATGCGCTAACTTTCAGAAAATTAGCGGCTTGTGCAGAAAAATGAACACTTGAAATCCACGAATTTGAAGAACATTTTACTGTTACGCTAATGGTTTTCCACAATCTAAATAATTTCAGACAAAATATCCCGTCATCAGGAAAAAGAGCGAAAATAAAGAGGGAATCCTGTTTCCTGAGGCAACGCCTGAGCGTTCAGACTGTTTGGGAGAATGGGATCAGTGCCCAATGACGAATTAACAGACAACAAAAGGCTCATTATATAGACTCAACCTGACCGATACTCGATGAAAAATACTACAGTTACCTGTAGTATTATTGTGTAGTCTTACTAACAATGGATTTACAAAACCGCGACAGGTGTATCTCTAAACAATAGCATCAACAGGGAACTGGTGTATTGTTTGTTTATATTTTAGTTTCAACTGCTTATTGCAGTATTTTGTGCTTCATACTGGAGTTGTAGCTGATATTATGATTGATATGAAAATTCTACAAAAAACTTCATTATATTCGGAAACACGTTCTTTCTTTACCCTTTGAATCACATGGAAGATAGAACCCTCAGTTTTCAAGAACTCATTATGCGAACACATTTCTGTGATTCTATACTTGGTGAATGGTTGCATTTTTTCCAGAAGTCAGGGCTAACGTCATATTAATATATGAAAAATCTTCAAATTATAATGAAGAAGGAAGGGATCATTTCGGGTCTTGAAAATCGAAATTTCATCTGAAAATTATGGAAGTTTGTGTGAAAACCACAAACTCCAGTGATTCCGACTTCATTACGTGAGCATTATATTCACAAGGTCGTGTGAAAAATTCAAAGTTCTCTTCTCCGAATACTTATTTATATATAACAGAGGAGAATGTTTTTTATATTCCAGAACTCATTTCTGAAAGCGTGATATGATTGTGCCAAAACATAACCACTCAATGCTATATACGTAGTTATCGAATAAGGTATATCTGTTACGAAAAAATATTATATTATGGTTTCATGGTAAATGTTTCGATAATGTCACAGCACAACAATTATATGATATATCAATCATGAATCTGATATGTTTCAGACACATTTCCCAATTTTTACTCAATAGAGCAAAGAGTCGCTTGAGGACATAGCTTTCATTATTTTTTTCATTAGATATAAATCTATATGCGCACCTGGCAGGCGATCAGTTCAAATTTTATGACTTCGATATGACTTCATTTGAAATTTAGTTCGCAAAAGCGTTGCAAAAAAATCTTCCTGCCACCTAAGGATCAGTTTTAGCAGAGGTGAGAGAACAGCCAAAGTCAAGACCATAACTAATCACGGAACATTTTAGTATGCTTGACTTAAGAGAATAAGAAAAAACTGTAATTCACCAATCCTTCTAGGCTGGGATACCTTGTACCGGGAGTACAAGAAATAAGATGGGTTTATGGAGACAATTGTCGAAGTTGAATGATTCAACATAAACCAAACACTCTCAATAAACTATTTGAGTAGGTATGTGTCATCATGAGTAGAAAATTTGTGTGCGTGCGCTGTACCTTGTGGTCTAGACATTGTGATATATGTTGACCTTAAACGACAATAATATTCGATTTTGTTTTATAGCTTTTAGCAGGTATAATTCTCTGGAGGCAAGATGAACGATCACGAATTTTAATAGGTGATAATGAATCTGAACAATAAAAATCTGTTTTTATCAGTCCCATATCTGATAGTTAACGCATTCATAAATCAATTAGAACATAAAAACCTTCGAACAATCACGAACAACTTTCGCACAGTTAAGTGATGACTCTTATACATATATTGCTGATATTACAGATCTGAGAAGAGGTGCAAAAAGCAAATATTTCTCACAAGCTGTTACGATGTTGTGAAAAACTTTGACTGCATTCTCGCAAGAGTTTATTCGGTAATGATCATTTCTTTGAATATCTCATTAATGAAAAAATACAAAAACATTTTGCACACGGATTGATTCCCGAAAACATTTCTCTCTTATTCAGGCGTCCGTAAAGACTTACATTTGAACTGAGAAGCATGTTCCAAGTTTTATGCGTTGGAATATATTATTCCAATCATACTACCTCGATGAATCAAATACAAGGTGGCCCGTCGAAAACGTACCGGGAGGTGTACTACTAGGAAAATATTTTGGCGAGGAAATTCTGAAACACGTCAACTTTGTGAGGGGGTCCATTGTCCAAACATTAGTCATCTTCAAACAACATATTTGTTACAAAATACTGTTATCTGCCTTCCAGAGCTATACAATCAGAAGAAGAATTTGTTCGAACACTGATGCAGACCAGTAATACTCCACTTTCAGTTCTTTCCATCTGAGTCATTAAGAACGTGAGTTTAGTTATTAACAAACTGTGCAATGAGTATGTCTAGACAAGTAAAGATCTACGAAGTATCAAAGTTGTGAACAAATTTATAATTATATCTCTCTCTTTCACAATCAATATCCAATTATTGTATTCAACAACGATATTGAAATGTACTCATATTTTCGTGTTACTTAATGGCTAGAATGAATAAAGTTTGAGCAAATGCTCGGGCTCAATTTTTTTGTGACAAACTTATACGGGTTGTTGAGATATGACAAGGACGGATCTATAGTTCTCATGGTCACTTTTATTCACTTCACCTAATAATATGCGAATCGTTATTTTCATTTTTGTTATTATAAATGTTCGATTATTGTCAAAGTAATGAGATTTGGTTGAAGAATTACCAAAAGTAGCGCTGCTTGGTCGTTTTAAAATTTTGGAATATGATTGAAATTATTAGTTGAATGTTAACGAAGCCCAATTCATAACTGACATTTACAATTTCAAACAATGTCAAAGACCTTTCCTTGTTTAGCTAAAGTGTGTAATAGTGGTAAAAACGAATTGAAGTTTTTGCCAAAGTGGTGCTGCGATATCAATTTGAGGTTGTGATAGCTTGTTTTCCTGAGAAAAAGCAAATTTTCATTCTTTCATATTTTTAGCTTGCAGCTCTACATCTCTCCTACAAAAATGAAACAAACTGTTAACCGAGAAGAAATCGGTTATATTCAACCATTTGGTGGGAGAAGAAGGGTATAATGGTGCATTGATCAGTTTTGAAGCGAGAGGTCCGCAGTCACATGGAATCCAATGAACGCAGTTTTTTAGTCGCCCATCTCATTTGGTAGTCAAGTTTATGTGAGGTACCTGTGCACTGTGCATTGTGTTTCCTGGTAGGAAGCAGAACTTAAGACAATAGAAGAATTGTCTATTATGATGTCTCTTCTTTGAGGTGCTTCTGATTTGAACTAGTCGATGTAATCTCTTCTAGAAGCCATGAGTTCTAAGATCGCTATGCTCTTCAGTCGGAACTTTTTTGGCGATGCAGATATTTGATTGCTGTAGCATTGATAATTTTTCTCAATGAGAAATAGTGGGGACTGGATTATTGATTCGGATATTGGCCAATATGAAATTTCAACGAAATGTCTAGAGTTCGTCACGAAAAAAAATCATTGTAGCGGAGTCCTAGGAGATGAGGTGGCTTGATGTAGGAATGCGTTAACGAAAATCTCCATCTGTTGACCAACGACATAAACTCAAGGAGAACATACGAGGAAGAAGAAAAAAGCTAGAATCTGAAGTTAAGACTTCTCATGAATGCATGCACTTTCGGCTGAAATTAATTAGTGCGCCCAATTAGTTTCCATCTCGTAATCAACTACCCATTTCACTCCCCCTACTGCATTGCTTATGATGTTTTTTGCTGGGAAATAATAATCAACTGTACAAGGTCGATATTGAGAACATAACAGGCAAGGATGAGTTTTGATAAACCATCCGTAGTAATATGTAATATTGACCGACTGTTTTTCAGTACTTTCTTTCAGCCTGTCGAACAAAATTATTCTCGAAAGGACGTTCTGAAATGAATTCCACAAGTATACTGTCAATTAACTTACTACTAGAAAACTTCACCGGTATGGCTGCAGAGGGGTGATGTACAATTGGTTTGAATGGTACCTCTCAGGGCGAAGTCAAATGGTAAGAACATGGGAGCTCTCAGAAAGAAGGGCATTTACATCTGGTGTGCCACAAGGTTCTGTGTTGGGTCCAGTTCTGTTTTTGTTATATATTAATGTTTTGACTATGATAGATATATCTGCCAGCTTTACTCTCTTCGCAGATGATACAATGATATTGTGGAAGGAAAATAACTCAGTAGAGCTACATAAAAAAATAACATCTGATTTAGAAAAGGTAAAAAAATTGGTGAGATGCAAATTTATTATCCTTGAATATCTCCAAAACAAATAATAACATTTGAATGTCTGCTAAATGAACTTTCAATAGACAAAGAGAATTGGGAAATAATTTGAACACAAAATTTCTTAGTGTGGATATTGGTTAGGTTAGGTCAGAAGTGAGTGGGTCTGTTCGGCCCTCCACTGCAACCCACAAGGGTTTATTGTGGCTCACACCTATTCAAACTCGACCAAATAAACCCAGCTTCCTAACGAAGCCGATAAGTTTGTATGGTGAGTGATCTTTCAGGTCAGATGGTAAGAGTGAAGCCTTGCCAAACTCTGAAAACCTGATTCGGTCCGCAGCGGGGCAGGCACAAATTATGTGCTCTGCTGTTTCATCATTTTCTAGACAGAGACGACACAAGCTGTCTTCTGACAGTCCGATTCTCTGCATATGATGATTCAAATGCCAGTGGCCTGTGAAAAGGCCAGTTAGACATCGTAGTTCGTCCCTACTGTAGTCCAACAACTGTTTGGTTTCCGACTTCGAAGGGTGAATAAACGCCTTGGAATGAGCCAATCCTGGAAGATTTCGCCAGGAGTCCATAAATTCTCTTGCCATTCAGGTATTCAATGTTTGTTTGGCAAAGCCTAGAGCGATGCCAATGACAGGTTCTGGTCCGATGAAGCTGCTTGCAAGGGAGTCAGCAGCCTCATTGCCTTCCAGGCCAGTATGGCCCGGGATCCAGACCAGAGACAATTTGTTAAACCTTCCTATTGAGGAGAGTCGTTTTTTGCAATTTGTTACCAGTTTATACGTTAATCGGCAAGAGCCAATAGCTTTCAGCGCCGCTTGACTGTCCGAGAATATTTTTATTGACTTGTGTGTGAGGTTGGATTCTGCCAATCTCTCCGCACACAGTTCAATAGCATACATTTCCGCTTGAAATACGGTCGCATAGGTCCCTAGACAGGTTGATATCTCTGTCCTGGAATTGCGACTGAAAACACCAGAACCAGAAAGTGTTTTTGATCCATCTGTGAACCAACAACTATCTGCTCTCAGTATTTCCTTCTCCCGGAGGATCCAGTCCTCTCTACTCGGGAGAAGTACTGCATAAGGCAGTTCGTAGTTTACAGTTGGAGTCATAATGTCAGAGGTCATTCCCAGAATGCTGTGAGTTCTAGTGTCAGCCAGCAGTCTAGTATACTCTGCATTAGATTGTTTTGTGCAATTAGCGATGTACACAAGTCTATATGCAGTCCATCTAGCCTTTCTCTTCGGAAAAATGTGGAGGGGAGGTAGATCTAGAAGGATCTCCATGGCCGCTGACGGTGTGGTACTGATGGCACCACAGGCCTGTCTCTGTAAGCCAGAGAGCTTTGCCTGAGCCGTTTTCTGAGAAGCCTTCGGCCACCAGGTAATTGCCCCATAGGTAATCATTGGTCTGACAATAGTCACATAAATCCAATGAATTTGTTTGGGACCTAAACCCCAAGATTTACCACAAATCCTTCGACCATCGGGACAGTTTGGCTTTGTGTAAAACTTTTTCCAAGTGGGCGTTCCAGGTGAGTTTTTTATCAAGGACAATGCCAAGATATTTCACCTCCATTCAAAATGACCTCGTCATTGAGAGAATGTGGCGTTAAATCATCCAATTTTCTCTTCCTGGTGAAGGGGATTATCACAGTTTTGCTGGGGTTTACAGACTTCTGATCCCTCTGGCACCAACCGTGAACAACGTAAATCGTACTTTGAAGGATATTACAAGCTCCCCTTTCCGACGTGGACCTTGCCAAAATGACAAGGTCATCTGCATAAGCTTGCAGATATACTTGTCTTCTTTCGAGGGCATCAAGCAGACTATCCATCAGGAGTGACCACAGAAGGGGAGATAGTACCCCACCTTGAGGGCAGCCCCTGGTGACCCTGAACTTAATGGCCTCGTCTTGAAGAGTCGTAGTTGCAATTCTGTCTGCCAGCATGGCATAGATCCAACCCCTAATGGTTGTTTCTATGCCCCTTCCAGTCAATATCGAGAAATACGGCAACCGCAATCTTCTTGTTATCAAGGGATTGGGAAATTTTCTCTATGAGGTTATTTAGTGCTAAATCTGTCGATTTGCCAGTTTGATAAGCATACTGGTGGTTATTCAGGGGGGCTGAAAATAAAGCCACCTTCCTGATATGTTCGTCCAGTATCCTCTCAAATCCTTTCAACAGGAAGGATGTGAGGCTGATTGGTCGTACCGATTTAGGGTGTGGGTCTTTCCGACCCACTTTAGGTATGTATACCACCCTTGCTGCCAACCAACTGGGTGGTATATAGTTCCACGCCAGACTTGCTCTATACAATCTCATTAGGATGGGTAGAATTATTTCCAGTCCGTTTTGAAGCAGATCTGGAAATATGCCGTCCTATCCAGGAGATTTGAAGGGCTGAAACAACTTAATAGCCCATTCAACTGCCGGTGCTGTGATAACCTTCTTGACGACCTCCCAGTCGTTCGTTTTGGGACGTTTAGCGCCCTCAAAAGGAGGAGGTCCGTTGTTATCAAGAGTCAGACTTCCAGGAAAGTGGTTTTCTCTTAAAAGGTCAAACGTTTTTTTCTAGAGGTCGTGAAAGTTCCATCGGGTCGTTTCAGCGACTCAATTTCAGCAGTCGGCTCTCTAGAGAGAATCTTGTGAATTTTCGTGCTGCGAGGTAAATCAGAAATACTTTCACAGAACTTCTTCCAAGACTCCCGTTTTGTCTTTCTGATTTCCCTGTTATATGTCATTAGAGTAGTTTTATCAAGCTCCCAGTTACCTGACTCTTTAGCTCGATTGAATAATCGTCGAACTTCTTTTCTTTGTTTTTCAAGAAGAGTTATGGTTATCTCTATTTGTTCTCAGTGGACAGTTCTCGTGATAGGAAAAGATCACTGCTTCGCGAAATTGCTCCGCTACTGTGTCTATAGCATCACAACTGTGAATAGTAATGGATCCGCCCTCAAGGACGGAGTTTTTATAACCACTCTAATCAGTAGATTTTGAGTCACGATATTCCACTGCTGGTCTTGGACCTGTTTCAATATTAAAAAGAATATATCTGTGGTCTGAACAAGAAGGTTCAGTAGATACAGTCCAATGGTGTATCTTGTTGCTCAGAGAATGTGAGCTGATGGTTAAGTCTAATACCTCCTGCCTATTGCTAGTAACAAAAGTTGGTTCCGAGCCCTCATTAATTACAGACAGCCCCTCCCCTAGTATATAATCAAAGAGTAACTCACCTCTGTGATTGATATTCGTGCTGCCCCACGCTGTATGGTGTGAATTGGCGTCATATCCCATTATAAATTGTAATTTGTTCCTTTTGCTGTACTCGATAAGTCGTCTTACAGCTAGAGGAGGTACAGTATCCGCATCTCCTGGAAAGGTGGCAGAGCAGGCGATAATGTTCGTCCTACACTTACTACCCGGTAGGGAAATTTGGATGTCTACTACGTCTTGGGTGCAGAAGCCTGTAATTGTTATTTGACCCTCGAATGATGTTACTCAGGTCTGAAAAAGATTCACCATATTATTTTTTTTCTCCTCCTCCTATCTTCCCTCCTCTGAGGGTGAAAAAATGGCAGTTTTCATGTTTTATTTTGTTTCTCTTACTCCAGGACTCGAAAAATATTGAAAAAATTCAAGTATATAAAGGACAGTCTGTTCTTCGAAATAAAATTTTTTGGGCCCCCGGGCCCCCCATGAAGGCCTTCAAAAAAATTTTAAAATTTTAAATTGGAAAAAAATGGCAGAAAACCCAGGTGTCCCGGATGATATTATTTCATCATTTCAATGGGGCTGATATGTACTATAACAACTAGTATCGTTCATTTCGTTCTCAGTGGTGGCACTTGAGAAAAAGGCATTTTTTGTGAATTTTTTAGGAAAAATCAGCGTAACTTTTTTGTCATTATTTTATTGAAAAATTTCAAGGGACAAAAAATGTTTAAAATACAATTTTACATAGGGTACACTCAAATTCAATTGACTTATTCTGAAATGTTGAGCTATTATACAAGTAGAAAGATTTTCACTTGGAGATTTTTCACATTAAATATAGCCAATAACTGTTTTTTATCAATTTTCACAGAAATCTGATACACACACACACGAAAGCGAACTGCGTGTTTGTTACTTTTTCTTTTCTTTTTCTCCCCCCTCTTTCCTCTTCTGAGAGTTAAAATTTAGTATTTTTTACGTTCATTCCACACACACATTCGACATAGTCGGTGGGTGGACGAATTGTTCAAGAGATGATTTCTGTTATTATTTTTCTCATAATCTATAATATTGAAAAAAATAATATGTATGGAAAATAGTATGGTATTCGTTATGCTACCCATTGAGGCATTTGAAAAAAATTATTGAATTTTCATTCGAGAAAAATGGCATGGAATGTCCCGGGCGATAACCATTCCATCATTAGTTATGAAGGAATTTCGTAATCCTCTATATCTGCTCAAACGGAGCGAAATTGATAATATTGAAAAACTCTTTCCCCTTCTGAGAGTTGAAATTTAGTATTTTTTACGTTCATTTCACACACACATTCGACATAGTCGGTGGGTGAACGAATTGTTCAAGAGATTATTTCTTTTATTATTTTTCTCATAATCTATAATATTGAAAAAAATGATATGTATGGAAAATAGTATGGTGTTCAATATGAAATTCTCAGGACCCTCCGGGCCACCCATTGAGGCATTTGAAAAAAATTATTGAATTTTCATTCGAGAAAAATGGCATGGAATGTCCCGGGCGATAACCATTTCAACATTTCGATAAGACTGATATGCGTTATCACAATAAGAAACGTTCGTCGTTTTCAGTGGTGATAATTGGCAAAGAGGTAGTTTTCAAGAATTCTCAATTAAAAATTATAGGTTACTTTTTAATCATTCATTTTAACAAAAATATTCAAAAAAATAAATGATATACTATGAAAAGTTGAGCGACGTTTAAACGATGTTCACCAAGGCATTTCACACATTGAATGTAACCAATCCCTTTTTTATAGAAAACTGATAGACACGAAAGATTTGTTGAAAGAAAATTCTAAATTTCGTCGGTTACGAGGTTGAATAATATATGTTGTACAAAAACACAATCAATAATATAATCATAATAATTTTTGGTTGAACACAAAAAATGATTGTTTTGTCAATTCTCTTGCTTATAACCTTTCCTCGATTGGTAATCATTCGATTTTCCATTGGTAGTTTTTCAATATTATCAATTTCGCTCCGTTTGAGCAGATATAGAGGATTACGAAAATCCTTCATAACTACCTAATAATGGGTTATCGCCCGGAACATTCCATGCCATTTTTTTCGAATGAAAATTCAATAATTTTTTTCAAATGCCTCAATGGGTGGCCCGGAGGGTCCTGGGAATTTCATATTGAACACCGTACTATTTTCCATACATACTATTTTTTTCAATATTATAGATCATGAGAAAAATAATAAAAGAAATCATCTCTTGAACAATTCGTCCACCCACCGACTATGTCGAATGTGTGTGAGGAATGAACGTAAAAAATACTAAATTTTAACTCTCAGAAGGGGAAAGAGGGGGGAGAAATAGAAAAGAGAAAGTAACAAACAGGCAATATATAATGTGAAAAATCTCCAAGTGAAAATCTTTCAACTTGTATAATAGCTCAACATTTTAGAATAAGTGAATTGAATAGTGGTCCAGATAGCCTGAAAATTTTATTTTGGAGATCATACTATTTCCCATTGATATCATTTTTTTCAAGATTATAGATTATGAGAAAAAATAATAAATCGTAAAAAATACAAAATTTTCATTCTCACAAGGGGGGCGAAAGAATAAGAAATGAAAATAAAAGGTACGCTTTTGTGTGTGTGCATCAGATTTCTGTGAAAATTGATAAAAAACAGTTATTGGCTATATTTAATATGGAAAATCTTCAAATGAAAATCTTTCAACTCTTCTGATAGCTCAATATTTCAGAATAAGTTAATTGAATTTGAGTGTACCCTATGTAAAATTGCATTTTAAACATTTTTTGTCCCTTGAAATTTTTCAATAAAATTAATGACAAAAAAAAGTAACAGCTACTTTTTCATAAAAAATTCACAAAAAATGCCTTTTTCTCAAGTGCCACCACTGATAACGAAATGAACGATACTAGTTGTTATAGTATATATTAGCCCCATTGAAATGATGAAATAATATCACCCGGGGCACCTGGGTTTTCTGCCATTTTTTTCCAATTTAAAATTTTAAAATTTTTTTAAAGGCCTTCATGGGGGGCCCGGGGGCCCAAAAAATTTTATTTCGAAGAACAGACTGTTCTTTATTTACTTGAATTTTTTCAATATTTTTTGGAGTCCTGAGTGGGAGAAAAAAAATAAAACATGAAAAATGCCATTTTTTCACCCTCAGAGGGGGAAGATAGGGGGAGGAGGAAAAAAATAATATGGTGAATGTTTTTCAGACCTGGGTAACATCATTCGAGGGTCAAATTGAAATTTCGTGATTGAGAGCATTTCGACCATCTTAACCGGGGAGACCCTTTGATAAAAACATCAGACAACTTAAGAGTAAAATTTCCTCCAGTTGTTATGCAGTGAAAGTGGTTTTTTACTGTTTATTCTTGAAACTGTATGACAAGGGGTACAAACATAAAAACGGAGTTTGACTTTGTTTCTTTTTCTTATTCTACTCGTAATACCTTATTTAATATCAGACTTCTGATTCCATTTTTTATAATGGTAGAAAATTATTTCATCACTTACCAGTAGATATAAGGTCTGCAAATCTGACTAACGTACAATTCAAGAAAGCAATTAGAAATTTGCTAGCTGATAGACCCTATTTATTGCGTACAAGAGTATTTTAATGAATCATTTGAAAAAAAAAAGTGCACTCAATTTTATTTGTTATTAAATTTTTTGTAAATTACCAGTTTTTATCTAAACATCATCAGTTATGTTCATATTCATACTCACAAATCTTTGTCAATGGGATGCAAATATTCTGACAATCAAGTAAATTCTGATTTGATTCGAATCATTATCGCCAAGCTTGTTGACAAAGTTGTCAAAATTTGACTGAAATATACGATTGGTGGGAGACTCAGGCTGGATTCAGACAGATCCGAAATTCGTTCGTACGACGATCTGATAGCTATCTGATTGGTCTACATTTGAATTTAGACCAATCAGAAAGCTATCGAATCGTCGTACGATCGGATTTCGGATCTGTCTGTATCCAGCCTTGTAGTTGACGAAATCATCATTTATTGGATATGATCGAGATGATCCTTGCACCAGTCACGAAGATCCTCTTTTTCTTTCATTTTTATATTTCTTCGTTGACCACTCTCAGAAGTGCCCCAGAAAACAGAACCTGTACTGGGAGAGGACGCTCTTGTGAGCCGTGGCGCTCTGGATCATCTTCCTGATTTTGTATCAGCAAGCATATTTGCTATTTCAACCTTAAGGAATTTAAGGAGAACCTACAGTGCAACTGAGTTGATTGTTGCATTCGATCAATTGTCTTCATCTACCAGTATCAGTTTAAAGGCAACCAAAATCGACTATCGCATAAATCAAGACAGAAATATTTCTACCGCGAACCAGGTACATCGTATACCAAAGCTATCATAGTCGGAAGCAAGATATTTGTATGTAGGATTCAGATTTCTGTCCTTTTTGGAGAAGCAAATTCAGAAAAAAAATATTCGCAAGTACTACAGAGTGCTTCTAAATAGACCTATGACAGGTCAAAAAAGCTGTCAGGTACTCAACTTCCGAATGCAATGATTTTGTATACCGAAAAAATATTCGAAGTTACCTCCACCTGAATATCTGTTTTGCTTCTTCCAACTGAAACATGACACTTGCTTGTTTTTTAACATGTATCGTACTTTCTGTGAATATATACTTCAGAACGAATACATGAAATTTCGCCACTGTTTGAATCGATTTATATTCCAGCTTCTTGATTCAATCATGACACCCTTTCATAATAGATTAGTATGAATTCATAACCAACATACTGTACTGTGATTTTAAAATGTGTTCGAGCAACTATGCTTTCTATTGGGGTGAAACTCTGTTATTACTTTTTTCACGTTATAGGTACTAAAGAAGACATTCTAGAAGAGCATGTCGAATACATACGCTGCTTATTCCCCTCTCAATCACTTCTCTTTGCCTTCGCATTACTAACAAATGTCACTCATTATTCCGTAAAGTAAGAGGGGTCTTGAAAATGTCACAGCCAGAGCATCCCAAGGGGAATCAGGCCTCTTAAGCACCGTCCGTATATTTATTGGGAGAATTCAGTGGAATTTCATTTTGGGTGCGATGTGTACACAATGCGTTTCAATTTCAAATTACTCTCAAATGAACATGTTTGCCTTTCGGAAGCGAGAATGGAAAGAGAGTTTGAATTTATGAAGTGTGATCGGTGGTCACATGTTTCGTTTTCAAACACATCAGTTCACTTAATCCAATTACGTGAGCTGCTCGATTACCAATTTCGCTACACAGAGGTGTGATGTTCATGTCTTGTGAGATATACCTCCTCCATTTGACACAACAACTGTTCATCACTAAATGGGTTGAGAAGAATTCAGTAACAAATAAAGACCATTTCTCTTAATGCGAATGATCAAAAAAAGTTGAAAGCTAGGCAGCTTTCATGAATTCCCAAGAACATAAGAAATTTTCTGTAAGGAAAACGCCATCTACTAGATATGATCGAAAAACTGATGCACCGTTCGCGGCAACTGATAAAGATCCTATAACAATAACAATGCATAGTAGAATTACCGTCGACCTATCGTTAGTGAGGACTCGCCTTGAGTCTACTGGCAGAAGAGGTTGCGAAAAAATGAATCAGATATTTGATAAAAATTGCAATTGTATTGAAAAATCGAATGCCAGATAGCTGCCATAGGTCGGTGCTTCAGTGACACGCGGCAGAACTCGGGATACAGGACTAAAAGACGTGCTGAGTCATCATTAATCAGTCTATTGGTTCATTGATTTGGTCACCTGAGTTAATATTACCATTTCATCTCATCCCATCAACCACCTGAGTATTTCTGAAGCAAACTGAACCCAGGCTACAGACTCATTTCCATCCTATCCGATATAGAAAACCGCTCAAAATTCATTGGAAAATAATTCAGACACAATTTTTTTCTCATCGAAGGTAGCATATAAAAATTTGAAGGTTTCACATTACTTGATGTCATCACGGGTAAATCAAGTTCTCAAATATGGGAAAATTTCATGAGATGTTATTGAACATGACTACGAGAGATACATTACATTTTTTTCTGAACTACCATATTTCAAGAGAGGTCAGAAGGTTACTCATACTCTTTCTTACACTTCATATTCAACCATTTACTAAATATACTTAAATATTTTTCCTACGTTACAGATTATGTTTAAAAAAAAATCTAACCGTACTTAATATGGTCCTTTGATGCTTCCTGCACTGAATTGAATTAAAGTCGTTTTATGGCAGAGTAAAAAAATCGCTCATTGTGGAACCGCATCAAATTTTATAATCTGTAGACAATAACAAAAAAAGCAAAAAGTTGCCAGACAAGGAGGCCGTTCACATTTCGAATTAATTTTTCAACGACCGTTTATAATACGACCATGTGGCGCATAAAAGACTTTTTACAGGACCGTATTATAAGACTCTGAATGAGACGGTGAATCATAATATTCCAATGAAATCGCATATTGATATCTGCATTGAATGCATGAAGTCTTCATTTCATCCTAGTCCGAAATTATTCTTCTTCGAACTGTCGTTTATTTCTGTCAGATATTCGTATGGAAACTGCTAGGATTTGGTTTGTATGGTTCATTTCAGGAATCTATCAGAAAAAAAAATTATATTTGAATGTAGGTTATATAAAAAATTCCACACAGAAAGGCTGATATGTATTTTGTATTTCAATATAGAATATAGGCTCATGGAATTAGAAGAATCAAACACACTTCAATAATCAGTAGATTATTCATTTGTCTCTTTCACACTAAGTCACCTGCATGTCACATTGATATTGCAAGTGGAAGAAGAACTAGATATTACCATTCCTAGTGAGACATGTAATATATGCAGGGAAAATAATTTCTCAACTGAATATATACACAAATCATGATGAAGGAATGAAATGACTGATATATTACAAATATATAGTAAACATCTATTGCTTGATAAAAAATTTCAACACTATAGAAACAATTATTTGTGAGTGAATTTCTAATAACTCTTCTGAAATTTATATTATCCAAAGAGCGTATCTCTGAACTCAACTTGTATGGTTTCAAAGTGATGGAGCTCATTTTTGATTTCGTTAATCCAGAATGTGGCAATGAAAAAGTCATCACAGTGATCTCTAATATCTGCTTTAGGTAGTGAGCAGATAGCTTTTCTTTGGGACCTGAAAATTCTCAATGCATGGTGAGAATTGCCATAAGAGTGTCTCATAATTGATTCGGGAGTGGAAGAGCCGAAATTATGCATTTATCAACACCTCAAAACTGAAAACTCAATGTAGTATTTTCATAAGAAATAGTAAATTAGATATTCTTCCGTTTGATTTTTCCGAATGCATATAGCAGTTGAGGTAGTCATAGATAGTAATACCTAAAAGTTTGCATTGTGCACCTGAATTATATGTTTTATTCCTGGAAACAATTAGTTTCTGAGTAATACTTTAACTCATATAATAGAAAGTGATGAGAGCCACAGTAAAACGACTTAGGCACATCGCACATATGATGACTGCTTGTTGTTTATTTCAAACAATGTCCAATGATCCTCTTTAAGGCCCTTATTGTTGATTTTTTCCTTACGAAACCATATTGTGTTAGTGACATAAAATAATTCACTTCATAATAATATGTGATTATGCAGGAGATTGATACGAGATTTTCAGTGATAGGGATCAATGCTGTCATTGAATCAGTTAGTTGAAACTCAGTACCTTCAGGACGACAAATGTAGTGACAGTCTTTATAACTGAAATGCACAGTTTGCATAGTAAGGAGAAGAAATTGATATTCGTTTGATTTGAGCTGGGGTAACTCATCTCGGTTGGGAAGTTTCATGAACGACCTCTTCTGAAGAAAAAAGATATAGTATGCACTAAATATTCTTCAGAATACATCCGTTCAACGGTAGGCACTCGAAAATCATCCAAGAGCTCATCGGTACGTCCCTGTTCCTGGAATTTCTCGAAAACTCTGATTGAGTTCTCGAAAGTGTTCCACGTAACTCATGAATACAAGTGGGATTCCTCAAATCGAACAAATACAAAACCGCACAGGGGAATTTATAATGAACCAATATCAAACTTTGTTGAAAGGATGATACCCTAGCCTCAAGCAACTCGAATGCTCGCTTGCCTTTTGAATTGCTTGCGATCGAAACTGCAATATACGAGAAATAGACATGAGAGTTAGTTCCATGGGTCAAGGTCCGAGTCGGTACCAGCAAACGTGCAACCCCGTAGTTTCGATTGGGGGGTGGCAGGAGAGAGAGAGAGCGAGCTCTTTTATTGTTGTTGGTATCAACTGAAACAGATTCTCGTTTGTATCCATTGCTTCTAGTGTGGTCGTTTCAGAACTCGCATTAGATCATTGTCGCACGAAAATAGTTTTGGGCGTTAAATCATTGAAATCACTGAAATTTATATCACGTGGCATGTTACTCAGAATGGAATAGAGTATTCATAATTCGTGGAACAATTTATTAGGTCTCATTTGTCATTCGAAATAACAGCTGATTGATTATATTTATCATTGATAAAATATAATATCCGACATAGGTACCATTCGGATCTTTCCTGGCATTTTCTTGATATATGAAGACTGATGAAGTGTTATTGAAGTTCCTGAATTTATCATTTCAAATCCTATAAACATTTAAATGTTTTCTTCTATGGCGACTTCAAGTTCGTTTTTCGGGTCATCTATAATTTTGTTAATATCTTTTCAGTTATCACCTTGGAAAGAAGTCCGTCGTCCACGTACCTAGATTGCCAAGGAGAGTGTGCCTTTGACAGTTTTAGGAAAAGACATGTAACTCTCCAGCTGTTTTTATCCATTTTTTTGAGAGAATGGAGAGATAATTCCAATTCAGCAGAGCCTGTTTCAGATCACAAAGTGAGAGGACAAACTTTGACACTTTTGGATCCTGAATATTGTTTTTCTGAATGTCCTTGAAAAAAATCCGCTCTTACATCTGATTGCCTGATAACCTTTCCGGCAGCTTTTGCAAAATCGAAAAGCATTCGAAGAGATGTGCTCGAAAAAACGGAAATGAATTTATGATCATTTTATTTATCTTTTCTTCGTTCAAACCCATGAGCAGCACATGCTTTATGTTTTCCACTATTCTTCATGCGAAAAACCCACTAACTTGAAATGAGTTTCTCGTCTTCCGTGTCTTGCTCAGGAATACATTCACAGATCATTTTTTTACAGTGAGTATTTTTTATTGTCAATGGAACTTTTTCATTTTCCTTTGTTTGGACCATTGATCGCTTCCAAAAATATCAGGAGAACGTAATGATTATATCTCAGTGGAATTCTTTCAGTTGTTGAAGGTCGAATACTCGCCACTTCATTCACCAATTTCCTTCAATCTGCTTTCCTTCTGTCCTGATATTTGTCTTTTTTCATCACTTTCATAAGAACCTCGTTGGAGCTCGTTTCAGGAAATATTTCCCCAATTCACTGAATCTGTTTTTTTATCTATCATCAAAAATAACATCTATATATATTACATTTACGATTCTTCCAATCACAAAGTCTATACCCATTAGGAGCATACCCAACATCCATCCATCTTCTTTGGTTAAAGCGGGAAATGAACTAAAAGTGACTTTTATTGCGCTTCAGTGAATGACCAAAACAAACGAGAACCGTTTGGACATTCAACAAGTTTTGAACGAATTTAATGATTATGTGCTTTTTTAGCACCTTCAATTGTTGCACTACACATATTTCTTGCGTTAACATACTCAGATCACGTCTCCAAATTGGGGAATTGACGCCAGCGATTGAATGCCGCTTGTTTGGATGTGACAGCCTCAGAGCAGCTTTTATTGAACCATGGTTTCTCAGACTGTGGTGTCTTTGTACTACTTGGAATGAATGTTTCCATTTCCAGAATGATGGTATCAGAGAATTCTTTGCACAAAGAGTGGGATCGCCAGACGAAAAACAGCCCCTCTCCAAGGAAAATCAGAGAAAAACATTCGAAAACCGTCCCATTCTGCTGACTTGTAATACCATGACACGACGTGCGAGTAACTCACCATTCCAAGGGAAAGTGAATTTTGATCTCATAAATATCAGGATGAGTGGTAAGAAACAGGTCCACTGTATTGGCAAATTGGTTATTCGTATCAGGAAAACGAGTGGTGTGATCTATCAGTTGTTTCAGATCATTAGTAATAGCAAATGCCTCTAACTGTCGTTCTCTTTCATCCGTTCTATTCGAGAATTAAGGCCATGACGAATTTATTATGTGCATCAAAATCACCCGATATGGTGACCTCAGCATTGGATCGTTTTCTTTGATGAAGTCAATCTTTTCCGATAGAAATTCGAATAGTCTGTCAAAAGAGTCATTGTTAGGTGATAAATAAAGACAACAGAAAATTCAGTTTGTTGATGATTGACAGGCTTAAACCACATCACGTCAAAATCTTTCGGTTCCAGCCCTTCTTCGCGTTGGCACGATAAATCACTCCCAAAGTATAGACAAACACCGCTTTTGAATTGAAAGTTGGAATAGAATTCATAACCAGGACAAAGCATAATATATGTACTTTATTCGTATATGAATTGACCTGAGTTTGAGTTATCACTTTTTTATCAATAACTAGGCTACCTTTCTGAATTCTAACTGCTGAATGGAGAGATTCAGCTTTTTCAGTTGGTTATTTAGAAATTTACTTTTTTCGTTTTCTTCCTGGGTGTAGTCCCGGCTTATTATTATTTGCTGCGATTTGAGTGTGTGAGATTTTTGTGTTGGGCCTGAATCAAAATATCCGTCTTCAATACATAATTGACGATTCGATTACTACTGGCTCGACTGATCTCTCAGATCACTCTTGGTGCAGTGTACCTCGAGAACTTCGTTCAGTAATGTTATCATTATATTAGTGGATTTTTTTTTGAGGAAAGCATAAAGTAATTGTTGATAAATGATTTACATAAAGAGAAATAAGATACTAGAAGCGTTTGTGCAGAATTACAATAACTCTCGCAGCAGTTACATCTGGTGATCTAGCGTTGGGATTATTTTTGCCAAAGTGTGAACTAGTGGAGAAGTGTTGATAATGCAAATGTTAAAATAATACAAAAATAATACCCTTTCAGGAATTACCACACTAGTAACAGAGCGGTGGGATTGTAAATTGTAAAGTTGTCTATTCTGTAAACATAAACTGATACAGATTAGTTGATATAGAGGTACAGTGTTAGAAAGAAAATATTGAGGGATTATTGTGGATACCTAGAAGGGCAATAAAACTAAAACAACAACTACAAACCCTACCGTTCGTTACAAGACATAATCGCCCTGCTTGCTCACTGCTTGTCATCGATCCAGTGGAACAACGTTTTCTATGAACAACGGTACTGTAATGGGCAACCCGTTTATCCCTATGGTGGCTAACTTTTTCACGCAAATTTGAATAGCAGGTCTTAGAGAAAGCGATCTTGGAAAACATACTGCTGGCTACGGTAAGTTCATCATACGTTCGTGGTGTGGCGGCATGAGGAAGAACATCTGAGGATATTTTTCTCTCATCTGAACTCTCTCAACGAAAAAATCCAATTCACAATGGAACAAGGAATCCAAATGGATATTTTCTTTCCTGGATGTGTCAGTGAACAGACGTGAAATTGGTACACTGAGACATACGGTACACAGAAAACCCATACACACAGATAGATATCTGAACAAGAACTCCAATCACCAACCACGCCAGAAGAGAAGGAGTAAGGAAATTTTGGCTTCTTTTTCGAAAAATTTCGACTGGAATGTCCTAATTTCCTTCAATTTCCGGAAAAAATACATTATCTTCTTGTCTCTTCCCCTATTCCTTCCTCTCTAGGGGTTGTCAAGGTTTTGATTCTCTTGGGGGTTGTTTTCTCGTAAAGATTTTACCATTTTTCTCATCCTGATATTGATTTCTCAGTTTTCATTCAAAGTCCCATTTGCATATAAAAAGAATCAGCTTCATTTCGGATATCAATGTCGGGAATATAAAAGTTTCAGAATGCCATTTCTAATCATCTTATTTATGCGTTACGTAAAACATCTGCATCGTTTTTTGGAGCTCACGTTATTAAAAAATCTGCCAGCCACACTATAAATTTTTATGATATTCAGTATCGGTCATTTAGACAACGTACAACAACGTGTTATGAATTATAAGCAAATAACGTCTAACAGACGAATAAATCTTCTGCAAGATAAGCAATAAATCGCATGAAATATTAGTTAGGAGATGATCGAGAGCATCAATCCATTAATATATAAACCACTAACCTTGTTGTCTGCCCATTTACAACTTGTCTCTCATAAATCTGCTAGATTGCAAATTTATTTTTAATGATCTTAATTGCATGCTGTGCGTGTTTGAAAATGACCCTTTTAACTGAAAATTTCACACCAACAGTATTCGACCAATGAAATGCGTATTTTGTTTCGCGTTACCATGGAAAATCAGGTATTCATCATTTTTTTCCTGAAGGGGTTACCTAGAGCGAATTATATTGAAAACATTTTGACGTGAGCAACCCCCTAACAGTGGACAAGGAAGTGACATGTTTTGAAAACCTTCAGGTCAGAAGAAGTAGTTTCGCCTATGTTTATTGTAGTTGATGGATGAATTCGAAAACCAGGACCAATAAATAGCATATTACAATAAGAAAATCTCTATTTGTTTCTTTCATTATTTTTATGTCCATTATTTTTCCCAGGAGGGTGAATGTAGACGTACCGAATATTTGTTTATCATTCATAGAAATTTCATCATGTCAATTGTCGACATGCACCAATAATCTATTGAACGCCGTTTGATTCATTTTGATATCTTCTCGACTGAAAAAGTTATGATTGAAATTATAAGTGCTAAGTGTGAATTCTACTCTGAATTTGACAAAACATCTTTATGATTATTTTTTCAAATAAGAGAATAACATTCAATGTGAAGGAAATGGAAGGACAGAATGCATAAGGAGCTTTTAAATTTGCATTTCTCAGATTTCTCAGAAAATTAAGTGAAAGAGAAGAACACTGATTCTAAAAAGTTGAGGGAAAATTAATAACAATTCATTGTTGAATATTTTGGTCTTCGCCTCCGTCCATTCTTCTGATGGTGTGTGTGTTCCTCTTACAATATTTGGTGCTATCAATAATGATTTGATCTTATGTTTTCCGAAATGTAAATCTAAGACTCCACTTCAAATTCACTCTCCAAAATCATTTCTGAGTCATCATCTTCAGATTCGGATGAATTTGATAGGACCCTGTTTTTATATTTCAATTTTAAACCACCTTCCATTCCCCTTGAGCTGTATACATCAGGCCTGGATAATCATCTTCTGCAATCCAACTTTGCCAGACGTATTTGCCTCTACAAATTACGAAAAGGGGTAGCTTTGTTATAACTGTCTCTGTTATAATCAGCACACATAATTCAAGTACTAATGTACACTATTCCCAACAACAATCAATTTTTGGAGGGTAACAATGGAATTAGCCCTATTTGCTTGAGATTTGAATTTAATTTTTCGATGGACCACAATATAAACAGAATTCCCCAACGGAATATCCCTAACGAAAGTATCAAAACAAAAATAAATATGAACCAATTTATGGAAGCAACAGCTAAAACTGTACCGCGCATGGGACATGTCCATGTATCTCGTATCGAAACTGGAATGAGCTCCGAAAACATGAAAGATTACTTGAAGACAACTTCTCAGGATATACAGTTTAATTGCGAACTATGGAATGACAACGAACGTATCTGTACCTTCAAAGTATCCTTCCCATTGGACCAACTGAAAGCCGTTTACAATCCAACTATTTGGCCTCAATGATATGTTGTGAGACGCTTCAAATTTAAAGAAAATTTTCACAAAACTCTCTCCTCCATCGAGGGACAATAGAAAAAAAGAAAAGAAATTCCATTTTCAGCAATTTCCAAAATTTAGTAAACGACTCGAATTCGGTGAGTGTGTTCTATGTTAACGTTCAGAGTATTTTCAATAAGATTGGTATACTGGATTCTTTCACATTTGATCACCAATTTGACGTAATAGGTGTCTCAGAACATCTACATTTATACTTCTATCGCTTATGGATGTTTATTGGCACTTTTGGATTGTTTGTCTATTGTGTTGTTGATATTATTTTGACTGACTTTCAGAATATGGTTCAATGTAGTGACTTACATTTATATGTTTTCTATATTTACTTTCGAACTTGACATTGACATTTTCTTTGTTCAATGTGCATTGGATTAATTTTTTTTTCAATTGTACTTTTCAACCGAAGAAATAAATATTTGTATTATTATTATTATTATTGCTTGAGAGAGGCAGAAATCGATAAGGTATGTCTGGATGGATATGCTCTCGCTAGTCATTTTTGTAGAGAGAACAGAGACCACGGTGAAACAGCATTATTTGTGAATAATAACCCTGATTTCAATTACGTAGACCTAACTTCTTTTAACAGCGAAATAAATTCGGAATTCTGTGGTATTGAGTTGTCTGAACCAAAAGTAACAATTATTGCTGTCTATAGATCAGGCAAGGGCAATATAGATTTGTTATCTGTGAATTTTGAAAATCTACTGACTACCATTGTCAAAGCCTCAACTAATATAATAATAATGGGTGATTTTAATATCAATTTCAAAATTAACTCCAATATCGTGAGTGAATTTCAAAATCTATTATCTCCGTTTTGATTCAACATTACTATGAATGAGGATACAAGAATCACAGCCGCTTCTTTCAGTCAGATAGATAATATTTTAACAAACCTTGATGACGAATCTATCGACACAGGAGTTTTCGAACCCTGCATAGCGGACCATAAAGCTCAATATATTATAATTCATAAACAAATCGAGGTTTGAGGAAACTCAAAGAATCACTTTCAGATATAAATAGGAAAACTTTCTAGCATAATCAAGATGTCAATGTATGAGCACCTCACAGATATCTAGGATTCTCAAGTTTGCAAGTCATTTCCTCTGAGAAAAGTTACAGCTCATAAACAAACATCCTACTTGTGTTGGTTTGACGATTCGTTCTAATCTTTCAGGGAGTCATTGAAGAGTATCAAAGTTATTGCAGATTGTAGTAAAGATCCTACTGATATAAACTTGTACAAAACACTCAAAAAAGAATATCAACAACGGATAACAATAAGTGAAACGCGAGCATACGATAAAAACATTATCTCATCTAAAATTGAATCATCTGCATGTTGGCGGATAATCAATTATGAACGAAACAAAACAAGGCTGTTCCAAAAACACCCCATATATCTCCCGAGGATTTCAACGATTTTTTTGTTAATATTGCGGAAACCATCATTAAATCTTTACCTCATATGGACATAGACGATTTTACTAATTTCGAAGAATTTCCAGCACCGTGTAGCTCCTTTTTTCTTGGTCCCGTCACCGAACAGGATATTATCAGCGCGATTGATTCTTTGAAACCTTCAAACTGTTTGGATGCCCTAAACTTAAACGCTCGCATCATTAGAGAAAAAACCCTACATATTATAAGTTCCCCCTTTACACTACTAATCAACCTCATATTTGAGACAAGTGTTTTTCCTGATGCTTTTAAATGCGAAAGTAATTCCAGTTTTCAAGAAGGGAGACCCAGGTTCTCTGGATAATTACCGACCCATATCTATCATCTCTACTTCCTCCAAAGTCGTTGAAATAATACAGAAAAAGCGTCTGTTTGATTACTTTGAGAATGACATCGTTCTACTTCCCTAGCTGTCTTTGATGTTTGTTGAATCTGTCATTGAAGGCTTTGAGAAGCATGTGCACAATGTCATAACGCTTTTCGATCTGTCTAAAGCTTTCGATTGTGTGTCACACAGTATACTTCTCAAGAAATTGCATTATTATGGAGTTAGAGGGGTATCTCTATCACTTATAGAACCATACCTTTCAAATAGGTTTCAATCGGTTTCGTGTAATGATGTTACATAAAATTTCAAACCAGTAGAGCACGGGGTTCCACAAGGTTCCATACTCAGGCCTTTGCTCTTTGTTATTTATGTCAACGACATATGTGAATTTTTGTCTCCCTTTAAATCCGTTCTATACGCAGATGATACAACTTTGATTTACAGCGATTAATCATCATAGAAAATTTCACAAGTAATGGAAGAAGTTGAAAATCAAGCCAACACCTGGTTTCTAGTGAATAAATTGAAATTGAATAGTAACAAAACGCAAAATCTTGAGTTCACCACTGTGGGCTCTGCTAACAAAAGTGTAAAACTACTTGGCATTACTCTCGACAGTGCTTTATCTTGGCATCAGCATACAGATCTTCTCGCAAATAAACTATCTAGTGCTATATATATCCTTCGTCAACTGCAAAACATCACAAGCTGTGAGATTTTGAAAATGACACTGTAGACCATTATTCAAAAAAATACGTATTATGCCGTTGCCAACATTATACATTTATCAGATGCTCCTGGAAAACAGGAAAAATGCTCGGATGCGGGAGAAACAGTCCGACGTACACCAACACTTCACGAGAAATGCGGACAAGATAAGAACATCCCGTTATCGTTCAACCAGGTCAAAAATGAATTCTGTTGACTACAATCTTTTCAACTCTCTCTCTGCCAACTAACTTTAAAGAGCTCAGTATCACCAAATTCAAAAGAGCCATCAAGAAAATGCTACTCAACCAATGTTTCTACTGAGTTGCGGAAGATTCCGATTTTAGGACAATTCACGTCAGCTATGTCCATTCGAGATGAAACACACTCACCGATATGGATTTTACAGTTATAGTTTGTAAATACCCCTATTTTTTTAGGCATATTTATTTGTTTATTGTACATAGATACCCCCTGTGTTGCTTAATATTTTTACATTTCACCAAATAACTTTTCTGTTTTATGTGTTTATGAATGTCCATACACCTGACCTGTTACAAACACGAAAATGTAACGTAGTTAATAAATAATTATATTCTAGAGACATAACCTCAGTAGGTGTTTACAAGTTTTTATAATAAGTTTTGGAGTAAATTATATAATTCGGGTTTGAGAAAAATGTATACAAGAAAGTAGGACATTTTGAATATCAAGTTTAAATGTAGACGTTCTTTAAAACAGAAATATTTTGTTAAATATCGCACTTACGGTTTTCTCGCATGTGGCACGAGATCCACAACAAAGTACTGTCGCCCTCCTGACCGATGTATGACGCGGTAAATTTGAATTTTCCACCCAGTTTTTCCACTGTTACCCCCTGCCCTTATTCCCCCACCTCCCCTAATATTTTGTTTGTCATAACATGTCACTGAACCACTTTCAGTAGAAGTGAACAAAATATAACGTTCAAATTCGGCACTAGAGCAATTCAGCAGACAGATGAAAATACAATATTGAGCTCATCTTTATTTACTAGCCACTTGACACTTCACCATCACTATTATCTTGTTAAAAAAAAAGGATATGTATTCTCTGTTGCTCCGGGTATGAATCTTGTGAGGCCTTGTTGTTTCATTGCATTAGGTTGTGACATTTCCCTGCCATTGTCAATATTATTAACTTTATTGACACGACTTCTCCATCGCTGATATCCGCAATCGTCATCACCCGAAGACGATTGCGGATACCAGCGATCGTAGCGTCTTTTCGATAGAGTCGATAGAAAATAGAAGTCCGAACCAATACCACTAATAAAAATATATAGAATGATGTGCAAGAAATTCAAACGACATAGCAACTTACGAACACTACTTGAAAACCTCGAGAACAAATCAGGTATATGTGTAGAAAATGGTCCTTTCGGGAATGATTCCATGTGCAAAATGTTGAACTGCTCGACGCCGACGTTTCTACTCCCATGCTGGAGTCATTATCAAGAACTCAAATAGAAGTTCATGACGTGATTATCAATGGATATTTGTCAAATTCTTCAGGGCTTAATTTAGAATATCCATGTATGCTTGTCTCCTATGATCTCCTCATTGAATTGCTATTTTATAGCTATATCTCGTTGTTTTTCCATGATAAATATTCCGTGAGTGTTACTGAAATTATTTTTCCAATGCCCCAAACCATTTGTTTCATAAGAAAATTGTGAATATCAAATGTCTTCTTTCTCATACAAGGGATAAGTGGTACATTTCATATATGATTTCTATAGCTACTCGAAAAATTGAAAATACCTATCAACTATGATAATCAACGAATCGTTATTAGTGATGACTAACAACCATTTCAAAATCTGTCTGGTAAAATCATAGTGTGAGAGAATATCAGTCAATGAGTGATGCGGATATTTCGTATCACGTTTATATCTTGATGACGATAATATGGCCTCAGGTGTATTACTCACGGGTCAAGACACGAAGATGAGCATATTGAGCATGTTTATGTACTTATGTTTTTCGATACTGAAAGATCCTGTTTGGGTCATTTCTATTTATATTCATTTGATAAATCAATATTTATCTGTGTTATCAGTTCTGAATCAGTTGATGAATATTTCTGCTTGAAGATATGGCGTACAGGATACTATTACATATTATACCGTTGTGCTGATGAGTGAAGTATATTCTAGAAAGTTTCTCAAATTCGTTTTCATCAAGCAGAGAACTCTTCACATATTTCAACACTGTTTTGAAGAGAAATAGCTAGCAAACTCCTACATGCATCGAATATTTGAGCTTTTAGCGGCAATTAAATTGAATTCAAAGATTTGGTAAACATAATAGAATGGGGTAACATGAACTTGGTAGAATTTAATGCTACGAAAATCCAGGCATGTCTCTTCTCAAGAGAATCCGATCTATCATCGTCTAATGTTCAGATGTCAGAAATAACTGTCCTACAAAATCAAGTGTCTTGATGCTAAGAATTACAATCAGTGATAATCATAATCATAGGAAAACCATGTGAAACTTGGATTTCTATTTCGTGCGAAGAAATACTTCACTTCTCGTCAGCTTTTAATGATCTACAAGGCTCAGATACGACCTGCCATGAAATACAGTTCTCATGTGTGGAGTTCGGCACCGAAACATTTGTTGAGGCTTCTCGATTCTATTCAGAGAAAGGCAATTCGTCTTGTTGGTGATTTTTCGCTCACTTCATTGAAACATCGTAGAAGGGTCGGAGACTTGTCTCTCTTCTATAGATACTTTCACGGTCGATGCTTTTCCGAATTGTTATCAATCGTTCCACCCTTGGCAATATCTACACGGATGACTCGACTCGAACCCTCTGTTGTGAAGTTGGAAACCTGTCGAACCTCTCTTGTATAAGGATCTACCTTCAATAGAACAGCTGAGCTTTGGAACTCCTTGCCAAAAGAGATTTTCCCTGAGGCTTACATACTTCAGAAATTCGTATCCCCTGTCCCTTGATTCACGCGGTGTTCTTTGAACATTACAGGGCTTCCCTCTCGTGTGAATCTACACATAAAAAAAATTATTTGATATCGATAAGGCTTTTCGTTAAAAATGTCGACGACACTGCGCTCATGAAAGTATCAAATTAGCCCTTGCGAATTTATAAACGTACTCATTAGTTCGAGTATGGTTTGGAATGACCACAAAAAGCAGCAAACAACAAAGGTTTCTGACCCACGACTCCGAGATTACTTTACGAGTGGGTTCTCAGTATTATCAAGCCCAGATAGTCCAACAACGGTTCAATTAAAATCCCGAATTCGGTTTGGGAAGGGTAGCCGCGCCAACGACACGGAGCACGAATCTCAATTCGAGAAACAAAAAATTAATTGAAGGTTGTTGAATGCAAAATGTTATATCTGTGGAGGCTAATTGTCTTTTGTTCGCAACCAAATTAAGAAGTCAGAATGCAGGTGTATGCGGTTTCTTTATTTCCAGCATTAGTGCCTGTGTCCAGTGGAAAAGAGGGCTAATGGGTTGCTGGAATGTGAATAAATGTGACTGAATTTTGAATTTCTGGCGAGAGAAAAAAATCTATCGGAAAGCTTGATAGTCAACACCTGGGGTGGAAATCTTCGAGCACAAAACGGAAGCAGACTTAACTGCTCATAATGAGTTCATTATCATACAGATTTTTCATTAGATAATGATTTTTTTTTCGTTTCATAATGGATATCACGGATTATGGATATATAGGTATATTATGGTAAGGTTTCACAACTACCCGACACGAATTCAGATGGAAAGAAGTGGCATCTAACAGCTTGAGAAAATATCCGAACTGTGCCCGAGCACATTTCTCCAATGCACTGCCCGAGGACTCAAAATGAAACAAACCTGGTCAGATTCAAATTCCGATTCAAGAAAAATCTCATTTCAAAGGTAGTTAACATTAAAAGGATTATTCTACCCACTGTGGAATGTTTTACCATAACAAATATTCTATGATACAATGATGCTTTTCCTAAGGATGAGTATGCTCTCTTCTGACAAATGTGAATCGGTTTCTAATGATTAATGAATTGTCTTGGTTATTCCTATATTTCTGAACATTTCCAGTGATGTTGAAGTAATAATATTAGATATTTCATGGAACTGTTTCGACATGGTCTGCCCCATATACATACCATTATTGATCTCACGATGAAATGTGGTATTATTGATTATGAAATATTGTTTGCTTGAGAAGTTCGGAACACATACCCCAACGTTAATAATTGAAAAATAGAATTATTCATAATGGTCAACAACTTATTTAGTTCCGCGACTCGTTGAAATAGCATGTGAGGATAGTTCTTCGAATTTTCTTGCTTCCAACATCTACTGACAAAGTTAATATTATCATATCGGTGAGTATCAGATTCTCCCTTCCATGGCGTATTGGTAGGTGTTATGAGTTTACAACCCAGAAGGCCATGGTTTATGTCCTTCGTGATTTGATTTTAGTTATGCACTAGTCTAGCTGATAGATTATGCGAATGGATGGTAGCAACATATCTATGGTGAGATTGAGATGTAGAGGTAACTTTATCTTTTTGCTATTCCTTTTCCGAATCGAGAGAAAAAAACCAATACTTTTATGAGAGGAGTGAAATGAAAAAAAAATTAAAAACACTCTCTGTCGATAGTTACGTGTACATCATTTACAAACTGAATATTTTCACGGACACTGGAATATTGGGAATAGTCTTTTGGGAATTGTGTCTACAAAATTTCGAACTGTCCGACGTTTCGATTCTCATGCTGGAGTCGTCATCAAGAACTCACAGTCATACATACCGAATTCAACTAATCAACCCCATCACTTTCAGGAAATGAAGGTTTTCTATCAGAATCTCTGAAGTTTCTTTTCTAAAGGTCGTGAATATTCTGTTGGTTTTTTCAATCCAATTTCTGCAGTTGGCTCTCTGAGAGAATCTTGTGGATCCTTGTGCTGCGATGTATGTCAGATATACTTTCGCAGAACTACCCCCAAAACTACCATTTTGCCTTTTTGATTTCTTCGTTTTGGGATGTTATGTAGCTTTGTGGAGCTCCCAGTTGCCGGAGTCTTTAGCTAGATTGAATAGTCGTCGAACTTCTTTTCTCAATCTTTCAAGGCTCCAGTCCGTAGCATTTGAGTCACGGTATAATATGTATCTAGATATTACCCTATGCTGTATCTTCCTGCTCGGAAAGGTTGGGATGATAGTTAAATCTAGCACCTTCTGCCTAATACTAGTTACAATTGTTAGTCCGAGGCCCTTGTTGATTTCCTAGTACATAAGAAGTAATTTTGCTCTATGGTTAATGTGAGTTATATGGTGTGAGTTGGCGTCACAACCCATTACTATTCGGACTTTGTTTTTCTTGTTGTGATCAATTACTTGTCGTACGGCAAGGAAAGTTCCAAATCTCCTGGGAAGTAATCAGAGCAGGCGATTATTTTCGTCGTGCCCTTTTCATCCGGTAGGAAAACTTGGATGACTATAACATCTCGAGTGCAGAAGCCTGTAAGCAAAAAATATTCAATATTTTTCCTGATGAGTAGATATGCTGTGGGTTCCACTCCAGGGCACACTACCTCACTGGCAAGGTATAGTAGAGACAATGTTCGAACGAGTAAAATTGTTAAGTTTGAATTTAGTTTTAGTGAAAAATTTGTTTGCAGTTTTGATGCGTCTTCTAGCGAATTCAATATTTTCATTTTTGAATACCTACATTGAGTAATTTGGGGGGTGAATCTTTTATGTATGGCAAAGAACAGAAAAAAAGGGGTGAGCTTGGATGCATTTCATTTCGGTCTTGGGCTGAAGTAGTGGGTTAGGTATTATTATTGTTGAAAGCGGATAAAGTGCTGAAAATAAGTATATATATATCAAGGGGTTCGAATATGGAATTTCAATCAGTATATTTTTGAGATCACTTAGGCTTTTCTGTGTGAAACGATTGATGTGATAATCTAATGACTTTGTCTGTTTTCTGTACTATTTTGTGTGAATGGTATCGTTCTCAGTGCGATGTGATCTCATATCTGGAAAAGGGATGCTCCTGTTTCCTTCAGTTTCAGATGTGAACCTCGATGTGTTCGTTGTTATTGTTAAAAAAAATCAGATCCTCTTGAACTTCGCCCTCTGACACAGAAATGATCAGATCATCACAAAAGGAATTTCAAAAAGATTAAATTCATTTATTTATTTACTTATTTATATTTATTTATTTATTGCCCAACAGAAATTCCAATTACAGGATAATGTAATAAAATAACAATTCTAAAAAGCTCTTTATGTAGGTACATAATCGAACAAGAAAGTACTATCAACAGTCATCACCACTATTGTTTTGAAACAAAGTACAAACCTTTTGTTAGCTGATTGAGGAGGACAAATTCTCGAAATGATACAATAGTTATGTCGTGGGTTTTAACATAACATTGAAACTTATCTAGAATTACAGAAATACCATCATGAAAGATATCACAATCCTCTGAAATCAGATTAAAATTTGAACTCATAGAATACACAGGTGATTTCAGTAATTCAGTTTTGGCACATGAAAGTTAATTTTATCCAATAAATATGGTGAGTCTATCTTGCCGTGTACTAAACCAAAAAGAAACGATAACCCTTTATTGATTCTTCTGATCCGTAGACAATGCATTCCGAATCGTTCGAGCAGTATAGATTGGTCAATCCCTCGATTAGGATATATACTTTGAAGGACAAATACTTGAGAAAACGACGCTGTACATTGTCGATAGCACGAATGTGACTTTGATGAAAAGGGGTCCATATAATTACTGCGGATTCCAATTTGGATCGGACGAGCGAAAAATAAAGTGTCTTAAGGACATCTTGGTTGGGAAATGATTTACAATTCCTAATGAGGAAACCTAAATTTTTCATTGCAGACGACACTATATTGTTCATGTCGCTGGTAAATTCTAATTTCGCATCAAAAAGCACTCCCAAGTCTTTCACTTCCGGGTGAAAATACAAATCTTACATTTGGATACGTTCAAATGCAATTTATTCGATTCGCACCACCTGATGAGAATGTTAAGATTTTGTTGTAATGTGAGACAATCTTCTGTGCAACTGATTATGAAATAAATCTTCGAATCGTCAGCGGAAAACAAGCATGCACAAGTTATTGAAGTAGCCAGATCATTAATGAAATAGAGAAATAACAAGGACCCCTGGTTAGAACCTTGGGGTACACCAGATGTTGCTAGGTAATATGCAGATGCAAAACAGACTGGTCAAGTTTTTTCAAAATTATCGGATGACTTATCTTATCGAAGGCCTTCGAAAAGTCAGTATAAACTACATCCATCTGCCCCTTACTGTCTAGAACCTCTGATATTTCTTAAGTTATCGCAACTAGAATAGACACCGTTGAACGACTTCGCATGAATTCATGTAGTGAATGAGATATAAGATTATTAGTTTGAGTATAAATGGAGGCATATATCGACATCTCGAAAAACTCAATACGATAAACGATAATTCTCTATGAAAGTCGGATCACCATTTTTCAAAATAGGACAGACTCTTGCAGTATTCCATCTATCTGGAAATTCACCTGTATTTAATGCACAATTGAATATTTTCTTAGAGGCCGAATAAATACATGAGCTGCTTCTCGAATTAGGAAACTAGGAATCATATCTTCACCAGCAGTAAACTTATTTGACAGTTTTCTTAGTGCAGTCAATATATCACTCTCGCTGAACTCCATTATATCAACATAGGAACAATCCGAATACTCCAAATTCAAGTTATCTGTGGGATCATCAGTGTATACACTTCGGAAGTAATTAGCAAATTCATTGACAAATGTGTTCGGTTTATCGAATATTTCACCATTATTATTCAATCGGCCTGGTACCCTTGTCACTCCTTTCTTTGTATGAACAAACAGCCAAAAATTATTAGGACAAGAAAGTAAATCATTTTCCACCGACAGTAAATATTGTTTGTGAGAATCAGATATCTTTTGTTTCACTAACTGACGTACTCGTGAGAATTCTTCATAGATATGCGGTTCCTTCTGACGTTGATAACTTCGATGTAAACTATATTTAAATTTTATGTTACGTATAATTTCAGCGGTGTACCATTTGGGATACTTACGTTTGCGCTTGATGAACTTGGGTACGTATAATTCAAAGAGAAAAAATAACTTTTGGTACAGTGAATCACACATAGCATTTACACTCGCCATATTGTCAAGGAATGACCAATCTATATATGTCAAGGCATTATAGAGACCTAAGAAATTGGCCTTTTTGAAATTATTCGATGTATTCAGTGAATAACTTTCAAAATAATATCTTTACCAGCATTGATTTCAAATTCAATGCTTAGGGAGGGTGATATTTGTCATCGCGAAGCAGCGGTGAAAAATCTCGCGATATTGCACATTTCGAATCAGTTATTACTAAGTCTAACATTCTTCCACTGGAATTCAAAATGGTATTTGATTATGAACGATCGGTAAATTGCAAAAAGTTATGCAATAAGCGAGAGTTTTTATGAGTTTTTATGAGATCATCATTCACATAGTGATGTTGAAGTCTCCTAGGACAAGAATGTTAGACTGACCATTTACAATATGATGAAATGATGAACACTGAGTGATTTAGCCATCAAGAATGAAATCATCTAGATATGGCGAAATAATAGAGCCCTTTGGGGTACCAAAAATTCGTTTATAGTAATAATTGTCTAGAATGAGAACGGTAGAGTCAAAAAGGAATTATAATTTTTATTAAGTACTCAAATCAAGAGTACATTTGATGACATATAAAGTGAAAGTGTTACTTTATTTATTCATCCATTCCTACACTGAGGAGCTCGAGCGATAATGTTCTCTGAGCGAAACAAGATCTTGTCTGTGCTTGAATGGAATATTATTCTGGTATGAGAGATTTTTCTACTAACTACTTTTTTTTATTCATTGTTCAGACATCCGTCCGATCCCTGATCCTGCCATAGTTACTAATGAACCCTCAACCCACCAACCTTCATCGGGAACCCAGTCCAAGTCAGTTGTAGAGGAAGAATATTTACGCGAGGCTATGTTAAGTAACCAACTGGATGACGACTATTCTCTTACTATTTGAAACAGTTCGGACAGCAAACCAGATAACAGGTCTAGTGTATATTGGATTTGAAAATGAGTTGTGTAGCATGTAACAGCTCTAATAAACATTTTGAAAACGTACTTGTGAAATCATGGATAGATTTTTAATTGGGCGTAAACGAGCATCAGACGAGGGTGAAGCATCAACAGGTGCATAAAAAACTATTGTTTCTGAACAAAAGTCTGTTTTGGAAAAAGTTCATTCTGTGAATGAAAAAGCTCTAATTGCTTCTTACAAGTTGCGTACCAAATAGCAAGATGCAAAAAGCCGCACATCATTGGGGAAGAACTTGTACTGCCGGTGCAATTCAAATTGTGGAGATAATGTTTGAAGATGATTTTTCCAAGCAACTCAAGTCTATTCCTCTTTCGAATGATACTATTGCTCGCAGAATTGATGATATATCCGAGGATATATAGCAACAACTTTTGAATATGATGCGCAATAGACTATTCGCAATCTAACTTG
Source organism: Zygogramma bicolorata (assembly GCA_032362365.1). Classification (NCBI taxonomy): domain Eukaryota; kingdom Metazoa; phylum Arthropoda; class Insecta; order Coleoptera; family Chrysomelidae; genus Zygogramma; species Zygogramma bicolorata. Next base: position 157,587 of record JAVJAQ010001019.1, read on the forward strand.
ATGAAGCCACATATAGCAACAAGGATGCCTATTTAATCGCGTATGTTCGATTTTGCGATGGAAGTTCAGCAATTGAAGAGCTATTGTTCTGCAAAATGATAAGAAATAGAGCAACAGCAGCCGAATTATTTGAAATATTGCATAGTTTTTACGAAGGAAGTATCAATGGAAATACTGTGTCGGTATATGTACAGATGGTGCTCGAGCAATGTCTGGCAAATTCCAAAGCTCCCACACTGCATGATTCACCGAGAGGCTTTGGCTGCCAAAGATATCAGTCCTAGTCTTAATATTGTGTTAACGGCAGTTGTAACTGCAGTCAATTTCATAAGAATGAGGCCCCTAAAATCGAGACTTTTTGCTGCACTCTGTAAGGATACGGGCGCTGAACATACTGCGTTATCTTTTAATGTGAAACAAGATGGTTATCAAGTGGCAAGTTCTTGCAACGTGTCTACGAATTGAGAGAGAAAATTGCAATATTTTTGGAATACGAAGATCGTCAGGAAGCAAAGCTGTTTCGAGATCAGTTATTCGTGATGACGTTGAGCTACTTGGTTGATATATTCGAGGAATTGCATATGTTGATTCTACAACTGCAAGGCAGAAATTCACATCTCTTGGATATGAGCGATAAAGTGAATGCTTTCTGTAGAAAATTGGAATTGTGAAATACATACTTGAAAAGAAGAAACATAGCAATGTTCACAAATGTTAATGAATTTATCAAAACTTACAACGCTGAAGAGGTACATATCGAAGTTTTATTTGCAACCATGGAAAATCACTTAACAGTGTTGACAAAGAATTTCAGAAAGTATTTTATAACCGACAACTTAGTAGCAAAATACGAGTGGGTTAGAGATCCATTTCAAAATACTCCTGATGGTATCTCAATGGTGGGAGAAGAACATTTTATAGACATCACGTCTCGGGGAGACATCAGAAGACAAATACGAGTGGGTTAGAGATCCATTTCAATATACTCCTGATGGTATCTCATTGGTGGAAGAAGAACAATTCATAGACATCACGTCTCGTGGAGACATCAGAAGACAGTTTGTTGATAAAGTGCTCTTTGATTTTTGGTCCGGATTAGATGATGAATTCCTTGCACTGAAGGAAAGAGCTTTTGGAATACTCTTACCGTTTCCAACATCATATCTATGTGAAACTGGGTTTTCTGCGGTGGCTACATTGAAAACAAAATACAGGTTGCTGCTGAACATTGAGAGAGAACTGAGATTGGATATTTCAAATATATCGGCTTCCTATGGAGAGCTCTGCTCTGCGAGACAGGCACAAGGGAGCCACTGAAGTTTTATTTGTTGATGAAAATAGTTATTGATTTTTGAGTAAATTCCGCGTAAGGTACTGTTATGTATCTTCGTATCATTTTGTGCTCCATAATATGTTATATGCTTTCGAGTATAATTTTTTCAATATGTCTCCCGAATTTTTCGCGCCCCCCCTATCGATATTGCGCGCCCCACAGGTTGAGAAACGCTGACCTACGTCGTTGAATCGATTGTAACAGGCGTCAGTGCAAGAATTAATTTTCATTCACTGGGATGGACATAGTTGCCGATCAGTTTCGGGCTTATTGGCCTATAGTCAGGGCAGGGTAGTTTTCACCAACAATTCGAAAGTCACTGATATCTCGCAATTAAAAATATTGTTCCCCAGAGTGTATCCATACCCCTGAAATGGCTGAAGCTAACCACTAGCAAAATAAGCCGTCATCACGGACTATTTAAAACTTTGGATTCATGCGAAAGAAAATCTGTGTTCGAAATTATATATTTTTTTTTTCGAGAAAGAATTCGCAGAGCTATGGTGTTCATCATTAAATGAATAGTCATTACTTTTTCAACGTTTTTTCATATCTATCATTTCATAAGCTGTGTTTTTTTGTCACTTATTCAGCACGTTGAAAGATGCAACACTCATCCCTTCAGTTGAACATACGATAATGTTGAAAGATCGTTTCTTATGTGAATTATCGGCCATTATGGTGAATGACCTCATACATTCAGAAGGATATAATTAGATCGGAGAAATAGACGACACGGCAATTACCTTTGGTGCTGTGAATGCAAGCACGTCGTAATTTCTCCGTCTTTCGGAATCTTTCTCGAAGGCCATATCAAAGCTGAAGTCAAGGACGCTTCCTGTACAAAAGTGTTTATCACCATTGAAGCAGGAGCATCGAACTTTCGCAAAACTGCGATGAGGATCGAGAGGTGTGACATGAAACAATCAAATCAAAATCAAATCAAATATACTTTATTGTCTGGAGAACGTAGTTCTCATTGACAAAGTCTTTTACAATGAAAAACAAGAAAACAATAATATTCATTAAATATCCGTCGATATGGCGGTCTGTTAAAATACTAATAATAATCATAATTAGAATACAATAAAGTACAAAATAAAACACATAGAGAATAATAAAATCATTATAATTATAATTTACAAGTTTAATAAAAATATGAATAATTAATAAATATCACTGAAACACATCAAATTGAGCAATGATCTATTACTAGGACTATAAGACAAGGTCGAACTCCACAACATCAAAAGTTCTGACAGTAGAATTCATCTAATGAATAGAAAGCATTCGTCAGTAGAAGATTTTTTACAGACTGTTTGAATTGTTTTTCATCTTTTAAAATTTTAATCTCGTTCGGCAGGTGATTGAATAATTTTCTACCATTATAAAATATATAATTTTTACTGTTATATTTAGACATCTTATGTATTCCGTCTTTATATTTGCTATGCATAGGACATACTGGTTCTATAATGAAAATACAAGGTAATGGTAGAATTTTGTGTTTTATAAAGAGTGGCTTGCAAGAATCCCGGAATTTAGCTTTACACATATACCGTATTGCTCGTTTCTGCAAGACAAAAGTCATATTGAACAAATATTGACTACATGATCCCCAAAAATAGATTCCATATCTCAGGTGTGAGTTGATTAAAGCATAATAAACACTTCTTGCCATCTCTTCACCAAGTTCCCATGAAATGTTTCTTACTGCGAAACATCCTGATGCCAGTTTTCTTCTGAGTTTTTCAACGTGACTTTCAAATTCCAATTTATCAACAAAATATAAACCGAGAAATTTTGTTTCTGACTCATAACCAATTCCTCGGTTTCCTATATGGAGTTCTTGTAGATCACATTCGAAAGTGAGGATGCTAGTTTTTGATGGATTGAAAGAAAGCTCATTAGCATCACACCAATCTTTGACTTTACTTATATCGTTCTTAATCATCTGATGCAGTTGTGAGCCATTTTTATCATGCCAAAGTATTGTAGTGTCATCTGCAAATTGAGTGAACTTTCCGGAGATATTAGATCATTTATATAAATTAAGAAAAGGATGGGTCCCAGAACCGACCCCTCAGGTACCCCCAATCATATAGTCGTCTTCTACTTGTACCATTTCCATCACAGAATTTAACAAATTGGAAATCTTTAGAATACCTGTAGAGGCATATAATATTGTACCTTCGATCAATATTCTTCATCTCCATAAGTTAATCCAGAGCCTGTGCAGATGCGACTTCAATTATTATTTGTCGGCTACTTCCGTTAAGGGAGAAACCATAAATAACCACACCTCCACAGAGCCTAGTTCTCCATTCAAGGCTACAAATATATCACATCATATTTGGATATGTATTAAGCCTAGAATGGATTGCGGAAGCAACAGGAGGTCATCTAATTTTTCCAATCAGCAAGTGAGAACGGCTGGAGAAAATATATAAGGATATTTTGGAATCCGTGGAATAATACATCTTCAAGTATTTCAAATACGTCCATTCAGGTCTATTCTGGTGTACATTGAATATATATCCATATTAGTATCATTATCTTTATTCATACCAAGAAACATAAATGTTTATAATAGGGATATACTGAAATAAATAATGTAATACAACATAAAATAACAGAGATCAGTTCAAAAAGTTGGAATATTCTGAATATTCGATCCAAATTCAATACTTTCCTTGGCTCGTAAAAATTCATAGTTGGTTTCGAGTCATCTGAATCGAAAACACATTTTCCTATTTCCTTTGGTTGTTATCTCAACTGAACCATATGAGTTGCCCATGAGAGTTTAGAATCTTAATGTGAAACTGAAAATTTAATAGAGTTTGTATAATATATCTCGTATCAATTGGATATTGCCACAAAATATTCGACATTCGATGCTTTAAAATTGGGTTTGTACCCATTTTTGAGGGATTTTCAAAAATATATTTATTTTCAAGAATCAATAGTACACCAGAATAGACCTGATTTCGAAAACGAAAATATCTGTACAACGAGCTAAATATTCATAGGTTGCACTCATAGTTATATAAAAATACAAAACAAACAGTTGAAAAGTCAGTAGACAATCTGCGCATGTGTTTAACCAAAGCTTGTAGTCTAACTGGCCCCCATCCATCAGTTCACAGCCAAACTCTGAATGACAGTCACAAACACCTATACAACGAACTTTATTCATTAAACCAAAGTTTAACTAACACTTCTGGTTCAAACTGGGAATGAGTAAAACAAGCGCCCTAAAAACCCAGTCAATGGAGTCCTGCGCGAAACTTCCAAAAATTCGGCTGTCTAGCTGATCTCTGCCTCAGTCAAGGATTCTTCACTTGTGCGATTTCTCACGGAAATGAAACAAATCCAAGGCCCATCCATATAAATTCAGCCAAACTGAAAAGTCAACGATCGATCATCGAAAGTATCCCGAAAGCGACCATACTGCCTTCTGCTGCTGCTCTCATTACGTTGATTGGAGATTGCTTGAAGCATGCTTGAATGATGGAAATTCTTAGTAAAACGTTTTGTTTCGCATATAACGCATTATGTGTGCCATATGAAAAGTCCAATCGTGAGTCTTAGATAGCCTCATCAAAATGAATCTCAAGATTTTTACCCGGCACTTTCCCCCAGTGACCAATGAAAATAATAGTCTTCCTTCAAGTACCGAGAAATCCCTTTTGGAAAAAGTTCTGAATGAGGTGGAGATTTGTCATCAACTTTTAGAATAATGTGTTTAGATGATTCTATTGCAGCTCTTGACGGTGCGACTTTTTTGGAGCTACAGTCCAAACATCCCAAGGCCTTCCCCGAAATCGTTAACCTATCAGAATGTTCATCAATTTCCCCAATGGCTGTATCAGAAGAAGCAGTGCACCAAGAAGTAAGGTCCTTCCGCATTTCGAAATCGGAGTTTATTATTATTAATTTCGATAAATGTGAACTCTTTTTTCTCGATGAATCCTCCTCCTGGAATAAAACTGATCGATAAATCACACTTTTCTTGGCTCAACTTTAATCAATAATGCTCTTACTTCTTGTCTTGAAGGAGAAGTCAATATTTTTCATATGATGTCGTCACGATTCCATCTGATGTTGCCTATCACCTTTTGAAACATTGCCTCTCAATTCTAAAACCTATATCTTATATACCAAGATGTAGTCCTATCGAGCACGATGAACCCTTTCCGAATGAATTCAATAGAGAAATGTGTGAAGCCTCACAACTTATAGTGAATAATCCCATGAATGAAAGATCTCGACTTCTCCAGGACTCGGGAATTCTGTCCAATTCGAACCACATTCTTCAATTTTCGTATTTCTCAAATTTATAAAAAAAATATAAGAACTAATATTTATCAAAATGATTATCGTTGACGTCCAAATCTTCTTCTGTTTTCGAAACTTTCACATATATTCTCTTCTGGTTTAGTTTTTATGTTCGCTTTTTGTGAAAGTGCTGACTAATTGAACGTGTTTCATCCATTATCACAGCCACTCCTCGGGTTAGATTGAAAATCTGCCCTTCTTCACTTGTATAGATTCTGATATTCCTATGTTTCCAGATTGTGGTAGGTTAGGAACCCAAAAAAGCCAGAAGAAAGAATCCATCCACCACAAAACGATGGCATTCAAACAGTACTTATGATGGAAGACTTTTAAAAAAAAGATATAAATACCAGCATGTAAACTATGGAAGGTGCTCTGATCGAAGCGTTTGCAGAGGTGATAAAGGAATTATAGTCGAAAGATTTTGCGGGGAGAGTGGTTAAAACAGGTTTTATGAAACGTCAGATCCAAAGATTCGCCCCTCGCTTCATCGATTACGCCCAACAACATGCTCAGGAATTTTTGCGATACCTGTTGGACGATCTACATGAAGATGTTAACCAAATAACAGAAAAACCCAAACCAATCCTATCTTAGAAGAATCAAGTGACAGCGAGAAAGCGCAAGAGTCATGATCGAGGTACAAAAGTTTCGATGAATCCAAGATGGTTGAAAACTTTGTCGGTCAACTTAAATCGACCATCAAATGCACGTATTGTAGTAATAGTTCGGTGATCTTCAAACCATTTTGGGACATACCTATACCAGGAGGAACAAACTTTCTCCAATTGTATCATTGTTTGGATTCAGTCACAAACTAAGATGGTGATGGTGATGAGCAAACAAACTGGCTCCCAATGTAAAGAAAGACGGAAATTCTTCAAATTTTCATCAACAGATAAATTTTCCCGAGTACTGGTAATTTATCTGAAACGATTTTCTACACAGAAAAGTCCAGAGTGGAATCATTTGACACTGTGGATTTTCCCGTAGAAGGTCTGGATATGAATAATTATGCGGTAGCCAATCTAGCTACTTGTAGCAATAATCTCTTCGCACTTTCGAATCACAACAGGACTGCCTTCAGTGGCCACTACAAAGCTTACTGCTGACACCCTCATTCTGGAACATGGCACAACATCTGAATATTAGATGATGATAAATCGACTTTTCTTGAGAAGAGACATGCCTGGGTTTTCGTAGCATTGAATTCCATCAAGTTCACGTTACCCCATTATATCATTTTCACCAAGTCCTCGTTAATTTTATTGACGTAAATGTTCCTTTGAATTTTTGTTTCTCGAGCTGGTATGGGGACTCTGGAAGAGAAACTGGTATGAAGAGTACTGTCCGCAAAACTATTTATTGAACGAAATGTTCTCTCGAGCAAATCATTGATATGAAGCAGAAACAAAGTGGGCGCCAGAACTGAACCCTGTGGAACACCTGTATTTATTGGGAGAATATCAGATGATACTCCATCAACAATCACATACAGAGACCTATCAGACGAGAAACGCTTCAACAGAGCACACAACTGAGGAGACAAACCATAAGACGGCAGTTTAGAAAGGAGACCTCGATGCCAAACTCGATCAAACGCTTTTGAAATATCGAGTGCAACAACTATAGTTTTTCCGAATTTCTTGATTGAATGCTGCCAAATATGATAAACAAAGCCAATAAGTCGCTGGTTGATCTTTGATGGCAAAATCCGTATTGTCGGTCATTAATAATATATATGTCACGCAGAATGTGTACTTTACAATACAACGATGGAAGATTTGATTTCGTTAGGCTGTACTGAGTTTGTTTCGCCCTATTGGGAAGTTCATCATCCAGATACGCCTCTATCGGAAAATATTTGAACTATTTCATCACGTAAAACAAAAACAAACTTCTGAATGTGAAATTATGGTACATTTCTCTAACACATTCACACACTGATTAGTCTACACATTTGTTTTTTACAAAACTTTGCCAAAATTCGAGAAACGCAAGGTACAATACAAAATACAACGTAAACAATAGTAAAGATATGTTTTAGACAGATTACGATCAGCTGATTACGGTTTGTGGCCGACATTTTTGAACAGACAACTGCGCCCTCATCGGTAGAAATTCTTCCCAATAAGCGTCTCAATTTGCGGCCTGCCGTAGACTGAAATTTGTTAGAGAAACTTCCCTAACCCTTCGAAATGTTATTAACAACATGTGTAGGTATGTTCATGTTTACTCTTTTTTCTGCACCTCCAGTATCCTGAACGTGTTTTATGGAAGGAGATGCCCTGAAAACACTTGTTTATTCAACCATTTGTTGAAACCTTTTGCAATGATTTGAATCAAATAGTATTCGAAATAGCCTAATAAATCTGCTCTAGAAGAGGTTTCGATGTAAAAGGCGTTGAATCATTCTGACATGCCACGTCACCTCGATATCAACGTGTGCTTTCTTCTCCTGTTCAGTCAGAACTATAATAGATATAACCCTTCAACTGGATTCATTTTTCTCAAAAATAGTCATTATTCAGAATATTAATCCGAACATCGTTTCCCAAAGGCATTTCTAACTACGGAACTGAATTCATCAACATTCGATTTCACATGTAACTTATAGAATCATCCAATTTTCTCAAACATCGATTCCGAAAATTCTTATTTTTGCTCCAACTTCACCTCTAAACTGTTACATCAACCAGCCGTATCTCAAGTAGTGAAATATAGGTACCTTTATATATTTTGGAAGTCTATCCAACAAACTTCAGCAAAGAATCCTGCAAACTAACATGCGATTCATGCAGTAGTTATCTCCATGAAAACTGCTCTGGTCTCTCTCCCACAGAATTACGCTGTATGGTATTAAAATCAAGAACATTAGCTCTACTCTGTGATGATTGTCGTGCATCTTTGAAATCGATCCCTCAGATGCTCAAAATGATGAATGATATGCAGGAGCAAATAGCAGCACTGAGCAAAGAGATCAAGGATGCTAAAGAAGTAACAATTTCCACTGGTAGAAGTGAAGAAGTATTGTTGGAAGTGAAAGACAGAATAACCAGATCGAAGAACGTGATATTTTATAATTTTCCCGAATCAGGAGCTGCCACAGTTAGCGACGAAATTGAAGATGATTCAAAAGTTGTTAAGGACCTGCTAAATAATTCTAATTTAGAGTGTAGTATATCAAAAATTATCCGTTTAGGAAAATAACCCTCATGGCGACCCTCGCCCAATTAAAGCAATTTTTACGGATGCTGTTAGTGCAAAACGAATCATGAGGAGCAGAAATCGCCTGAACCAAAATGGTTTCAAAATTGGAAATGATTCCACAGTGAGACAAAGGAAGTACCTGAAACTGCTAAGATCTCAACTCTCTGAAAGAAAGAATAAAGGTGAAACAGATATTACAATCAAGTATATAAAAGGTGTTCCTAAAATTGTCAAACCGAAACAAAAAAACTAATTGATCGGAAAATCCAATTTTATTATCAAAATGCTGGCGGAATACGAACAAAGCTCAATGATTTGTATATCAATACACTGAACTCAGAATATGATGTAATTCTACTAACCGAATCCTGGCTAGATGAAGATTATTCCGACTCTGAACTAGGTATGATCTATTTCAATATATTTAGGACCGACAGATCTAAAAACTCAGGCAAAATCAGAGGTGGTGGAGTACTCATTGCTGTAGCCAACCACTTTCAGACCAGACTTGGGAAATCTTCCACCAACAACCACTATGAAGAACTGTTTATTGAACTCAAGTATTATCGAGAGAAGTTCATCATTGGCTGTATATACATTCCTCCAAACTCAAATGAAGATATATACCAGGCCCATTGTTCAACTGCTGAAGATCTCTGTCGTGAATATTCCGATCATAAATTCATTGTCTGTGGTGATTACAATATTCCCGATACATTCTGGGAAAACGACGAGCGAGGACTTAAGGTTGTATGCCTCATTAATTCTAATGGTAATGTGCTGGCGGATAGTTTGGGGTATCTTCAATTCCACCAAGTTAACTTCATATTGAATAGTAGAGGTGTTTTATTAGACTTAGTATTTTCTCATGTATTTGACTTGGAGGTTTTTCCAGCTATAGATTTACTTTTCCCAAATAACAATTATCATACTGCAATAACTTTTTGTGTGAAAAACAATGACTACTGTAGCTCTCTACCCATGAGTCATCATTACTATGATTTCAGAAATGCAAATTTCGTAGGAATGAACGATTTTCTTGGACCCATCAACTGGAATCATATTTTTGATGAGTTAGACATTGATACTGCAACTAAAAAGTTTTATGAAATTGGCATGCAATCAATCTCTTTGTTCCTGTTAAATCATTCAAACCGTCCAATTGATCATTCAGAAAAAACAATACCACAAAGCATTCAAGAAAAATCGTCCTCACGATGACTATATGATGTTCAGCCAACTGAGATCTCAATGTAAGGCTCTCACAAAGTTTTGTTATGACAATTATATTGCAAGTATTGAATTGTGTCTGAACTCTGATCCCAAATCTTTCTGGAAATATTTTAGTGATAAGAAAAGGACAAGTAACATTCCAAATTCAATGACGTACAATAATCAATCATCTACAGACATCTCAGATACAGTTAATCTCTTTGCAGACTTTTTTTCTACGGTGTATGTTGAACCAAGTGCAGTCCACAGCGATTTCCACTATGACAAAACTATCAACTTTTCTTCATGTACATTTGAATTGTCAAGTGTTTTTGAGGCTATCTGTGAAATTAAATCAAAATTTTCCGCAGGTCCTGATGGAATTCCCTCCTATTTTTTGGAACAATGTATTTATTCGTTGTCAAATCCAGTTTTTCTTTTATTCAGTAAGTCATTGACTTGTGGTAAATTTCCAGATTTGTGGAAACGAACCTTTATTAGTCCCATACATAAAAGTGGTCTCAAAGATATCGTTGATAACTATAGGGGAATTTGCATTCAATCAGGTATTCCTAAGCTTTTTGATGCCCTAGTAACTGGAAAATTAATGAGTGTGTGTCAACCATTGATTATTCCTGAGCAGCATGGGTTTATGTCAGGTCGATCTACAGTATCAAATTTAATGTGCTTCCAGTACTTTATAACTCAGGCGCTCGAGGGATCTGTGCAGGTGGATGCCATTTACACAGATTTCTCGAAAGCTTTTGATAGGGTTTCACACGATTTGTTACTTAAAAAATTGCTTGCCCTGGGTATTCATGGAAACATGCTCACATGGCTGGCTAGTTATTTAATTGGTCGTTCTCAGTCAGTTCGATTACAGCATGCAGTCTCTGAACCCATTCATGTAAAATCGGGCGTACCACAGGGATCACACTGTGGACCCCTGCTGTTCTGCTCATTTATCAATGATATCCACTCATATATTCATAATTCAAAACTTCTCCTTTTCGCGGATGATTTGAAAATTTTCAAACGAGTGAAAAGTATGCAGGATGCACAGCTTCTTCAAAATGATTTGAATGGCGTTGCTGACTGGTGTGAAGCTAACTGCTTGTATCTCAATATAGGCAAATGCTTCTCTATGGTTTTCAGTAGATCACAATCACCAATATATTTTGATTTCAAGCTGAACAACATATTACTTGAAAGGAAAAATGATTGTAAAGACTTGGGTATATTATTGGATAACAAGCTTTGTTTCAACAAACACGCAAATTCAGTAGCTCAGAGGGCGTTGAAGATGCTTGGATTCATTTTAAGATCATCAAACGATTTCTCTGTTTTCACTACCAAAATTTTATACTGTTCCCTGGTCAGACCCATTCTTGAATTTAGTACGGTTATCTGGAATCCATATTATATTAAATATACACAAGTCATAGAAAATGTACAAAATAAATTTTTGAAACATATAGCTTACAAACTAGGATTAGAAGTAGGTGAATATGATTAAAATGATGTTAGGAATGCAATATCTTCACAAAGCCTGAAGGATCGTCGTACAATTACATCATTAACTTATCTTTACAGTCCTTTCGCTGATATCATTTCATGTTCCGAGTAGACCAACCAGACGAAATAAGGTATTTTTTGTGCCATTCCACTCAACAAATTATGGTTATTATTCACCCATATCATGTATGCTGAGATTAGGTAATATGTACTCTGAGGAAATTGACTTTTTTGATGATAATCTGAATTCTTTCAAAAGCCAATTCTGTCATCTATCTCTTAGGTGAAATTCTATTAGTTAGTTACTCATTTTGTTGTTCATTCTTATCTGTAGTATTAGACTATATATACCTAAATTTTTGTAAATTAAATTGGGGTTTTCCCGTATATAAATAAATAAATAAAAAAAAAATGAATAAATAAGTTTTCATTAACGTGGATTGAACAAACTTCCACAGGGAGCTCAGTGAACGCTAATTGTTTACTCGGGAAAGTAATATTTTTCTGCTTATTCTTTGAACTCACTGTCCATCTCACGTAGATTTCCGTATTTATTCTGAATTATGTTCCGTAAGAATTGTTCGCACATGACAGGAAGAACAAATTATTACAAGCATAAAATACTGCTCATTAAATCTCGTTTGTATGTAATTGTTTTTCTAATAACAAAGCGCTCTAGGTTCATAAACTCAGGTCATTGGTCTTTACCACGTTTCTTTTTTTTTTTCTCACTTAGTTGCCCATTGACTGACATGAAGGTATTTCACACAATTCCAACGCATGTGAGTAATAAGAGTAACCACTCGATACATATTCGTTTTGTTGAATGTGACGAAAGTGCTATTGACTTTAAACACCTGTTCTCGAAGGCCTTGAATTTGATTGATATGGACAAAATAATTTCTGCTCTCTTTCAGAAATTGAGCCAGGTTTCTCTAGTATCTGTTCGACCGTTAGTGCAATATTGATAAAGATACAAAATTGACCTGAACACATAAAGCGAATCCGAAACATTTTCTTTGAATAAAATTATAACTCATCAATAACTTATTTATTGACTGGAAGTGGTTACTTTGAATGAAAGATAAAGACTTTTCGAAAATATAAAATATATTTGAAACATTTAATTTGAACAACTTCATAATTTACCAATAACATATTTAAATACTGAAAGTGGTTACTCTGAATGAAAAATGAATGTGTTGAATTTATTGAAAACATTTTATTTCTAATATCTTCTGAAGATTCTGTGGCTACTTGGAAGGTTAAAAACCCTCCTACAAAAACTACGAGAAAAAAATGAACTTGTTATGTATGGGAAAAATAGTGGAGCATGGACACACCATTATTTTTGTAGTATTCACTGATAGATAGAGTGATATCTGAACCAATAAAAATGAAATCAGAATCGATCATTGCCAGTGCATCTTAAGTACACCCAATTTTAAACTTTCAACATTTGTTCATATTACTTTGTGTGTTGATAAAAAATTTTGACTTTGCTTTTTCATATTCAATATCTCAATTTTTTGTCACTACATTATATTTTATTCAATCAAACCTTAAATTGTATTCTTTGACCAAAAAATTCATTCCTTCTTTTCGTTTCGATTTGAATGCCTTATTTGATTCGAATTTCTCATTCTCATTATAAAAATCTTTTTCTTTGCAATAGGATTCATAAGAGTGAATAATATATACAATGGACGTCCGAACAAGAGCTGACATTCAATAAGGTCTAGTTACAATATATCTGTATACACAAAAATTCGCACTTGTGTCAATTCGGGGCACAAACACAAATTGTTAAGCTGGCGGTGTCTGAAATCTGTGAAATCTCTCATTTCTCATCAACAACTCATTCAGACAGGGTGTATATATACATAGGTAATCTTCGTCGTTTAACTATCAGCGACAGAGAACACACGCGGAGAATTTCATCTTGAACATCTAATTGCCTAGTATCTTAATATCTGAGTTTGATATCAAACTGCAAGTTGAAGTGCGTCTGACTTTATGGCAATATTGCCTTTGTGATTCCATTACGATTACGTTCGTTTTCTGCGTCAAAAGTGTTGAAGTGAAGCAACCCACAATATAAAATACATAGTAAAAAAGCGAGTAAAACGAACGGGAAAAACACGATAAGCAAATGACCATAGTCCACCAAAATTAGACCATTTGAAGAAAATTTGGTGGTGTAGAAGATCAGATCAGTGAGTTTTTTTTCCTATAAAAATATTACCAAAGCTAATAACAACATGGGTAACTTTGGCTGCTGCAAGACGCGCCCTTTCCCGTCAAATTATTATATATGCATAAGCTGCTTCAAGGTTTTTCACAGGAGCTGCGTACAGCAGAATAAAAAAATTATAAATTCTTGAATGACTTCCAAATTACATGCTGCAGTAAAGATTTGGATAAAAGTGTATATGACGAAAATTTATTATTGGAACAAACAATAAGTGATATGACAGAAGACAGCAAAATCCAGAAGAGCTACATTGACAAACTCAAACATGACCATAAAATATTCCTTGAAGAAGTCTCCCAAAGAGAGGAAGATCTCAATGAACAATTACGTATCACTGAGATGAAGTATATTGAGAAATTAGATTCACAAAACGAAACAATAAATCAATTCAATAAGGAAATTAGGGAATTGAAAAAAATTAATAACCAGATTCAGGAACTCAAGGCAAATGAAATTTCTGCATACAAAAAGAACGAAAAATTCATCGAGAAAATTGATAATCAGTGTGAGACAATTTCCATTCTTAAAAAGGAAATTATGAGTTTAGAAAATACTAATATTGAATTTATTCAAAAAATGAAGACCCAAGAAGATTTCGTACAGAAATTGGAAAATGATGCTTTAGTACTGAAGGATATCAACAGAAACATGTTAATCTCTATCAGAACTTTGGAAGAAGAAAATAATAATCTAGCAGCCAGTATAGAAACCATGAAAAGCATAATTCGCAGATCAGAAGAGGAAGGAAGGGGTTCCGAGTGTCATGATGTGAGTAAAGATAATGCTGAAAAAATACCACCGTGTTCTCCTACTGATGCAGAGATAAGCCGTTCTACCAAAAACGACAAAAGTATAAACAAACCGAATTTTCTCATTCTTTGTGACGAAACTGGTTATGGCCTGGGCAAAACGTTTTATCGGAGCTATGGTAATACATTTAACATCCAATCAATCGTCAAACCTAACGCCTATGCAGAAAATGTTATCAACGATGTTATAAATTTATCAAATAATTTCTCTTTTGATGACTACATAATGATAATTGCTGGATCAAATGATTTCAAAACAAAAAAATATCCATCCTTCAAAATACTCAATAGCAAGCTCAAGAATTGCACCAATACAAACATAATCCTTTCCTCAGTTCCATACTGCAGGAATCATAAGATCAATGAAAGGATTCATAGGTACAACATCAAATTGAATGAATATGCAAGGAAACTGAACCATTATGCAGAAGGAAATATTTCTTTTTTCGATATTAACAATTCTGAAGGTAATCCGTTGAGTAATAATGCCATTCTGAAGAAGATAAATGAATCAAATGTACTGAAAAAAATACAAGTATCCAATCTGAAGTTCGTGCCTGTAGAAAAAAATTTTTTATGGACAGCTCAGGAAACTCTATTAGAAATATAACTCACGTAGACAGAGACGACAACGATGGAATGTTCAACAGTAAATATACACTTCTCAATCTCACTTTATTGAATATACAGTCTTTGAGAAATAAAATTGATGAGCTATATATATTCCTGGATAGCCTAAGTTTTCCAAGTCTAGTCCTACTGACTGAACACTGGTGCAATGAGAATGAGCTTATTAATATACCTGACTACACGGTGGTATCTAGTTATTCCAGGAAGTCATCAAATCATGGTGGAACTGCCATACTATTGAAGAATAGTGCTTTTGCTGACTTCACGTTCACTCATGTTGGCAAGTTTAGTGGATTAGTGGAGGATAAACATTTTGAGTTTTCTATCTGCTATTGTAAAGCGAATAAGTTATATATTTTGTGCATATATCGTTCCCCATCCTCGGATGTTAACATATTTTTGAATAATCTAGAGATAATACTGTCTCAATTATCTGTTAACTGCTCCTTAATTGTTGCCGGTGATTTCAATATTAACTATAATGATCTTGAATCGCAAGCCACCGATTCCCTAAAAAACCTCCTATTGTCATTTAACTTAACTATGCATGTTAAAACCAATACCCGTATCTCACAATTTTCGTCTACTCTCATTGACTATATTTGTAGCAACTTTGATGAGCAGAAAGTATTATGTTCAGTTAAGTCTTCAGGTTTATCGGATCATGAGGCAGTTTGCTGCTCAGTGTCATTCGGGTTGTCAGAGAAGCAAAACAAATGTAAATATGGAAGACTATTTAGCAGAGCAAATTATAGTAGGTTCTATCAGAATTGTACTGAGACTGACTGGGAAATTATTCTATCACATGATGATCCTTTCCCCTCATTTCACAATGTTTTAATGGGTGTATTTGAGGCATCATTCCCTATACAAAAAATCAAAACTAAACAAAAAAAACCATGGTTGACAAAAGGTCTGAAAATTTCTTCTATTAATATGCGATCGATGCATTATATTCGAAAATTCACAAACAATCTCTTTTATTTGAACTACTTTTATAATTACCGCAGAATTTATAGATTGGCATTGAAGCGGGCAAAGGAATTATTTTACAATAGTAGACTCAGTGAGTCTCACAATAAGATGAAAGAGTCCTGGTCAATTATAAATGACTTAAGAGGAAACTCAAAAAAACAAAAATGTAACATTACTCTAAGCCCTGATACTATAAATGACTTTTACTGCTCCATTGCAGAAAATATGAGTAAAAATATTGCTAGTCCGTATGATCCATTAGTGCATCTAGAAAATTTAGGCATAGATGAGAACTTGTTTCTGTATGAGACCAACATTAATGAACTGATTGAAATCTTGAAGGATATTAAAAACAAAAATACTGCAGGCTACGATGACATTTCAATTAAAATAATACAGAACCTTCCTCCTAGCGCTCTGAATGTGCTGGTTTCACTGATAAATTTATCCTTTCAAACAGGCACATTTCCTTCATTTTTAAAAACTTCTGTGGTCATTCCTCTCCATAAGGGCGGAGATTCTGATGATCCCTCTAATCTCCGTCCTATATCTCTTATACCAACCATCGCAAAAATCATTGAAAAGATAATTAAAAAACGACTACTTGGATTCATAATTAAGCATAACATCATCAGTGAAAACCAATTCGGCTTCCAGAATAATAAAAATACTCATGATGCTATTTTCTCATTTCTAAATAAAGTTTATTCTGAGATAAATGTCGGTGAAAAGACTGCTGCAGTGTTTTGTGACCTGTCAAAGGCATTTGACTGCGTTAATCACGAAATACTGCTGAGAAAGCTACATTGTTATGGATGCAGAGGAGTAACTCTCAAATGGTTCGATTCCTACCTGAAGGGACGATCGCAAATGGTCAAAACTGTTCAACTTTCAAGAAAAAGGGAAATTAATTCGGGTGTTCCACAAGGTTCTGTTTTAGGTCCCATTCTTTTTTTATTATATATTAATGACCTCACCAAGCTTGATATTTCTGGAAAGTTCACCTTATTTGCAGATGACACAACCATACTTTGGAATAATAAAAATACTTGTGAGTTACATAAAATAATCTCTGCTGATTTGAAAAAAGTGAAAGATTGGTGTGATTCAAACATCCTATCTTTCAACTTAACTAAAACAAATTTAATATCGTTTAGATGCTCGATCAACGAACTTTATTTTGAAGATAGATCATTGGAATCTAAAAATAGCACTAAATTTCTAGGAGTGTTCATTGATCAGAATTTAAAATTTGTGGATCATGTTAAACAACTCACTAGCAAAGTCGCCTCTGGCTGTTATGCGGTTAGAGTAATTCGTAAGGAATTGGGATTCGGCACTGCAAAGATGGCTTACTATGCACTCATAGATTCTCACTTACGCTACGGAATACCGTTTTGGGGAGCATGCAGCCCAACTTTATTCAATAGTCTTCTGATTTTACAGAAAAGGGCAATAAGGTATATGGGACACCTTAAACCAAGAGAGTCCTGTAGAACCTTCTTCAAAAACCATAATATCCTAACGGTAACTGCATTATTCATACTGGAATCTGTGTGTTTAATAAATAAGCATATATTAAACTTCGCCACATCCTCTTCCCATTATAACACCCGCAACTGCAGACACACTCTGCAACTCACAGTGCCAACTAAAAACATCACCAGAGACTCCATATTTTACAATGGAGGAAAAATGTACAATCATTTGCCTCTGTACATAAGATCTGCCAATATAAATGACTTCCAATTCAGGAAGTTAGTCAAACAATTTCTATCTGATAGACCCTATTATACTTTGAATGAATTTTTTGACGACAACTTTTAACTGATTGACTAGCTCATGTTTTTTATCTTCATTAAGGAGCTTTTAAATTTTTACTCTCTATGTCTATTTTTATATGAACTTGACTTCCACTCTTTTATATATACATACTTTTTACAATCTCCATTTTACCATGTTTTGTATGTATTTTTATAGTTTTATTTTTGTTATCTTTTGGTATATATCGCATTTTTTAAGTAAGTATTTACTACCCAAGCTTTGTCAACAAGATTATGTCTTATGATAATAAAGCATATTATTATTATTATTATTCCCCAAAAAATTGAAAGAAACTCTCAATAAGCCTCTCTTCAAAAGTGGGGATCCTCAGATAATAGAAAACTATAGGCCCATCAATCTGCTACCATGCTCCTCAAAATTATTTGAGTTAGCAATGTGCTCTAGACTGACTAACTTTTTGAATGTTACAAATTATTTTACAGACACCCAGCACGCATATTTGAAAGGTAGGTCAACCCAAACCGCCGTTTTCCAGTTCACCAAAAGTATTCTGGATTTAATTGAGAATAACAACTTAGCACTAGCCATTTTTCTAGATTTATCAAAGGCATATGACTCGTTAAATCAGGAATATCTGTTGGAAAAACTTGAAACTTATGGAATTCGAGGAAAAGCTCACAACTGGTTTTGTTCATACCTATCTTCAAGAGCCCAAACTGTAACAATCACGAAAGATGGAGTTTCAAAAACATCAGATTTATTGATTAACAGAACAGGAATTGCACAGGGTAGTGTTATACGGCCGATTTTATTCATAATTTATTTGAATGATTTATGCGCGATTGTCAAGAACACTGAAGAAACTGTAGTAAATTACGCAGATGATACAAATTCAATAATTGGAGCAAAACAAAGCGATGACCTAATAAGGCAGGGAAATGTTTTTTTCTCAAGAGCGAAAAATTGGTTCGATAAAAATAAATTACTGTTGAATGCAAATAAAACCAATTTGATGATTTTTAGTACAGACAGGTGCAGAAAAGAAAAACCAGACAGTATAAGTTGTTAGGGAAATGAAACAAAAATAACTGAATACTGAATATAGATAATTTCCTGATATGGAATAAGCAGACTGATTTTGTTTATCAAAAATTGGACAAAGTCATTTACGCAATCAGAACAACATCAAAATACATGGATGAAAAAACTGTAAAAATTCTATACCATGCAAATTTTGAATCAGTGTTGAGATATGGAATTATGTTTTGGGGAACAGAACAGAATCTACAAAAAATATTCATTGCACAGAAAAGAGTTTTCAGAACTATCTATAAAATGCCCTTCAGACAATCCTGCAGAGGTGTATTCAAAGAAAAACAAATTTTAACAGTGTCGGGACTATATCTATTGGAATGTTTAACATTTTTACATAAGCACAAGGAGTTGTTCACAGAAAATGACATGAATCTCAATTATAATACACGAACACTTAACATAAACTTTCCTATACACAGATTAACTCTCACGGAAAGAAATCCTTCATATATGTGCATCAGAATATTTAATAAGTTACCTAACAATATCAAGTCTATCAGGGCGCACAAGGTCTTCAAGAATGAAGTGAAACAACTCCTGTTGAATCTAGAACCGTATGATCTGAAAGAATATTTTGAAGACAATCACTAAAATCGTGTTGTTTGACGTCATTTCTTTCAATGTTTGTGTGTGCCATGCCATATATATGTATATAGTGTGTTGTATATATAGATTTTTATATGAAATAAAGAAGAAAAAAAAAAACTTTGAGAATATTTGCTGCGATTCCATCAGATTCATAAGCCTTATTCGTCTTCAGGTCCATAAAAATATTTCTTATATATTGTTGGTGAAAAACTATTTCAGACATATAACTATCGACAGGCCACTGAAATAATCCTTATATTTTGTTGGTGAAAAATTATTTGTAGGCAAATGACTGTCAACAGGCGTGATATTCAGTAGATTTTTAGAGTCCAGAGTGTAATTTCCAGCAAACGTATTTTTTATTATATTTGCTTTTTGTTGGGCAGTGGTGGCTTGTGATCTATTTTTGGTTAAAGGAGGAAATGAAGAAAAAGTGAAATTTTCGGCGATTGCTTTAGCAAATGACCAAAACGAACGAGAACCGTTTGAACATACAACAAGTTTGGAACGAGTTTTATTATTGGATGCTTCTTTAGCAGCTTCAATTGTTGCACTACTCCTATTTTGGGAGTTAAATACTAAGATCTCGTCTTTAAACTGGGGTTTCGGCGCCAGCGATTGAATGCCGCTTGTTTGGATGTGACAGTCTCAGAGCAGTTTTTATTGTACCATGGTTTTCCAGATTGTGGTGTCTTTGTACTTCTTGGAATGAATGTTTCAATTCCCGGGATGATGATATCAGAGATTTCTTGGTCACATAGAGTGGGATCACTAGATGAAAAACATACACTTCTTCACGGAAAATCAGAGAAAAACATTCGAAGACCATCCCAGTCTGCTGACTTATAATGCCAGACAAGACGTGCGGGTAACCTCCCATTTATTGGAGCCAATACGAACATGTTGTTGAAATCGAAGTGTCTCAGAATTACCCAGGTGGGGGGTGAGTTTTGATCTGATAAATATCAGGATGAATAGTAAGAAACGGGTCCAGTGTATTGGCAAATTGGTTCGTACAAGGAATACAATTGGGTTGATCTAGCAGTTGTTCCAGATCTTTAGTAATAGCAAATTCCTCTGTCTGTCGTCCTCTTTTATCTGTTTCATTCGAGAATTTCAGCCATGACGAATTATGTACATTAAAATCACCCAATATGAGATTAGTCTCTCAATCCAATCTCAAGTAGAGTGTAGGACTTTTATCACCATTTCCTTTTTCTAATCAACAAAAACAATAGAAGACAGTACGATACTTTATTCTTAGTGGCGGTCCATAGCATTATTTGGTTCAACGAATTACTATTATTTGTAATTCCAGTCTTCTGAATACATAATTTCGGTTGACCCTGTATCAATACATATTGAAACAACTATACCGTTGAATGGACGACTAGTAAACCTTTTGAATGGGGTGCCACATGACCCCTGTTTGCATTTAAAAAAATTGTCGATTACGTCATCACGCCAACATCGGTGACGAAACGTCTCTCATATGAATATCATGAGATGGGCCGTCAAAAATCAAAGTTGGCCTGTTCTTTAATTATCGAATTTATTCCATACAATTGCATCGTACTGTATACCGATTTTGAATCAGTTCTTCAAACATATCCAACGAATGAGTCGAATCCCTACCATTCATACTCGATCAAGATATTCAATGAAAATGAATTCAAATATTCTGTGAATGGTATCTGTTTGATATAAGTTTCCTTTTTGTGAATCAAGTAAACTTCTATAAATGACTCACATATGAACAGAGAATATTTACTACATTTTTTACTTTCTTGATTTCACTCCTTTTATATACGTATTCTTTTTCATCAACTTGGAGGAGCAAAAGTGAAAAATCACTTAAGTGACAAATCACTTTCCCTAAACTTTTTTTTCTTCACAAAAATAATCATGTTTCCCAGTATCATAGCAGAAGGCTCGGTTCATAGTTTTGTGAAAGTATTTTTAATCGATATATCAGTTCACTCAAAGCAGATTAGATCAGAATCGAGTTTTTCGATGATGTTTGGTGTATCTAGTGGGAAATTTTTGATATTCATTCATATACTCACTGTAAAATTCTAGGGATATTTTTCTCTTAGCGAGACAAGGTTGTTTCTGTCGAGGATGAAATGTTATCCTGATGAATTGATTTTGTGTGAACTAACTTCTATTTTCGTAGAAAAATCCTATAAAAGGTATAGGTTTGTATCAAGTTATTGATAGTTCAAGAAAAAGTGATTTATTTGGGATCCAGCGCGCAACGTATATGGCAGCGGTGTGGCTGTTTAAGATAGATTCTTTCTTTTCGTGAACATCTATGAATAATTTTTATGGAAGTGTCGTATTCTTTCGCAATAACTCGGAGAAGAAAAAGAGACTAAGTGATATCATCAAACTCTTAACAAAATATGACACCTGATTCATAAGGCTGTCTCTTTAGTTTATGAAAACCATACTCCCTTTGTCCTATGATTATGACATCTAGTATACCCTATTCGTGAACCAGAAAATACCAATTTGTCTTGAGATTGATCTTCAAGACAGTTGATTCGTTGCAACAATAATAAACTTCCTGGATTTTCATATAAAAAATATTCAAAATAAATAAGGATCACAATGAATGACATCATGATGGAAATGAGCCACAAATCTGAAATGTTGATCAAAAATTGTTTGGCTATCGGATTAGCGATTGCATTTAAAAATGATTTCAATTATTATAATTGATTGTTTTCATTCTGCATGAAATGGAAAATGCATAATCAGATTCACTCTTCCTCTGCTATTTTTTTATTATCTAAGGAAAGGATACTTAGTGAGAATCCTTCTGAAGATTTTTATCTATCGAAGATATTGAGTGTTTACTCTGTCATTTCATTAATTATGGGACCCTAAGCAATCGTTTCGAATTACAGTCTTCAGCAACATCAACAGGCTACGCGTTGTTAGGCACATATGCGTTTCTTTATAGAGACTGACGTGCCGACATTGACAGTGGGAACTTCTAGGAAATCCAAATTGAGAAACTGGGTTGGTGCATGTGGTTTTTGTTAACGATATGTCTTCCGTCAAGGGTTGGTTCGATGCACACATCTATCGTTCCGTACGTTTACTAGAACGTTTATGTTGACAGCATCTTTTTATGATTGATGGCTATTTGCGACGAACCACTTATGGTCGCTAATTGAAATAAAGTGAGTTCTTGCGTTACGTACAGACGGCGGTAGAGTTTGTGGGAAAAATTAGAATGGTTTATTGTTCTCTTCTACCGAATGGGCAAAATTCAAGAATGCATTGAGGGAAAGTCAGGTTTGGATTGAGATATTAGCAGATTCAGGGGAAAATTACTTTTTTGAATGAGTTAGCGCCACAGAAATTTGAGTAGTATGATGGTACCTGTACAAATGAGTCCCGCTATTCATGTTCATCAACATATCTCAAGACCGGTATTTCGATCTGTTGTTAATAGTGAATTTAGCCGACAGCTAAGTTCTTGAAAGTCAATCTAAGCGCTGTGCCGAAACATTCGATTGGTTATTGATTCTGATGTTTCTGAATGGTGTAGGTACATAGAAACTGCGATTCCGACAAATGAAGCAGAGTTGGGGGACATGCAAGAGTATTTCTATTTGACCGGATGTAATGATTTATTTCTCTATGGAGTATTCTTAAACGAGGGGTAAGGTCAATTTTGGACCCAGAGTTCAGCAAAACAAAATAGAAATGATCCCTAAAAAATATCAAGAAATGAAAAATCATCATAAGTCCTTCAGAGTATATTCTGTGAAAAATGGTTACTTCCTATTTTCATTCCTGAATTGTATTTTCTGACTTGGGAATGCATAGACAAGAAAATAATTTCAGTGCTGGCAATAGTTGAAGTAGAAATAGTCGGACTGATGGTCGACTTCCATTTTCAACGAGCATTTTTTTCATTGAAAAAATCAATAACTAACTAACTTCGAAATACCTGAATGATTGTGGCTCGAATAATTCTCGTATACGTAACCTCTAATACCGCTCTCTTTCTGATCACGAATCACCCTTTCAGTCCTGGCGTACCCTGTAGTGTACGCCAATTCAAATCTATTTTAATACAAAATCTATTTTGATTTTGACCATTGCGTCCCAGCATACACTTAAGTGTATATCATAATAACGTTATAATACGTATGGTACCATCTATGGGTACGGAAATGAAAATTGCATATGTTACAGCCGGTATCGACAAGAAGTGATTTGACAAGTATCGTTTTTGTTTGTGTTAGCTTGGAATATCAGAGTTGTAGATTTTTTCAGTTATAAACAACAGTTCAAACTAACTGTCTGGATTATTAATTAGTGCTTTTGTTACTACGTTTTTGAGTTTTCGTCAAATATAGACACGTACACTATCGTTTACATTGGGTCTCAGTGGAGTAAGTAAATACCTATACCTTGACTTTTTTTGAGGGTTTATAAAAATGGCATTTTTCCAGCACTTTTTCTTTCAAATTGAGTGGAAGACCGCTTTCATACGAACAGTTATGGACCTTTTGCATTTCCGTGCATATATTGCTGAGGCTCTTATTGGTACCAATAAAGATATACAGGAATAGAAACGAGGAAGGCCCTCAACTTCCTCGTTATCGCCTTCGCTTTCGCCTTCTGTAACTGGAAAACATAGACCACATGAAGTAGGGCCTGTGAATGAAGTCCGATTAGATGACTACAATCATTTCCCTACAATTGATGATAAAAGCTTCGCATCCCGTTGCAAGTTCCACGAATGTAAAAGCAGAACTCATAATAGGCGTCAAAAATGTCATGTACACTTATGTATTACAAAAAAACAAAATTGTTTTTTGTAATATCATACTGGAAAATGAAAACTGAATGAGTAGACATAATTTTTTCATGAGAATATTTAAAGATATCATGAATATTAATTTCATTTTGCTTTGGTGGTTATGTTTCCGTTGAGTCCCAGTGTACACTGCAGTGTACATATCAAATCTCAGAATTGGGTGAAGATAAGATTTATTTACAACAAATCGTTAAAAAAAATTAAGATATGACGTACCAAATTTCATATATTTCCTCCAAAAAAAAAAAAAATCGGGACTAAAAGGGTTAAGAAAATTCCAAATAAGAACTTCCGTAACGGGACACCTTCTGAAACAGAAACAGATTCGGTAGTGACTGTTATTTTGGAATATTCAGGACAAATTTGGCTCGTGAGAAAAATGTGGAGATAAGAAACGACTATATGCTTGAAATCCAAGGAGCAGGACTATATGCATAAAAAACATTAAAAAGCAGCGAGTAAACATTGCAACTGATATAACACAACGAAACAGACAACAATAATTGATGGCATGGACTGAATATGTAATTCAAATAATTGAGGGTTAATGTGGCAAAAATAATGTCTTATACCACTTTCGATGGAAGTTATTTTGGGTTGGATTGTTCATTCATCACTTACCAGTGAAATGCTTAAAAATTTCAGAGAGATTTGCTACCTACTACATAAATATAATGTCACACATGGTACAATACCATTCGAAAACGTTGGTGGTTGGTGATATACTCAGGGGCTTGTAAAGTGTATAATCTCTTATCTCACTTGAGCGTATAAAGAGCCCTCCACGGGCCTCGGAATTTGTCCCAAGAGCTTCCATTTTGTTTGTAAATCTCCAGAATTGATACAAATTTTATCATTCACCAATGACATGGAAGTAACTAGCATGATAAAACCGCGAGTCGGAGTGACTTTTTTCCATTGCTCGTTATTTATTGTCAATGCTCGGAAAAAACCATAGCTGTCATTAGAAAGAAATCAATTTATGATAATTTCATATTGCATACCATTCTTTAGAAAAGATATTGGAAATAAGGAATACACAGTTGTTTTAGTACTGTCTGATATAAAATTATCAGTACGCATGTAACATCTCTATTCATTTCTCTTTTGAGATACCAGAAGTAATTGATATAAAAATGGAAAATTTGCAAATTGTTTATCAGATGAATAAAAATCGTGATCAATCAGCCTTCCAATCAATGAAAATAGCTGACCTTCAAGGAAAAAAAAGAAATTTGGTAATATCTATTTTTATCCAATTATGGTATTACATTGAAAGGATGAGAGTCATATTAATGAATAAATTAATAGGTATTCCACAACCGCAATATCTTTTAATCCCGGGAGAATTCATTGAATTGTTATTAACAATAAACTAATCATGACGCGTTGATTTTTTTATTTGAAGATGATACCATCTTTGCGGAAAGGTATTTGTATATCCGGCCTTGAGATGATGGAGTATTCCGGAAGAAAAGTAGCTGAAGAAATATCGTGATTTCAATGAGGTTGGTTGAATTCTAAGGATAAAACTGGTATCTGTTGTGATGCCTAAGACCAGTAAATAGATGCAATTGATTAATCTGTTCCTGTGTTTAATTTTTCATTAACAAATTGTGTTAATCATAATGAGTCGGGGTTGCATTATACCCAGCTCCTTCAAATTACATCCATTGAACTTGAGACACATTTCAAGAATTATACGTGTATTTTTATCATAACACTCTCAGATCATCGAGTCAGTAGACCAATTTTATATGCAGCCTAACAATTTCTGTATTTTACCGCTATTTTCTTGAATTAACGCCCATTAATTTTTTTCATCTCCATCTGATACGCCAATCTTCGTATGATGATTTTTCTGCAATTTAGGTAGAAAAGAATCGCAAGACGTGCAAAAATTGTGCAGTTTCTCGAGCACAACGAAGTCAGCACAAATATGTTGAAAGGGGGATGTTTCAAAATAAGCTTCTTCCATTGTTAGGTCTTAGAGTTCCACTTTTATTGTAATTCGTTCCGTGATTCGCGCATGGGCAGAAACAAATTTCACATTTACCCGAAAGAGTTGGATTTTCTGTGGTTGAAATGAAAGAGAAAATGTAGCTGCAAAAATGGTCCAGTGAAAATGAGTGGTTTATCTTTCAAAGTGAAAGTGTCCGTGAGAGTTGTTCTAAAAAAAAAATTTGTTCTAAAATTGTTCGTTTTCGTTAACCAGCTGACGAACGTCAACCCTCAGAAGTCGAAACTTGTGCGAGCAATGGATCAACGAGGCCTTACCTTTTAACGTGCGATTACCCAGCACGGTGGCCCGGCGAGGATTCGAACCCCGGCCTTCCGCTTGATAGGCAGATATGCTAACCACTACACTACACTACACTAATCCATGAATCCACCTTGATAATATCTATTTCAAAAGATGATACAATAGCTTCAATATTTTTCATGCACTATCAAAGGTTATATAGTAGTTTTCACAATAAATGGTATTGACTTGAGGATTATAATAAAACCAATTAGACCCTTAAGTTGTAAACTCCGAGATGCACATCATAAATGTAAAAAGACCGGATTCAGGTAATTTTGTTTCTCAGAGAGGGATTGTAGAGGATTACAGCTCACACTTCTTGTTCATTTTAGTCTTTGTATTTCATTGGAAGTGTTCACTTGTGTTACGGCGTGCAATAATTTTATAACATTCATTTGTTATTACAGACATAAATAGCAAAGATTTTATACCCCAACGTACAGAATAGGCAGTATGTGGCGTCCGTGGATAAAAAGTAATAGTGCTTCTTCCAGTGGTTCGTTGAAGAAGAATCACTTATCTTGTGACGCGAAAATCATTTTAAAAAATGTGTATAGTTCCTTACTTCAGCAAGGATATAACGCGGGTGCTGCAGCAAAAGTAACCAGTAATTTGACGAAGGTGCCTCTTACTTCACTTAGACGAATTGTTGAAAATTCCATGGAATCAAGAAAAAAGCGTGAAGATTCCGGTGTCACAAAAAGTCTATACGACTGGGAAAATGATTTGATAAGGCGAAAAATCTACACTATGTACGATGAGCAGCGTGTCCCTACAATCAAAAGTCTGAAACAGCGGCTCATCAATGACGAAACTCACATCAACTGTGGCCTCACTACTCTTTGGCGAGCTCTGTCTGCAATGGGCTTTAAATATCGCAAAATTGACAAGAGACAAGTAATAATGGAATCCACACGTTTAATAAACTGGCGTTTTGAATATATAACGTCAATAAAAAAATACCGGTCTGAAAATCGGCCAATACTCTACCTCGACGAGACGTGGTTTGACACGCATGACACCCCTTCCAAAGTATGGTCTGATTCCTCTGATGAGTGTAAAACAAAAGCACCATCAAATGAAGGGAAGAGAATCACAATATTACACGCAGGATCAGAAAATGGTTGGATCCCAAACGCTATGTGGCTTTCTGCCAAAAATATTAAGGACTCTTGTGTTGATTATCACGAAGATACGACAGCAGAGCTTTTTGAAGATTGGTTTAAAAATTGTCTATTACCCAACATTCCGCCAAACAGCGTTATAGTAATGGACAACGCAAGCTATCATAGTCGACAATTGCAAAAAATTCCTGGCTCAAAGAATACGAAATTGGAGATTCAAAACTTCATGGCTGCAAATGACATATATTTTTAGGAAAATTATCCAAAAAAAAAACTTTTACAAGTGCTGCAGTCATTTTCTTTGAAAAAAAACGTATGTTTGTGATACAATTGCAGAAGAATTGGGACATACAGTGTTACGACTACCTCCCTACTACTGCGTGTTCAATCCCATAGAGCTTATGTGGCACCAACTTAAATCGAGCGTGCGCGGAAAAAATACTTCTCCGACTTTAAGTGGTGGTGTGGTAGAAATAATTAGGAACTGTATGAATGACATTCCTACCGAGAGTTGGAAAAGTTCTGTTAGTAATATTATAAGTGTTGAAAACTCGTACCTTTCTGTAAAATCAATTGCGCCAATTATAATGAATTTAGATGAGGATAGCGATAGCGACACTGAACTAAATATAGAATAGAATTGTTACATTTAAATAAATTACTTGTATATCTCCTACATTATGCAAAATTCAAATTTCTTAAGTTCGACCCTGTAGCACATTTGCATCTTTTACCAGATGATTTTCTACACAATGGGATTAAATCGGGTAGTTTATTGCAGTTAATAAGCCAATACCATTTACTGTGAAAAATACTATACGATAGTCCAACGCAAAATTCGAAACTACAGGTGTAAACAAAAATTACTTCGAATGATACGTATAACTCTAACTAGAATCAGAGCTAGCTGGTTGTACTCGTAGATATGATATTTTGAATCTAAGGCAACTTAAAAAAGTCAGGTTCTTCTTATCTGCTGTTCAGTTCCTGATGTTGAGTCTTGAATATTTTCTCCAACATATACGACTTTTGCGCAAGATTAGTTTGAGTAAATAGCGGTGGAAATTCTTCCCAGAAGGTACGGAGCAACGATGGAGATGGTGTGATACTTTGTGTTTGTACAGATTATTCAGAGCAGTATTATGCAAATCACAGAACATTATTCCCATCCATAACTAGCCTCATCGTGTTAACAGCTTTATTATCATGCATATGTAACCAACCTATTGTGTTCAAACATATCATTAAAATAATTTACGTCGTATAAACAGACATTATTATTTATCATAAATCAATCATAAAACAATTGCTGTAATGAGTGGCACGTGAACGTTGATTTTGGTTATAGTGCGATTTCATTTCCATGAAGAATTAGGAAAACACCGCGGTATCATAAACCAATATTTTAGTAAATTAAAATAAAAATGGAACCTTTGGTGACAAAATGAAACCTTTTCATATGAATCATTTACCCCAACACTAAGTTGAAATTACTATCAATCGCGCATTCTGCTAGCCAAGTTATCTTGAGGATGAGGAAGGAACTCATACTTCAGAGATAGAGATATTCATTCCCTGCCAGAGGTGAAATTCCATCTGAGAATATAAGGGACCACACACTATGTGTTTTTTTTTTTTCAGAAAAGTACCCAAGTAGCAAAATGATCTTCAAAAGATATTTGAAGTGAAATTTTTGCAATATATATTACATCTTCATTATTCATTCAGAGTAACCACTTTCAGTCTTCAAATAAGCTATCATTCTAAGAGAAATGGTTCGTTTCCGTCAACCAGCTGACGAACGTCAGCCCTCAGAAGTGCGAGCAATGGATCAACGAGGTCTTACCTTTTAACGTGCGATTACCCAGCACGGTGGCCTGGCGAGGTTACGAACCCCGGTCTTCCGCTTGAAAGGCGAATGTGCTAACCTCTGAACTACCGACCACTTCCTTTCTATTCTATACCAATATTATGAAGAGGTTTGTTTCTAACTTTGTCTCTTTGTTTGTGTTGGTTGTAGGGAGTAATTTAGGAGTGAAATACGCTAGTTCATAAAAAATATTGGTCTCCGTTAGTTCTACAAATAGCTGGCTTGTATATTATCACTACCGTATAGCTAGCTTTCATATCTGAATCACCACGAAAGTTTTTTTGTTGATCTCTACACATAAAATGCTTTGTACTGTATAACTGACTGACGGATCAACGCATAGCCAAAACCGCTGATCGTAGATACCTGTACCTGTAAAAATATTGTAATTTTTTTTTCTATGGTACCAAAATATTGTCTGTGTACAACTAGCGCCACCTGTGAGCTTAAGTGTAAACCCTTCTCAGAATTCCAAATAAAGCGTAAGTACGTTACGAATCATACTCGAGTTTTATTAGGTTATGGGCCCAGTCCAAATTAATCAAAAAGTTTTTATAAAAGTGCAGTTACAATGGCAGGAAATCATTCGTTGAACGTCCCGAAGTTAAAGGGAAGGGATAATTACGACGATTGGGCATTCGCCGTCGAAAACTTTTTGATTCTCGAAGGTATCGGCCTCGTGAACAATGCTACTCTCAGTGAGCAAGATGATCGGAAGGCTAAAGCAAAGATGGTGATAAATATCGATCCATCACTCTACGTTCACATCAAGAATGAAACCACCGTGCATAACTTGTGGGCAAAGTTAAAGTCGTTATTTGACGATTCCGGATTCACGCGTCGCATCAGCCTACTCAGAACTCTGATTTCCATCCGCCTAGACAGCTCGGAATCAATGACTGCGTACGTGACCCAGGTTGTGGATACGGCTCAAAAGTTAAAAGGTACAGGTTTCGAGATTAATGACGAGTGGGTCGGTTCACTTTTATTAGCCGGATTACCCGATAAGTTCGCGCCCATGATAATGGCCATTGAGCACTCCGGCATGAAAATAAGTGCAGATGCATTAAAGACCAAGCTGTTAGATATGAGTGCAGATATCGAAAATAAAACCGAAGGAGCATTTTTTTCAAAAGGTTCATCCAAACATCAACGGAGTGGCGGGAAACGCACACAAGCGTCAACGTCAAACAAAAACGTCAGCCATTCAAGTGAAGGAAAACCGGTGAAAAATATTCGGTGCTACAAATGCAAGCAACTCGGACATTTCAAAAATCAGTGTCGTTCCCCAGAAATGGAAAAAGATAAACAAGAAAATGCATTTAGTGCAATGTTCCTGACGGGTATTCAGTGACAAAGATTGGTATGTCGACTGGGGTGCTAGTACTCATATGATTTCGCAGTCAAACAAAAGTTTGCTGAAGAATGTTTCATATAACCTTGAGACTCGTGATATAGTGGTGGCTAACAAGGAAACCGTACCAGTTATATGTTCCGGTGACATAGGAATTACCACAAAAGTTCGAAAAAAGGAACACAAGGTTAATGTCAACAATGTTTTATGCATACATAACTTTACCACAAACCTTCTATCCGTGAGTAAGATAATAAATAGTGGCAACAGAGTGATTTTCAAAGAAAATGTATGCTGCATTTATAATAAACAGAACGAATGCATTGGAGAAGCTAACCTAACCAATGGTGTGTATAAGTTGAACATTGTGAAGTCAGAACAACTGTTAGCAGCATCTGCAGTGACTTCTAGTTGGACATGGCACAGACGGCTCGGCACAGATTATGAGAGATGGAGCACTTGAAGGCTTATTATTCCAAGATAAGGCAGAAATAGGCAGAGCAAATTGTACAGTGTGCTGCGAGGGAAAGCAAACCAAAGTACCCTTCCCCATTAGTTCATCACGCAGTGATAATATTCTGAATATAGTACATGATGACCTCTGCGGGCCTATGGAGAACGAGTCGCTCGGACAGACTAGATATATTGGTCGATGATTACAGTCGAATGGGCTTTGTGTATTTTCTGAAATCTAAAGATGAGACTTTCTCTTATTTCAAGCAATTCAAGAACTTGGTGGAAAACCAGAAACAGACAATGGTGGAGAATTCTGTTCAGTACAAATGGAAAATTACTTGAAGCAGACTGGAATTATACATCAGAAGACCAACCCATACACACTCCAACAGAATGGGCTTTGTGAGAGGTATAATAGGTCAGTAGTTGAGAAAGCTAAGTGTCTCTTATTTGATGCCAAGTTTGATAAAACATTGTGGGCAGAGGCAGTTCAAACTGCAGTATATCTGAAGAATAGATCCCCTGCTGCAGGTCTTCAGCATTGCACCCCATTCGAACTGTGGACTGGTAAGAAACCAGACGTCGGCCATGTACGTGTCTCTGGCAGCTTAGTCATGACTCATATACCGAAAGAAAGGCGGCTGAAGTGGAATAAAAAAGCGAAAAAACTATTTTTGGTTGGATACTCTGAGAATGTCGAAGGGTATAGACTGTATGATCCCGAATCAAAATCTGTTACAGTAGCAAGAGATGTTGTGGTCATGGAACCAGAGAATGACAGTATGACAACACAGATGATATTGCAGGAGAGCAGTGAAGAAAAGCAGGATTCAGTGGGGGATAAACAGTCAGACAAGTCAAGTTATGATACAGAAGATGAGCAGACAAACAACCATGATGAGACTTATATACTAGAAGACTCCAGTTGAGAATCGGAGGACAGTTTCCAGGAGTCAAGTTCATTGATGCCAGAAAATACAGAGATTGCTAATTTTCCTTCCAGTGGTATTGAAAATGCAGAGAAGCGTGTAAGAAAAAAAGCCTGAGTACTACGGTATAGCTAATCTGTGTATTGATGATGAGGTGTCATGTGATGACATTTCCTTGAGTGATGCAATCAATGGTCCGGACAGTGTACACTGGCAGCAAGCAATCAAAGAAGAGTTGCAATCATTTAGTGATAGAGAAGCATGGGAACTTGTAGATAGGCCAGTGAACAAAACAATAGTGAAGTGCAAGTGGGTATTTAAAATTGAATATAACAGTAAAAACAAAGTGAGATATAGAGCGAGACTTGTTGCAAAGGGTTTCACACAAATGAAAGGTATGGACTACAAAAAAACCTTCTCACCAGTGCTCAGGTATTCTACTTTGAGACTTTTACTAGCTTTAAGTGTAGATAAGAATTAAGAATGTTTACACCTTGATGTACCTACTGCATTTTTAAATGGTTCTTTAGATGAATGTATTTACATGGAAATACCAACCTGTTCAAATATGCCTAACTGTGAAAATAAAGTACTAAGACTAAAAAGAGCTATATATGGATTGAAACAGTCGGCCAGATCTTGGTACCAGAGAGTGGAAGTTTGTTTGTTAGAACTAGGTTACACCAAGTCTCAGTATGAACCTTGTTTGTTTATGATTTGTAATAAAAATGTCAGAGTATATATAGCATTATTTGTGGAATTTTTTTTTGTATTTTATAACAGTAAAGAAATATGTGATAAATTAATATGTGAATTGAAGGCAAAGTTTAACATAAAAAATTTAGGCCAGATGAAACATTGTTTAGGTTTAAATGTAACTGTAAAAAAAACTCTGTTACTATAGATCAGAAGGATTTTGTAGATATAATTTCAAAAAGGTTCAATATGGTTGAATGTAAGAGTTCAGATACTCCAATGGAGAAGAATTTGAAATTAGATAAAGCTTAAGTCTATTTGTCAGAAATATCCATATCAGCAGTTATTAGGTGCACTAATGTATCTATGTGTTTTAACTAGACCTGATATAGCCTATGCAGTGAGTTTCCTAAGTCAGTATAATAACTGTCCGCTGAGAAGGGGCCTCAGCGGGGCAGGAGTGAGATGGTACCTTCGCTTCCTCGAACAGGGCCTGACACCTGAGAGAGCAAGAAGGAAATCCGTCGAGAGGAAGAGACCTCAAGAGCAACCTCCACAACGGACGAAGAAGAGGGGCCCCAAAACCTAAACGCCCCCTCAACGTCCGTATGTTAAGAGGAGGAAAACCGAAGCGGGAAGTAGCGCCGCTACTGCTGAGCAAACTGGGCAAGCCACCAGTTATGCTGAGGCAGTAAGCTCAATTAAAGTTGCAGTCCTCCCCAAAAACTACCCAGGGGAGACGCTGAGTGCTGAGCAACTTACAGCACTTGAAGACGCCATTGTACAAGAAATGGCACTGGGCGCGGAGTGCTAACTCCAGTTCGGAGGAATTCACTTCCGCCCTAGTATGCTTGTGGTGGACTGCATCACCCAAGAGACGGCTGACTGGTTGAGGGCAAGTGCCCCCAGTCTGAGCACCTGGGGGGGTGCGGAGCTGATGGTGTGCCTGGGAGAGGATATCCCAAGGGCGCATACCATCACCGTGTTCTTCCCAAGGAGTTCGGACTTCGAAACGAAGAAGTTGCTAGCCCTAGTGGACACACAAAATATGTGGCTTCGTACCCAGCTGTGGAAAACACTAGGGAGCAAGAAGGAAGGCAATGGCCAGCTGCTGAACATTGGCATTGACGACGAGTCCTGCGAGGCCATCAAGAAAATGGGACACACCATTTTCTTCAGGTTCGGGAAAATCCCCGTTCATGGCCTTCGCAAGGACGAGAGCGAGAAAAAGGAGGAAGAAAAGGCGGGCGAGACACCAGCCCCAGCTGCTGCAGATGCAAGCGAAGCAGAATCGACTGGGAGCATGAACCAGGACAACCAGGCAACTCCCAGCGAAGAAGAGCTAATGCTGCTGGATGAAGAGGAGGCAAGCACTCCAACTCACCAGTAGCAATGGCTGATACAACCCCAGTCAAAATGGCCCAGGTGAACACTCATCACGCTAAGGGGGCATCAGCCGCCTTATCGAGGGTGTTCGCCGGGGCAAACTTGGGAGTTGTGTTGATCCAAGAACCTTGGGTCAACAGAGGGCAGATCAAAGGACTGCCGAACAGAGAAGGTAAGGTAATCTGGGATGTCAGATGCGACAACCCCAGAGCTTGCATCCTGATCAGAAATAATATTAATTATGTCTGTCTTCCAGAATTTATGACGAGGGACTTGGTACCTGTCCGGGCCAATATACGCGCAGGGCACTCACTCCTCGACAAAGTAACAGCCTCTGGATAATTCGCTGGAGATGGGCAAGCACCACCAGAGGAGGTACTGAGGCTATCCGACTAGTGCAACAGGAGCAATCTACCCCTCCTGCTGGGCTGCGACGCCAACGCCCACAACACCATCTGCGGCAGCACGAACACCAACCAAAGAGGTGAGCAATTGCTAGAATTCATACTCGCGGCTAACCTTAATGTACTCAATGTGGGATGAACCCCCACCTTTGTAACTAGGGCTAGACAAGAAATATTAGATTTAACGCTCGGCAGCCCGAGCATTAGTAGAATGATAAGGAACTGGAGGGTCTCAGAAGAACCATCTCTTTCCGATCACAGAATCATCATGTTCAACGTGGAATGGCTCGTGACACAAACAACCTTCACTAGGAATCCTAGAAACACAGATTGGGAAAAATACACCACCAATCTGAAATGTAACTTAGAACAGATCAAGTTCAGCGGCAACAGTCACGTTGAATTTGAGCAGACACTAGAGGCGGTTAATGGAGCAATTATGGACGCATACGAATCCAGTTGCCCCATTAGAGAAAAGAAATCACACAGTGGCACCATTTGGTGGAACGAACACCTGTCAAACCTGAGATCCGAAGTCCGCAGGCTATTTAACAAGGCCAAGCGGGACGGAGACTGGCAGGGCTACACCGAAAGGCTGACAGTATATAACAAAGAAATAAGGAAAGCCAAAAGAAACAGCTTCAGGAGCTTTTGTGAGACAATCATAACAAGCCCTGCAGCTGCCAGACTGCACAAAGCTATGGCGAGGGGCAGGGAGTAAGGACCAATGTCACTCAGAAGAACAGATGGCAGCTACACAGAGGATGAAGAGCAACGAGCTCTCCTCTTACTGGAAACGCACTTTCCAGGTAGCACACCATTTGAACCCAACAGATCACTGGAAGAACCAGGTAAAGCCAAACGAGAAGACTGGGAAGTAGCAAAAATCATATGGACTCCCCAAAGGTTGAAGTGGGCAATCGACTCCTTCCAACCATTCAAGTCCCCTGGAATTGACGGAATATTTCCGGCCCTTTTGCAAAAAGGGCATACGGAACTACTGCCGTTCATTATTAAAGCAGCCAGATACAGTCTGGCGCGCGGGTATATACCGAGCAACTGGAGAAGGGCACGGGTGACCTTCATCCCCAAAGTAGGAAAGAAGGACCCCACCCTCCCGAAGTCATTCATACCAATCTGTCTCTCTTCCTTCTCACTGAAGATACTGGAGAAGATTGTAGACCATTACAAAAAAACCGAGATACTGGAGAAGGTGCCATTGCACCCCGGGCAGCATGCATACAGGGCGGGCAGATCAACGGAAACCGCTCTGTTCGTGCTAACCGAAAACATCCAGAGATCACTTGAGCTTAAAGAAATGACAATATGCGCCTTTTTAGACATAGAGGGGGCATTCGACAACACCTCTCACGAAGCAATAAAAAGAGCCCTGATGAACAAGGGAGTGGACAGAACCACATCCAGATGGATGGGCCAAATGCTGGCTACAAGAACTGCGGAAACGAAAGTGGGCGAGAACAGCTTTCGGATCAGCACAAACAGAGGATGCCCACAAGAAGGGGTACTATCACCTCTGATGTGGAGTCTTGTAGTAGACGAACTACTCGGAACACTGACCGGGAACGGAGTCACTTGCCTAGGATATGCTGACGACATAGTCATCATGGCCAAAGGCAAATTCGAAGGAACCCTCTGCGATCTAGTAGAGAGGGAGCTAGAGACTACCAGAAGATGGTGCCTCTCAGTGGGGCTGAGAATCAACTCAGCGAAAACCACAGTGGTACCCTCCACTAGAAGAACAAAGCGTCAGCACTTAAGGACCGTTCGTCTCGACGGAGCAGACTTAGAATGGCAGCAAGAGGTGAAGTATCTAGGGCTTATCCTAGACTCAAAACTACTGTGGAACAGACACGTAGAAAAGATCGTCAACAAGGCAAAATCATCACTGATGGTATGCAGGAACATTGCGGGGAAAAAGTGGGGCTGTAACCCATCGGTACTGCGATTGATGTACACCATGATAGTGAGACCTATGATCACCTACGGAGCAGTAGTGTGGCACGGCAGAACCGAAGTCGCCACAACAAGGAAAACCTTAGAGAAGGTGCAAAGACTTGCATGTCTCTGCATAACAGGAGCAATGAGATCGACTCCAACGGCAGCACAGGTCATCTTGGACCTCACACCTCTCCATATCATGGTGAGAAGAACTGCTTGGGGAGCACACCTCAGATTGGCCAAAGTCGGACTCAAGGGAATAGCACACGGGGGGGGGGGAAACTTAGCCTCTCCCGAAAGCGCACACCTTGCCGATCTCCCAACTGACGAAATCATCAAGAAATTCAGTTTTATGAAACTCTTTCGTACAGAACTGAGTACCAAGAGAGATTGGAGCATAGAATCCATTCAAGCACTAGGAAGGAATACCATAACATGGTACACAGACGGATCCAAAACTCCCGAGGGAACTGGAGCAGGAGTCTATGGGCCTCGCACCAAATACTCCGAGCCCATGGGCCAGTTCCCCAGCATTTTTCAAGCGGAAATTCACGCCATAGAAAGATGCATTCAGCTCAACCTCGACAGGAAATATCGGAACAAGGAAATTGTGATCCTCTCCGATAGCCAAGCAGCCATCAAAGCGTTGAGTTCCTCTTGCATCAATTCGAAGATGGTTTGGGAATGCCTAGACAAACTTAACGAACTAGGCAGGAACAACAAGGTGACCCTACTCTGGGTGCCAGGGCACGTCGGAGTGGAGGGGAACGAACAAGCAGACATCCTGGCACGAAAAGGTGCATCAACACCACTGATCGGGCCAGAACCATTCGGCGGACTTGGAAACTCTTATTTCCAAGAAGAACTCAATAAAACGGAAGAAGCAATGAGAGCAACACACTGGGAAAGACTTCCAGGGCT
The DNA here is from genome assembly GCA_032362365.1 of Zygogramma bicolorata. NCBI lineage: Eukaryota > Metazoa > Arthropoda > Insecta > Coleoptera > Chrysomelidae > Zygogramma > Zygogramma bicolorata. The sequence goes on from JAVJAQ010001019.1 coordinate 195,578, forward strand.
GCGGCAGGCCAAAGATCTCCTCGGAAACTTCAACCGAGCAAAATCGAAGACACTGATTAACCTCAGCAAAACTAGTCTAAAGGCAATCACGGAATTTCTAACGGGGCATTGCAGACTCAAAGAACACTTAAGGAAGCTAGGCTTAGAGGAGGACAGCACCTGCAGGTTCTGCGGAGAACATCCAGAAACACCCCATCACATCCTGATGGAGTGTTTTGCTGTACATCACAAAAGATCGAATATACTGGGACCATTCCAAGTGACTGTGGGAGAAATACCACGAATAGATCCCCTCAAAATCCTTAAATTCCTGAAGGAATTGAGGCTTGAGGGGCTGCTATAAACGAGAACACCTTGAGATAGCAGAAAAAGATGGGGCGCAATAGATCTAAGCAGGACGCAGCGCATCTGTCACCATCCAACTCACCAATAGCAATAATAACTGTTATGATGAGACTCACTGGAAACATTTAAAAAGAGTTTTAAAATATTTAAGTAAAACTAAAGACTATGGGTTGAAATATGTAAAGGGGGATAGTTCATTGATTGGCTTTGTGGATGCTGACTGGGCATCTTGTTCAATAGACAGGAAATCTTATACAGGGTATATTTTTGAATTGTCTGGAAGTGCAATATCATATGAATGTAGGAAACAAAAGACTGTTGCGTTGTCTAGCACCGAGGCAGAGTATATGGCACTCTCCGAGGCATGTAAAGAAGCTGTATATTTAAGAAATTTAATTTTTGAAATAAATGGAGGCCAAATTGATAATTTACCTGTTGGATTTGTTAAGTGATAACCAGAGTTCACAGAAATTAGCATGTAATCCTTTATTTCATAGACGAACAAAACATATAGATGTTCGGCATCATTTTCATCAGACAATGTGTTGTTGAAGAGTTGGTCAATATATCTTATTTACCTACAGCTGAGATGCCAGCTGACATACTTAATAAGAGTCTTCGTAGTGCCAAACATTATAAATTTATTAAGATGTTAGGGTTGTCAAAAATTGTTTAATTTGTTTTTCTTTTATTGTTATGTGTAAGCTTCTGTGTGGACATTATTTGTTAAATGGTGGTGTAAAAATACTGTAAATTTTTTTTCTATGGTACCAGAATATTGTCTGTGTACAACTAGCGCCACCTGTGAGCTTAAGTGTAAACCCTTCTCAGAATTCCAAATAAAGCGTAAGTACGTTACGAATCATACTCGAGTTTTATTATGTATGACGTAGGCATCCGACTGAAAAGAGATTTCCGAAATTCCATTCCTAATGGGGTGCAAAATTGGGCACATTTTTTATGGGACAACGTGTTGCCATGGTTCAATCCAATTCAAGTTTTGCTTAAACATTCTAACAAAATTGATGGAGGACGTGTTTCGCATTTTATTTAAGTTCGACGCCTAGCAGGGTTGAAGTGGGTTAGAATATCAATTTGGGGATGGATCAACTACAGCCTGAAGATAGAGGCCGTGTTTTTTGTATAACGAAGTCATTCGACAAGAATGGATTCCAGGGTCCGATCTACTTCAAATTTTGCATAAATATTCTTCAACAGAAAAGATGGGAGACGTGTTCGTATTTTATCGAAACTCTTCGCCTAACGAATGTTATTGTATATCTATCAAAAAAATACCATCTAGTGAATATTGACAGAAAATTGTGCATATTTTCGTCGTCTTCGTCCCCTTATCTTGCATGTCGCGATTTGTAATAATGCCTCTAATTCATGTCTTTGATTGAACTGAAACTCTGCCATTTTTTAGAATAATTCCAATCACACGGCACAATATACTCACAGAATATCAAACATCAAAATCTTCGGAAAAGATATGCAGAAGAGCCAAAATTGAAAGGCAATGGGCGATAAATATTATTTCCCAAGTTACAATCTATAACGAAAATCACTATGAGCAATTTAATGAAGTTCACTCAACTTATCTGGCCTCACACGATGGGCCTCAATTTTATTATTCTCACCTAACTCTGAAACTTTGAAATGTTTCCTTCATTTTACTCGGCTATGGTGGCTAAGGATAAAAACATAGTGGAGCAGCTCAACCCGCCGCGTCACTCGCCACGCCATTCGCTGCCATGCATTCATACTTGCCACTGTAAACATAGTATAGTAGTTCATCTCGCTCTTGTGAAATCATACTTATAGTCATCGCGAATAGTAGGCATGCGGTATTGAAATGGAGACTGTGGGAAGACGCGTGACCTTAGGAGAACCAATTGCCGCGCTAGTTTCAGGCAACTGCATCCTCAAAATGGAATGATTTTGTTTCTGGAAAGACAACAAGTTGTCCGGAACGGTGTGCGGCGTGTTGAACGACTCCAATATGTTTATTGTGATGTATGATTCAATTAGTCACTTTGTATGTGTTTCTTTTGATTAGTTACCGATGTATTTATAAAAAAGATGACAACCAATAAATGTCATGTTTTTCAAGAACATATTTGTATGTTATAGAGAATAAAGATATTTTCAATACATTGCAATTTGGCGACGAGAAAAACTGGAATTGAATAATTTCAACAATATTTTATGAAATCAAACTAACGATGTCAGAAGTTGGACAAAGTATTTTACGAGGATCAATCGGTTGTTTATCCGAATACAGAATTGGTGATGATTGGTGTACGTACGAGGAGAGGATGGAACAATATTTCTTGGCAAATTATGTTGAAGAGGAGAAGAAAGTTGCAGTGTTATTGACTCTGATTGGAGAACAAGCCTATAAAATTCTGAGGGATCTTTGTGATCCAGATCTACCAAAAACTAAATCTTTCTCCGAATTATGCAAAATTTTGAAGAGGCACTTTGCAAAAAGGGTATCAGTTTTCAAGGAACGAATTGAATTTTATGAATTGAAGCAGTTGGAACATGAATCTGTCAAACAATGGTATGTCAGAATCAAAAATGGGGCAATCAATTGTAAATTTGGAAACATATTACAAGACATACTCAAAGACAAGTTTGTTTCTGGTTTAAGAAGAGGACCTATTCTTGACAGAGTTGTGGAAGAGGAACATTCGATATCCTTCGAGGCGGTTGTGGAAGTAGCTTTGAAGAAAGAGTCATCTTTGGGATCATCTTCTTGTTCACTTCTACACAAACTGAATACAGGTCCAAAGTCTGCTAGAAATACTTCAGCAAAGAACAATGGATTTTCGTGGGACAACAAGGGTCGAGGCCAAAATGTTTCAACAATAACAAAAGAAGAAAACAAGATGTTAAAATGTAGAAGCTGTGGTGAAGGTTTTCATAATTTTTCTAGATGTAAATTTAAAACATATACTTGCAGAATTTGCAACAACCCAGCCAACACATCTGTGACATGACATCCCTGCGATGTCACTATCAAGTAACACTGAGACATTACTTTTGTTAGGTCGCTGCGATGTACACATTTGGCATGTAACTATTGCGATATCGAGTTGATGTGATATTTGTCGCTCTGATGATGTCCAGTGTATTTAATTCTGGTAATATCCATGAAATATCAATGATACAGAATACAGGCCTGCCAATATTTCTGGATAGATTTCAGAATATATCCCACATATTAAAGGCAGAAAGTACGTCGCAGATTGATAGCGTATAATAAATCGCAGAGTCATCGCACATCTTGTCGCAATTACGTCGCAAAATTGATCTCAATTTTGTCACAAAATTGTCGCAATTTTGTCACAAAACTTGTCACAATTTCGTCACAAAACTTGCAATTCTGTCACAAAACTTGTCGCAATTTCGTCACAAAACTTGTCGCAGTGTGTCACAGGCGATATCGCCTGAGTGTGACATCGCACATGTGAGCGACTAAATGCCCCGCACAAGTTTTGGACGCACACCCCGCGTAACCAGGACCCCAAACGGGCTGGGAAAATGGGTCATATTTCAAAGGCTTGTCATTTCAACAATCATTTCATGGAAATTGAATCGGGTGTTGAAGAACAGAATGAATCTGATTTCATGGAGATGTATTACGTGAATTCTCCAAAATTTGTTGAACCGCCATATATGGTGAAAATGATTGTTGATGAGATTCCTTTGTCAATGGAAGTTGATTCAGGAGCAGGTGTTTCTGTCATTTCAAAACAAATTTTTGAAAATAAATTTCCTCATCGTCTTTTGAAAGAAACATCTGTTCGTTTGAAATCATATATTGGTAAGGTGATTGTTCCTGAAGGAGAAATTGTGGTTGAGATGAAGTATAATGACATTTCAATTCATGACTGTAGGTTACTTGTTGTTGAGAGGGGAAGCACTTTAGGAAGGGATTTGATGAAACTCTTTAAATTCAGTATTGGTAGTGCTCATACATTAAGTAACATTCAAGTTGAGGGTGATTTGGAAAAACTCATAGAAAAATATAAAGAATTATTCAAAGAAGAACTTGGCTTATATAAATATGAAAAAATAGAATTGAAGTTGAAAGAGAATGTGAAACCAATATTTTGTAAACCAAGAAAAATTCCATTCGTTTTCAAACAAAAAATTGAGGAAGAGTTAGAAAGGTTAGAAAAAGAGGGTGTAATTACTTTAATAGAAAATTCAGATTGGGGTACTCCATTAGTTCCAGTTGTGAAGGAAAATGGTAAATTAAGGTTATGTGCTGATTATAAAATAACTATAAACAAATATATAGAGGATGTTAAGCATCCAATTCCGAGAATTGAGGAGCTCTTTGCAGCTTTACAAGGTGGGAAAAGATTTACGAAACTAGATTTTTCGAATGCATACAATCAACTAGAATTAACTGAGGAAACAAAAAAACTTGTCAGTTGGAGTACTCATAAAGGAATATATAAACTAAATAGATTACCATTTGGCACTAAGCCTGCTTGCTCAATTTTTCAGAAAATAGTAGAGAAGGTTTTACAAGGTGCAAAAGGAGTAATAAATTTTATTGATGATATTATTGTGACTGGAAAAACTAGAGAAGAACATCTCATTAATTTGGAAAATGTTTTTGATAGACTATGTAAGGCGGGATTCAGAATGAATATCAAGAAATGTAAATTTTTGGAGAAAAAGTGAAGTATTTGGGACATTATATTGATCAAAATGGGTTACATAAAGATCCGGAAAAAATAAGGGCCATTGTAGAGTGTTCACGACCTAATAATATTTCTGAAGTGAAGTCATTTATTGGAATGTTGAATTATTATGGAAAATTCGTTCCCAAGTTGTCAGATATATTAGAACCACTTTATGAATTATTGAGGGAAAAAACACCATTTCAATGGTCAGAAAATTGTGAGAAAGCATTTTCGAAAGCAAAATCTGTTATTTGTTCTGAAGGAAGTTTGGCTCATTTTGATCCAAGTGTTCCTATTAAATTAGTATGTGACTCATCCAAAGTGGGTTTAGGTGCAGTTCTTTTACATGTGTATCCTGGGGGAATAGAAAAACCTATAAGTTTTTCTTCCCGAACATTAAATAAATGTGAGTTGAACTATTCTGTCATTCACAAAGAGGCTTTAGCGATATATTGGGGGGTTTGTAAGTTTTATCAATTTTTAATGGGTAATAAATTTCTGTTATGCTCTGATCACCGACCACTAATGGCATTATTTGGGGAAAATAAGGGTATACCGCAGATGGCAGCAGGCAGATTGCAACGGTGGGCAGTTTTTTTGAGCGGATTCGATTATATTTCTCAATATATCAGAGGTGAAGATAAAGGAGGTGCGGATGGTTTATCGCGTTTACCCGTTACTACAATTTGTGAGGGTGAAACTGAATTTGACTACTTTAACTTTTTACTTGAGGATCAATTACCAGTTGACTCAGATCATCTTAGAAGAGAAATCAGAACTGATCCTATTCTAAGTAAAGTTTATTTCTATATGAATGTAGGTTGGCCAGATAAGATTGAAGATGAGTTCAAACCATATTCAAGGAGATCATCAGAATTGAGTATAGATCAAGGATTATTAATGTGGGGATATAGGGTGTTGATACCGGAGAGGTTCAAAAAACAACTCTTAGATGAGATACATGAAGCTCATAATGGAATCGTGAAAATGAAATGTTTGGCAAGACAATACTTTTGGTGGCATAAATTAGATAAAGACATAGAGCAGTATGTTAGAAATTGTGACTCTTGTATGAGTCAATCTCAAAATCCAAATAAAGTACCTTTGATAAAGTTTAATGAAAGTATGTTTTTGATAGAATCCATATAGATTTTGTTGGACCATTTAGGGGGAAAATGTACTTGATTATAATCGATTCATTTTCAAAGTGGCCTGAGATATATGAAATGTCGAAAATTGATACATTTAACACCATCGAAAAATTGAGAGAGTGTTTTGCCAGATATGGTTTACCAAATTCCATTGTTTCTGACAACGGAGCTTCATTAGTATCGACAGAATTCGAAAATTTCTGCAGAAATAACGGTATTATGCACATCAAAACTCCACCATATCATCCATCTACGAATGGTGCAGCTGAAAATGGGGTAAAAACATTCGAAAATTCTATAAAAAAACTATTGTGTGAAGAACGTAAACTTTCACGGCCGGAGGTAACTGATTCTTGGGTGTTTTCCGGGTTTGATGGCCGTGGTCCACAGGTTTTTATTCCTGACGTTTCGCCTACGACTATGGTAGGCATTATCAAAGTCTGTGAGGTAACAGACGCAATGATCTCACAGTAGATACTACTTTATTAACGTTATGATCGGCTTTATACCTGTTCTCCTGTTCGACGTCCGATATTATTGTGTTGAAAATGGGGGTGGCTTGTTTCCTCTTGACTGGTTTGGGCCGTGTGTGTTTTAGAGCTGGTAACCAGACTTTGTTGATGTGTATGCCTTCTTCTTTTCGGTTGAAATTGTCTTTGTGTTTGTGAATCTCTATCGCTTCTCTGTGTAACCTGGGATAGTAGCTCTGCGTTCTGTCAATCACTTCCGTTTCGTCAAATGCAATCGCGTGATTGCCTTCTCCGAGTGCATGCTCGGCTACTGCCGACTTGTCTGACTGTCCCAGGCGACAATTTCTCTTGTGTTCGGAGAGCCGTGTCTTGATGCTTCTTTCAGTGGTTCCAATGTAGACTGATCCACAGCTACACGGGATCCGGTACACACCTGGTGTTGCCCACGGCTCTCTTGGATCTTTGGCTGACCTTAAACTATTTCTGACGGTTCGTGTTGGCATCAGTATTGCTTTTACATCGTGTTTTTCCAGCGTTCGTCCTATCCGATCTGTCACACCTCTTATATATGGCATAAAGGCTTTTCCCACAACAGGTTTATTTACAGTTTCCTTCGTGTCCTCTCTCTTGGGTCGTATTGCCCGTTCGAATTCGGCTTCACTATACCCATTCCCTTTTAACGCTTGTTTAAGGTGGTCCAGTTCCCCAGGGTGGTTTTGTGGTTCACAAATGCGGCGGGCCCTCTCCACTAATGTTTTAATTACACCTCTCTTCTGGCGTGGCTGGTGGTTGGAGTTCTTGTTCAGGTATCTGTCTGTGTGAGTGGGTTTCCTGTATACTTTATGCCCCAGGGTCCCATTTTCCCGTCTGTTCACCAGCACATCCAGGAAAGAGATTCTCCCTTGGGTTTCCTGCTCCATTGTAAATTGAATTTTAGCGTTAATCGAGTTCAGATGAGACAGAAATACCTTTAATTGTTCTTCTCCATGCTGCCACACCACGAATGTATCATCAACGTACCGCAGCCAGCAATATGGTTTCAATATTGCTTGCTCTAAGGCGCTAAAATTCAATTTACAATGGAGCAGGAAACCCAAGGGAGAATCTCTTTCCTGGATGTGCTGGTGAACAGACGGGAAAATGGGACCCTGGGGCATAAAGTATACAGGAAACCCACTCACACAGACAGATACCTGAACAAGAACTCCAACCACCAGCCACGCCAGAAGAGAGGTGTAATTAAAACATTAGTGGAGAGGGCCCGCCGCATTTGTGAACCACAAAACCTCCCTGGGGAACTGGACCACCTTAAACAAGCGTTAAAAGGGAATGGGTATAGTGAAGCCGAATTCGAACGGGCAATACGACCCAAGAGAGAGGACACGAAGGAAACTGTAAATAAACCTGTTGTGGGAAAAGCCTTTATGCCATATATAAGAGGTGTGACAGATCGGATAGGACGAACGCTGGAAAAACACGATGTAAAAGCAATACTGATGCCAACACGAACCGTCAGAAATAGTTTAAGGTCAGCCAAAGATCCAAGAGAGCCGTGGGCAACACCAGGTGTGTACCGGATCCCGTGTAGCTGTGGATCAGTCTACATTGGAACCACTGAAAGAAGCATCAAGACACGGCTCTCCGAACACAAGAGAAATTGTCGCCTGGGACAGTCAGACAAGTCGGCAGTAGCCGAGCATGCACTCGGAGAAGGCAATCACGCGATTGCATTTGACGAAACGGAAGTGATTGACAGAACGCAGAGCTACTATCCCAGGTTACACAGAGAAGCGATAGAGATTCACAAACACAAAGACAATTTCAACCGAAAAGAAGAAGGCATACACATCAACAAAGTCTGGTTACCAGCTCTAAAACACACAGGGCCCAAACCAGTCAAGAGGAAACAAGCCACCCCCATTTCCAACACAATAATATCGGACGTCGAACAGGATAACAGGTATAAAGCCGATCATAACGTTAATAAAGTAGTATCTACTGTGAGAACGAGATCATTGCGTCCGTTACCTCACAGACTTTGATAATGCCTACCATAGTCGTAGGCGAAACGTCAGGAATAAAAACCTGTGGACCACGGCCATCAAACCCGGAAAACACCCAAGAATCAATTATTGTGTGATTCAAAAAATAGTAGAGACAGTGTAGCTACAATGATAAATAAATTTTTGTTCTCCTATCGCAATACTCCGCATTGTGTTACTGGAGAGTGTCCATCAAAATTAATGTTATCACATAAAGTAAAGACTCGACTAGATTTTTTAACTCTTCCTGCTCGGGATAAGGCAGCACAAAATCGAATAAAGTTTCACAGGGGAAACAGAAATGTGAATTTTGAGATCGGGGAAATTGTATATGTTAAAAATCATAGAAATCAATCAAATTCTTCATCTTGGACAAAAGCGAAAGTGTTACGGAAAATGGGTTTGCAGAATTATGTTTGTTCGCCGTTAAGCGACACATAGTTACACAGACATTCTAATCAGATGATTAAAATGGGAGAGTTTTATAATGAAACAGATTTCCAAAATGTACCAGAAATGGCAGTAAGTAGTAGGGCTTCTCATGGTGAAGCGAATAATAGTTCATCAAATATTCCTAAAGGAGAAGGAATAGTAATGACAGATATTTCTTTCGATCACAATTCTCCAAATGAAATTTTTAATGCGATAAATCCGAATGAGAAAGAAAATGAGCAGGATAATATCATTAAATCATCCAATGATTCTATATTAAAACCACGCCGACATATTAAGGCACCTGATAGATTGAATTTATAATAACTAATAAACAATCTTGAGGGCGAAGGTGTGATGTATGATTTAATTAGTCACTTTGTATGTGTTCCTTTTGATTAGTTACCGATGTATTTATAAAAAAGATGACAACCAATAAATGTAATGTTTTTCAAGAACATATTTGTATGTTATAGAGAATAAAGATATTTTCAATACATTGCATTTATCAATATGTATATATTGGTTTCTACTATCAGATGGTTTCTGGAAATGATTTAATCTCTATACATACCAGAAATGGCAAATCATCACCGCTGTATAGGTCTACTTGTATATGGGGTGTGCACGTTTTTACCGTACGATACCTATATCCCAAACATTTTCTACAGAAAATAACAATTATATGATGATTCACCTGGAACCCGTATATGATAAACTCAACTTGAAATTCATAACATCAGTTTTCATGTGAAAATAAAATTAATCGCTCAATTTTCGAAACTAGAATTTTAAATACTAAACAGTTCAATTTTTCTGCAATTCAATTCGAAATGTAGAATGAGAATTCCATTGTTATCAGTGGAAAATTGCAACGCTCAGACCTTGTTAAATTCTTGAGCAGCAGGCACAGATAATGAGGAAATTAGGGAAATCCGGATGGTGGAGCTGCTTGACCCCAACACCGAAGATTGGGTTGAAAGACGTGTCCATCGAATGTCTCGGTACGGCTTTTCCAGGAATAAACTTCTCCAACGAGTCTGACAAAAACAGGAAACTCTGAGACATTAATTTCAGAATTCTCTTCAACTCCTTTTCTGTAGGTGAACGTGTCTTCCAATTGCTGACCTGGCGTTTTAGAACTATGAAACCCCTTCAAACACTTGCATTTTTTTCTTCCTAACTACAAAATAGTGTTCGGAAACCAGAAGCAAAAATTTTCGACCGAGAAAAGAAGGTCGACAGATCTGATAGAGAAAAAAACCTGTCATATTCACTGTCGTTAATTTAAAGATTCCCAAAGGAATGGCCACTTTTTCCTAAGAAACACTATACTACAAAAGAAAGTTAGCTTGCACACCCCCATTTTCATTACCTAATTGAAATAAAAAAAAACTGCATTCTGTCTACTACCAGAACTAATTTTTCGAGAAAATATACACACGACTGGATCTGAACATAACTTGCCATTCAGCATTCATCGAAACGTGATTGGATGGAATTTATATTTAGCGCCAAAATATGCACTATCAGTATTTCCGTTACCCATTTCCGAAATTAAACAAAGCGTACTAAGGTGATGCTGGATTGCAAATCATGTATGTATCATTTATAGTTATTTGAAGAAATAAAAAATCATTATGATTTCAGGGATGAGCAGAGCTATATTTGAATTAACAATGCAATATTTCCGAAATGAAGAAATACACTGCTTAGTGCGTTCTTATTATGAGCATTCTTCTAAATATAATCGTATTCATTTGAATTATCATCGTAACAGAAAATTTACGATGGAGAAAATAACATGCTACAGGATCTACAGATTCAACTGCAATGTTACAAAAAAAGTCAAGTCACAATTTATCCTTCTGAATAGGTTTCAATACAGGAAGCAACACGAATTTATGAAGAACTCCTCCTCTCAAACATGCTAGTGTTCATGAAACGCAAAGTATTCAAGCGAGTAATGTTCATGAAACAAAAGAAGAGATCCCAGTCGGTTCTTCTTTCAGCAACATATGATTATAACTGCAATTCCTATTAGAGCCCTGAATGGCGAAACGAAATTAGAATGAGTAGCAGTTAACTATAATAACATGTTGGTTTTCACGTTGCTTTAGTGTGGGTGTACTAACAAGTGAGGTGTGTGTGGCAAGACGGATTCCTAATGAATGTGGGAATGAAATTGCATCACTCTTCTTGGTGAACGGCGGTGAACTGGTGAGCAGATATACCACACGGAGTTTCAGTATAACGTGTAGTTTCTGAAGCATTGATACCGTGGTGAAATCGAATCTATTCATCATTTTTGGATACGCTTCAAGTTGGAATTATCATATTGTTGAAACGAATACGAAATTTTCTTGAACAAAATATTATCTGTGGGATACATTGAGAACTGTGTCATGACAGAAAAGGAGGTAGGAATATGAAAGATTTCGTGAAAAAATTATGTAATTGTTTCTGTTATTCATGCAATTTGCAGATTGCATTCATATAACATACACCAAGGCGGAATCTTTCAAATTGATAATTCACCCAAGAAAAAGATTGGTCTATTATTATTCTATTTGTCCATCTCCTCGTCCCCTTCAAATCATTTATTTTTAGGAAATCATTTTTTCAGAGCATATTTGATTTTTCTATCTCACCATATACTTTATTCACAATCGTTCAAAAAAGTGCTTATTTGTAAACTTTGCTTTCAAGTTGACTGTAACCAATGTGCTCGTTTCATGGAAGGGAAATTCAAATTGATAACGAAATGAGTTTGTCCCATCGTGTTTTTTTTTTCGTAGAAATAAATTAAATTTGAATACCTATTTCAGAGCCGTGATGTCAAGGCCCGCGAGTGAGTTGAGTAGCCACTAGCTAAGATGCCTGAAAACCCTGGTGTGTTTACTTATACCTGCAGAAGTTTGGGATAAAAGTGGCGAAATCTGGATTGCTTGATTTTTGGTGGATAATTGAGCTTTTGGAGGTTGACGTACAATATGTACAGATGTCGCCAACACGCTCTTGTCAGTCTTGTCTGAAGCTGAATTTGCACTAAGTGAAAATGTGCAGTCGGGTTTTTCCACTTTTATTTGATTGGCTAGTGAGAAGAGATCGCAACCTAAAGCATAATGGGTGGACAATGAGATACCAGTAACAACGTTTCGATATTTAAAAGCAATGAAATCAACAAATGAACACGATAAAAACATCGTACACATCAAAATTTCAAAGTGACATGACAATATGACAATTAACTTGACACTTGTCATCAAATTTAAAAAATGGGAACATAACACCCTCTACCGAAAAAATAGGGGAAACCTTAAAAAACGTCGATTGTTTTTTTCGCCACAAAAATCTAAACAAAATCTAATCAGTTGAATCACCAGGATCTCTAGGCATCTTACCACTAGCAAATGGGCAATAGCGCACTGTTGCCATTGAATGACATACTCGAATTTCAGTCTGACGTGAATAATAACTCATCAATTCTCCTGGAGACGAGAAAGAAATCAATTTCGAAACAAGAATTTCGTTACTCAATATCAATGCCATCGAAATAATGCAAATCAATTACGAAGCTTGCAAAGGTTTATGAGGTTATGTTGTTATTTTGCGTTGTTATTCGTTACTGTTCATTTCAAGTCACAGACTATGTTGCCCCAAAAATGAATTTACCGCTGGTTGCAGGACATACCGTGGAATTAATCTTAAATGAAATCCTTCGTTCGGAAATTTGGTGTACAAATGTCATGTAAGTGAATTACCCAGCTCAAGCATCCAGAGTAAAGAATAGTATTGCCAAAAAACTTCTCGTTTCAACAATGCAGGTAATCCGTTAGTAAATTGAGACGGGTGATTTCCATTTTCATAGTTTGAAAGTGAAAATGTATGTATTTCCATTTTCATGATCATAACTTTCATGTGAAGATTTAGAGAATGGTTTCTTGGAGCGTTTATTGTTATCAAACTAAACGGTTTCAAAACTCTTCAGTTACTCGAACTATTATTTGTCACAGTTCAACACTCAGTACCACTGATAGAAGAAATATATTACTAGCCATAAAATTCCTGAAATTGAAGGCAACAATGTTTCCTCTCAAAATTCTCATAAACTTCCATAGCATTTTATCCTGAAATATGTAGTAAAAAAATGAAATGGCAAATGTTACAACTGCTAGAATTTTTCTTCGAAATTTCAAGGACATGTTCATTAGCTGAACAACACTTACTCAACTGCTAGATATAAACAGGGGTTGAGTGAGCATTATTTTGTGAGGTGTCAGTATAATTTCCAAGTCTGAATATGTACTGCCCTTCAATATATACTTTTAATTACTTTTTTCGGTGTTCGGAATAGGTAGAGTCTGCAGAAAACTCCAGAAAACAGTGAGTTCAAGTTCATCTTCATGAAGGAGATGCAACGTCTTTCAGACTTGCAAGAACATAGCCATTCGAAAGTTAAAATTTCTTGAAATTTGTGAAAACTTCAAAAAAGTTATTAATGTAATATGGATTGTCAGAATGATAGGCTCTCGTCAAAATATCAGTCAAAAAGAATGCCAATAGTTCAGTAGAATTACTGATAGATGCTATCACCAATACTGAATTGATGCAGTATCATTTTTTTTCTCCTCAGGATGCTAACCTTGTCAGTGAAACGCGTATTGAGTGCAAATCACTTTGGTATTAGGGTAATTTATCTCTACAATAGTTTAAACTTCTACACCGGAGGTTCCAATCTCTTCGTTTATTTTAGCTTCAAGTAATTAGTTGTGGTCGGATGGAACCGCCTAATTGCAATTCTCTGAAGGAGGTAGTTGATCAGGTTTGATTTTTCTCATGATTCAACGAGTTTGATCGCTAGGCCAAGGTCATATTGAAAACTAATACATTTCGTACAAACTATCCAATGTTATATAACTATTTGGGTGGGGAAGTCGAGAAAGTAATATAGATTTGAGTTCTTCAGAAAGAAGTTCTTCCATTGAATAAATAAGACAAAGGTTTCCTTTGGTACAAATTGTGAAGTTGAGAACGAAATCTACTGTCGCATAGAAAATGCCAGTGCCTACTATGTATTCTCATTATTTTTATCCTCAATCAATGAAGATTAATGAAAGATTTCGATTGGAGCACATTTTTTTCTCATGAGTAGGGGGATGATATGTCTTAAAACCCTCATCTATCCACTAATTCCAAATTGTTCAGAACAAGATGGAGAGAATGACTGTTGAGATCACTGAATCGATATTGTTTTGTCAAAAACTCTAGAGACGATCAATAAAATTATGGGGGTTTACAGAAAATTCGCTAGATGGTGTAAGAACCGAATACCGTCATCTTTTGACTTTTGCATTATGATTCATTTGAAATTTACTTGGCTTGGCGCCATCTGTGAATATATTTTAGGAATCTGAACTTTCGCCGATATCTTTTATCAAGTGAGCCGTAGGTCTAGAGTTTTAGTTATTTCACAATGATCTCTATGCATCTTGGTCTAGGATTTCTTGGCGAAAAACAATCGACTATAACGACAGTGACAACTCCACAGTTCTTTTATATGGGGCGACATATTTCCTTTCTCAAAAATCTTGTCAAATATCGGTTTTAGATTGACGGAGGTTCGATATTATGGTAGAGTCAATCTTGGAGAGTTTTGCGCGGCTGTATTTTGTGATCTGTCGAAGGCTTTCGATTGTGTGAATCATGGAATACTCTTGCGCAAGCTTGAACGTTATGGTTTCAGGAATCAGAGCCTCACTTGGATTGAGTCTTACCTGAGTGAACGTACCCAATTCGTAAAAACACACTCTAACTCAAACACTAAACTGGTTAAACATGGTGTGCCCCAAGGATCTGTACTGGGACCTATCTTATTCCTATTATATTTTAACGATTTGACTAGTCTTGAGATTGACGGTAGTTTTACTATATTTGCAGACGACACGAACATCTTGTGGCGCCTACACTCGAGAATCGTTAATGATATCTCCATTGTGAAAAAATGGTTTGATTCCAATTTGCTCTCGTTGAATATAAATGAAACCAATCTATTGTCATTTAAATGTAATTTACCAGATATTTCCTCACGTAATGAAGTTGTCATTGAGAAAGCGTACTCGAGTAAATTCCTCGGAATCCACCTGGATAACAATCTAAATTTTGAGAACCACGTGAAGTCCTTGAGTAAAAAACTAGCATCTGGGTGTTATGCCTTGCGATTGGTGTCTAGAGAACTGGGTGCAGACACTGCAAAGGTGGTGTACCATGCTTTGAATCACATATCAGGTATGGTGTTCCCTTTTGGGGTGTATGCAACCAACAAAACTTCAATACTATCTTTGTTTTACAAAAGCGGGCAGTTCGCTACCTTTGCAAAGTTGGACCCAGACAGAGTATCTTGTAAACCACTCTTCGGCAAAATGAAAATCCTGACTCTCCCGTCTTTATTCATTCTGGAAACAGTGTGTCTGGTACACAAAAACAGAGCATCATACGATGCAATGGCTGGTATCACTCGACAAAGTATCAATCTGAGACTACCCATTCCGTCTTCAAATTTAACAAAGAACTCTGTGATCTATAGTGCAATCAAACTGTACAACCATTTGCCTGCAACTTACAAACACATCGGTTCGCCATCCCATTTCAGTAGATCTGTCAAACTCCTTCTTATCGATGAGGTGTTTTACAGTGTACAAGAGTTTCTTAGCAGGGATTGGAATATATAGTTGATATGTCGATGTATGTATGTAAGTGTATATACGTGTATATGTTTGTATGTCAAATTATACTTGAACCTTTAGGAAATCCTATTCATATTTATTATTCTTTATTGATTTGATATGTTTCTTTCGTCCTATTATCGTTCTAGTTTCGTGATTATGTCTTTATTATAATTGTGACGATGTTGTAGCACATACTTGTTTATACATACTCATCTATTTCACACGCTATTGTTTATTTATCATGACTTTATCAATGAGATGAAAATCTTCTGATAATAAAGTATATTTTGATTTTGATTATTGTTCACAACCTTTGTCTAAATCTTCATTGATTTTTATTTATTCCAAAACACCTCAAACTGGTATTTTTCGCCTTTCACAGTGTTCAAAATCGTATGAGATACTTTTCATGATGTGCAGATTTAGTATTTTTTGTGAATAGACGAATTGTATAGATGGAGGTATTCGTCTTAATTCAGTATTCAAGAGAATTACAAAATAAATGGCCTCGAAGAATAGCACTAATGTTATGTAGAGGCTATAGCCCGGGAGCCAGCTGCCATTTTTTATGACCAAAATCAAGAAAGCTGATATTTTCTAGTATGGTTCATTCAGTATTGCTAGTAAACGAAGTGACCCTCAGCTTGCGCATTTGCGGTGGGTGTAGCCGCGGCAGCCACCCACACACGTATAATTATAATAGAAAAAAACAAATATCAAGAAAGCTGGGACTTTGTTTGTAGGTTTATGACGGTCTAAAAAAACGGAAAAAAGAAGTCAGCTGATTTTATGGTGGGGGGTTGTACGTTAGCTTCTCGCCGATACTTGGTCGTTTTCGAAATGATTGTATTTTACGAATTTCCATTAATATTTCTTGAACTATCAAAATTACAGAAAAAATGTATTCAGGTTTTCTATAGCATTCGACGAGATCTGCAAGTTAACTCCTTTGACAAATTTTGATAAAGTGAGTGGTTTCGGAGATATATCGTTTGTTTTCTTAAAAAAATCCCGTACTATTGATTTCGGAGAAAAAATGTACTTAGGTTTTTAATAGCATTCGACAAGATCTACAATTCAACTCCCATTACAAATTTTGATTTGGAGAGTGGTTTCGGAGATATATCGTTTGTTTTCTTAAAAAAAACACATTTGCAATCATCCGATTGTAAATCTGTCTATATTTCCCGTATTGTTAATTTTTGAGGAAAAATGTATTCCGGTTTTTTATAATATAAACTGGGATGATTTTTTTTACTGTCGGTGATTTTTGATTTTCTTATCCGTTTCCGAGATATTTACACAAAAACCTCCAGAAAAACATGAATTTCAGAAATTTCCCGATTTTTCCATTTTCCAATCGGTTTAAAAAAAATTTTATTCGTTGAAAGTTGTACAGTATCACTGGACCTATACGACAGTTTTTTTGTTTTTCGATTACGAGCAACGGTATGGTCTACAGAGTGTCCGAAAAAAACCGACATGTTAAACAAAAAAACACCACACCAATACAATCTAAAGTTTTTTTTTCTCCTTCTGATGGTCTTTGTAGGAAAGAATTTGCCTCAAATGGCAAGTAAAAATTTTTCCAGTCAAAACTATGATGTGAAACGTGATACAACCGAAAGTCCAAATTTTGTCGAAAAAATCCCAAAAAAAAGACCTTCTCATTTTTCGATTTCCTTCAGAATCGATAGGTCCCTGCACCCCTATGAGGGTTAAAAATGACCCGAGTTTCAAAGCGATATCTCCTTCCGTTCGAGAGATATCGTGTTACATTCAAATCCAACGACAGACAGACATAAAAAAAAAGAAGTTGGGTTTAAACGGACTATTTTTTGACGCTGATCATTTCATCCGAATGAAATTTTTCGATATCTCTTCAAATAAAAAAGTTGGGTCCGCAGCCCGGTAAAATCGTAACCGCAGAAATACACCGATTACTACTTAAGAGAAAATAAATTCAAATTGTTGATTATTTTTGTCAATGAACGCGTTAAATATAATTACATAATTAAATATAATCAATAGCATAATTTAGTGTGAGAGAGAAGCAGCTGATTCCGTGATGTTAGTCGCAACGCTTCCGCGCGAATATACGCACGGTTTTATTAATAAAAATCAATAGTAATCGGAAATCAAGAAACCTATAACTTCGTAAACTAATAGTTATATGTAAGAGTTACACGAAAAAAATTGTCCGCTGAGCTTTTCGCACTGGAAAAGTGCTCAGCTGATACAGTGAAGGATGCCACGCGCCCGCACGCATAGCGGTGCGCTGTATCTTTCAGTCGTCAGCTGACCACTTTTCCACCGCGAAAAACTTAGCGGACTATTTTTTTCGTGAAACTGTTCAAGTCGACCATCATTCCCCAAATTACAACCCCCCACCATAAAATCAGCTGACTACTTTTTTCCGTTTTTTAGACCGTCATAAACGTACAAGTCTCAGCTTTCTTGATATTTGTTTTTTTTTTTATTATAATCATACGTGTGTGGGTGACTGCCGCGGCTAAACCCACCGCTACCATGGAAGCTGACGTTCACTTCGTTTATCAGCAATACGAAATGAACACTAGCCAAAAATTTCAGATTCCTTGAAATAATTCACTCAAAATGGCAGCTGGCTCCCGGTTTACTAGTTTCATTCGACAGTTATACATTTTAGTATACTAGCAAGTTTTTTCTACAGGCTTTGAAGTTGACAAAGACGTAAATCTTTCAAATGAAAATAAAAACTAGCTGTTGACGAGTTGGTGAAGCTAGATTTCCATGCTATATACGCGTTTTCTAAAACTAGCATTATATTGGCTGTCAGGGCTGTCACGTTCCCACTAGTCAAATGATACACAGTAGTAGAAATATTCGCTTGCACAATATTGTCCACTGGAAATCAAGCTTCATATGATAGATGAATGATGGAACGTCATCTACACAAGCATTCTGAAGCATTATTGATTCCAGAAATCAAGTAAAATTTGTTCGCCTAGTTGTTTCCAAAATTTAACTGCTATAATTAGATACCCCTTGGTTTCCAGTCATCTTAGCTGGTGGTGGATATAATTATATCATCAGTGTCGGTTTTCACATAACTTATATTCATATCTATAACAAGAAATAATTTTTTTCAAGAATTAAAATGTCAACAGTTCACAAATTCTGATTGATTCGATGGGGATAATTATTTATTTTATTTTGTTCAAGGTCAGAACATCTTATTCTCACACTACCATGGCTATCATCAAAAAATTGTAATACATCAAAGCCGAGGTGATGATAACGAGAAAGTTCCCGATGCATGTTGTACATTCAGAGCAACGTGTTCAACGTTACCGACATATACCGTTTGCAATTTACTTTTAAGGAATGGATGTGGCATTAGAATCAAGTTAAAAATCGGCAAAGGTCTGTGACTCTATGGCATAATGATGTTACTCTGCGAGATATTATAAATATAAGAGGTACTTAGCTGTAACCTAGTTTGTCCCTAGATGGCTAGAGGAGCCCAACCGGAAGACGGAACAGGACAAATTGGATTCGCAAGAGTTTTCTTCTCTACACTAGTCGCGAGGTCGTTAGCATCGTGACCGACGAGTTCGTAAGGTCAGGGGCAGGAAGCGACCGGCGCCCAACACCAATCATGCACCAGGTTACTGATGCCAACGACATTTTTGCAATACGAAAATGTGTGTTAGGAGTTAGATGGCCATTCATGATATCAGTATCTTGAGTGTTATTTCATTTCGTATCAACTGAAATGCACTATTTCATTAGAAATTTCTGACAATCTTCGACTTCGGAAAGATAAGAGTAGTATGAAGTTCATAGAAATTCCTTATGGAACTCTATACATAAGAGTACTTGAACAGATATTCGATAAAGTGAATATGGAAATTGCCTATAAAACTTTTTATAACTTACAACAGTTACTTGGTGATCCGAAACATGAATTAGAAAACACAGTAGATTCGAGAATTTACGAAATTGCAAGAATGAATACATGGGCCAGATCCCACGGGATATAAAAACCTGCTTCGAAGAACATTATGCACACATGAGATACGAAAAGGTAGAAGAGTCCAGTTTCGCCCAGTATGCCCTAACAATGATCACAGGATTAGGGAAAGTAATCTGAGACTTATTGAAGGTGTGCATAACAGCTTATGGCAAATACGGAATGTAAAAATAGAATGAATTTTGCCATAGGGGTTGTCCCTTTCAACCCACTCCTCAGTTTATTGTTGGGAAATTGATTGGAATTATTAGTAGTTAAAAGAAGAAGTCCATATCAGACCAAGAAAAATCTTTGCAGGTAGTTTTTTCACTACTGAAGATTATAAAGTATATCAATAACTAAACCCAGTCTTGAGATTGAGCATCAGTTTTCTTTTTCTGAAGATGCTAACCATATTAGCAAAACGTGAGTCGAGTGCAAATGATATCACTATGATGTTGGTGTAATTGATTTCTACAAAAAAAAACTTTTACCTCGAAGGTTTCAATCCCATCGTTTATTTAAAAACATGTTACTTTTTTCATTCATAACATTCATCCATGTGATGATAAAACCATAGCTTCATACATTCATCGAAAATCTGAGAAGAGACTTCCTCCTATTCCTAGACTTTGAGACACATCTCTGATAATAATAACGATTTTATTTCCCAAGAAGCATATACATGCTTATTGTAGGGAAAATTAAACTGATGTCAGTAGAATAGAATACAAAAAATGAGTAATTGAATCAGATCTTTATATGGCAATGAAACGAAAAAAAAATGATATCAAATGTTTTTTTAAATTATTTTTGGAACGAATTTTTCCATATTTCTTCAATGAATTCGGTAGACCATTGTATAGTTGTATCCCGTTGTGGTAAACAGATTGATGTCCTAAGTTTGTTTTAATTTTCATCAATACCAAATTTTCTGAAAACCTTGTTGAGTGATTGTGTTGATCACTATTCATTTTGAACATCAAATTTGAATGCTTGAATTTATTTTTGACCAGGTGAATAAATGTGCAAATTTTAAACGTGTATAATGAAGGAATGTCTAAAAGTTTTCTTTGTTTGTATGAATCAGCTGTAGGTTCTTTACGATCAAGTTTGTATATACACTTTATAATTTTATTCTGTAATGTTTTCAATGGTTCCATTACTGTTTTTGGAGCTGCCCCCAAATCGAAATCAAGTATTGAATTTTGGAATATACTAAAGAATAATAAATTGATTTCAGACATAAAAAAGGTAACATATTTCGAATTTTAAAAATTATACCAATAATTGGAGAAATTTGATTTTTTAATAACTCAACATTGTTGGTCCAAACTAAATGTTCATCAATGAGAATTCCTAAAAATTTCACTATAGGAGAATACATAATATTTTCATTATGGAATCTGATAGGATCTTTCGAATGAATGGAGGTGGATTTTCTTTGATGAACACACCCTCCTCGATACCTAAACATCTTAATGAGTGTTGCACGTTATATGATAAGGACACAAATTTCAAATGAAAACAAAACAACGCCAAGAAGCCCCATGGCTAACTGGAACGATAAAGATAATGATGTCAGAGAGAGATAAGGCCCTCATGAAATATAAAAAGAACAAATCCGAAAGTCATCTACAGTTCTATCGACAGATGCGAAATTTAACTAACCAATCTATCAAAAGGGAGAAAAAAGCTTATTTCATCCATCAATTCAACAATAATAACTCCCAAAAGGACATGTGGAAAACACCCAAATCAAATAAACTCATATCCGAAAAAAGAAATACAGATATTCCAAATAACCTGAAAGACCCAAATAACATAAATAATTTTTTTATAGATTCAATTCCACAAAATGAACCGTCTATAGAACTGATGAATTTCTATAATAACAATAAACTCGTCAACTCAGAATTTAAATTTAAGGAAATAAATGATTATTTTGTGTTCAAAACGATATGCGAAATAAAAACAAATGCAAAAGGTTGTGACGGTATAAATATTACTCTTCTGAAGCTCTGTTGTCCCCACATAGTGCCTTTCATCACACATATGATAAACTATTGTTTTAATGAAAATGTTTATCCTATAGCCTGGAGGGAAGCGGTTGTGCGGGTTATCCCGAAGAAACAAAATCCTAAAGAACTAAAAGATTTACGCGCGATAAGCATATTACCAACTCTTTCTAAAGTTATAGAAAGGGCTATGGAAATACAGATAAAGGATCACTTGGCAACATATTCCATACTACCCTCAATACAATCAGGATTTCGTAAAGGGTATAGCTGCACAACTGCTCTTCTCCATATTGTCGACGACATCCTTAAAGCCACAAACGATAAGCAGTATACTCTGTTGATTCTATTGGATTTCAGTCGAGCTTTCGACACGATAAACTATGATCTACTAATAAATATGTTGAAATATATCGGCTTCACAAATAATGCCCTATTACTCATGACCGCTTATCTCAAAAACAGGAAACAGAAGGTGTGTATGGACGGAGAGAGCTCTGAAAGTCGCCTTCTGAAATCCGGAGTACCACAAGGTTCAATCCTTGGACCTCTCTTATTTTCCATATACACTTCTCGTCTCATAGATTCACTTCGCAGCTGTAGAGTGCACTTATATGCAGATGATACTCAGTTGTATCACAGCTTTTCTATTCAAGAGAGGCAAACTGCATGTGAGCTGATCAATGGAGATCTTGAAGCCTTCATTAAAACCGCTACTGATCATTGTCTCATTATCAATCCAGGAAAATCAAAGGTTATGCTGTTTGGGTCTCGAAGAAATCGGCAAATAGTATCTGATGCTATGAAGATCACTATCGGAAATGAAACACTCACAATAGTCGAAGAGGCAAGAAATCTGGGTGTCTTGGTTGATGATGGGTTGCGTTTTGAAAGTCATATAAATCGACTCTTACAACGTGCCTACTTATCACTCAAAATCATTTACGGCAACAGACATTTTCTCCCCTTTCATATTAAAAAAACTTTATGTGATTCCTTGATACTCTCTATATTCAATTATGCAGATGTCCTCTATGGACCTAATCTCACCATAGAATACCGAAAAAAAAATTCAAAAAGTCCAGAACTGCTGTCTAAGATTATTATTTGGTGTAAGAAGAAGACAAAGAATAACTCATAAGCTCCAAGAAATTGAATGGCTGAATATGAATAATAGAAGGGTGTTTCATTCCGTGGTGCTTTTTCATAAAATAATAGTTACTAAAAAGCCCTCTTACTTGCACAAAAAAGTCAGATTCAGAACAGATATCCATAACCTAAACATAAGACACAAAGGACTGTTGACAATACCTACTTTCAAAACAGAATTGTTCCGCCGATCATTCAGTTATCAAATTTCTCATCTTTACAATCAGGTTCCACCAGAAATAAAAAAACTTTCAAGTTTTCAGGCATTCAAGGCTTCCTATAAAAATATATTAATGTTATCTCAAACAATTTGATTTTTCCCCCAAACTTAGATGGCTTATTATATGTCGATCAAAAGAAGAAGAAAAATTATTATTATAATTATATTATGTAAAATATGTATGTTCAAAACACCGACGAAAATTAAAAATTTCTTTCGTTATAGAACTATATGCAGGTCTATTAGGGTTAAGTGGAAGAACAAGTCTTATGATGTTTCATCACAAGAACTGAACTTCGCCCTTTGTTTTCAATTGTTGTTCTTATCAATGAATATTTTGTATAATATCACTGAAAACAATAAAGACGATTATTATTATTATTATATTATCTGTCGTCTAAACAAATCTAGTCGGGTCCGTACTCCCCACTGCTCCGACCCAGTGGGCGAACGCGCTAGTAAAATTAACCAATGACCACTCCCCGCACCGCGGGGTAAGTGGTCACTGGCTCCGAGAATCGTGAGTCCTGAGCAGACGCAACGAACCGAGAATAACGGCCTTCTGCATGCGGCCGGCCAAGATCTCTGCCGCATTACGGCATGCCGGTATGATCTTGAGCTCCGAGAGTAGCGTTGGTCTGGAACCACCGAGAACACCTATAATCAGAACCACTAACTTGACAGAATAGTCCGGGTGGAGCCTGCGGAGTTCGTAAAGTAAATCCTGGTACTTTGTCCGTTTTTCCTCCTCTTTTCGGACGATATTCGTTTCGGCAGGGGCCGAAAACTCAATAACGAATATCGTCTTACTTCGGTGGTCGAAGAGGACTATATCAGGCT
The DNA here is from genome assembly GCA_032362365.1 of Zygogramma bicolorata. NCBI lineage: Eukaryota > Metazoa > Arthropoda > Insecta > Coleoptera > Chrysomelidae > Zygogramma > Zygogramma bicolorata. The sequence continues at coordinate 219,673 of JAVJAQ010001019.1, forward strand.
TATTGGCTTGTATTTGCCTGAGGGTGGGGAATGAAAAGTTCCAAAAAATTCGGCACCTTTCATTCTCCACAACGGACTCAATATCCCCTGGAGCGTAAGGCAGCACCGGTGTCCTGTCTATTTCATACGAGTGCCGAAGAAAATAGTACAGCACTCGTAAGGCCGCGTTATGGCGATGGATATAGGCCGAGACCGCATAAACTGCACAAGATGACAGCAAATGCATCAAAGTCTCGGGCGCCTGTCGGCAGGCCCTGCATCTAGTATCAGGGACCTCTATACCCATCACGCGGCTCCGGTAGACTAGTGTGTTGAAGACACCGTCTTGGCACGCCATGATAAACCCTTCAGTCTCCGACTTCAGCTCACCTGACCTGAGGAAGGCAAATGTCAGCTTAACAGACAAGCCATGGTCCTCGATGTTCTTAAAGAAGACTCCATGCATGGGCTTGTCTGTATGCAGCTGCAGCATTTTGGCATTCTCTGCAGCCTTGATGTGAGCTTTTCTCCGTGCGGGCTCCAACTCGGTGACAGAGAGTTGGTTTACCCGCTCGGTGTCGAAGACTATACCAAGTTCATCAGCAGCGCGCCTTGCTGCCTTGAATAAAAAGGCTCCGACTCCTGCATGTTCGTGATGTCGGACCATGCAGTGTAGGGGATCCGAACTCCTGATGACTCTACAGGCTCCATCCAGCACCATTCTGTTGTGGAGACACTCCAAACTCAAAAGTCCACGGCCCCCTTGTTGTCGAAGGAGATATAACCGTGGAACGGACGATTTGGGATGCATGCTTCTGTGCATATGCATCATTTTGCGAGTCTTCACGTCAAGTTGCCGCAACTCTTCCTGAGTCCACTTGACTACTCCGAAGGAGTAGAGTAGAATCGGAATGGCAAGCATGTTGGTGGCAGAAACTTTGTTCTTGCCCGACAGCTCTGAGGACCAGATCTGCCGTAGTTTCTGCCTATACTTGCCACGGAGAGCATTTTTCACCGAGTCTACCTCTTGGGTGTGGCGTTGTTCCACACCCAAATAGGTGTATGTCTCTCCGGCATTCAAATGATGTAGAATGCTTCCGTCTACGAGTTGGGCATCCTCCGCGAAATCCTCGCATCGTCCTCTTTTGAGATGAACCAGTGCACATTTGTCAATCCCGAATTCCATACCGATAGCATGCGTGAACTCCTGCACCACCCTGAGGGACTGCTGTAGGTCCCTTTCTCCAGAGGCATAGAGCTTAAGGTCATCCATATAGAAAAGATGGGTGACCTTATGCCTCCGGTTTCCAGGGGTGCCGCAGTTATATCCCCGGGTTTTCCTGAGCGCAACGGACAATGGCATTAGTGAGATGCAGAAGAGAAGAGGGCTGAGGGAATCTCCCTGAAAAACACCTCTTCTTATGATGACCGGCTCTGTTTGGATCCTGCTTTCACCTGATGTTATGGTGAAGCGGGTCCTCCAGAGCGGCATCAGTTGTTCGATGCATCTCACTATTTGATCGGGTACCGCAAGGCACTCGAGTAAGTACAACAACAACTCATGTGATGTTGTATCGAATGCCTTGCGATAGTCGATCCAGGCCATAGAAAGATTCCGCTTATACTGCACGGAGTCCTGCGTGATACATCTATCAATCAGCAGGTTCTCCTTACAGCCCGCGGAACCCCTCTTCGACCCTTTTTGCTCATATATCCGTTCGAACACCGGGTCAACTGCTTGGAGAGTACGCATATACAAGATGCGTGTAAACATCTTGTAACACGTATTCAAGCATGCTATCGGTCTGTAATTCTTAGGATCCGACAAATCTCCGTTCTTCGGGATTAGCACGGTTCGCCCCTCGACAAACCATTCCGGAATCAGCTGCTCTCCATTCAGCCAAGAACTGAATATTCTGGCCAAATGGTGGTGGGTGCTCGATAACTTTTTCCACCAATAGTTATTGAGGCCATCAGGGCCTGGAGCAGCAAAGTTCTTCGAACCCTCAAGAGCTTTCCGAACTTCATCCGTGGTTATCGGTTGACGCAGTATTTCGGGCTCAGGCTGTTGAAGCCTTCTACAGAAAGCTTCAAACTGCGTCAGGGCTGGAGTGTCTCGGTTGAGTGGTTGCGGATGCTCGTAGATACCTTTCCAGAAGGATTCCACCCGATCAGCGGCCGGCGGATTATCCACAACACGCGGAGGCGATTGGAATAGGCGAGAGGGTTTCTCGCGGAACTGTTTGTTCTCTGAGAAAGCCCTCGCCCGCCTCACTAGTGACTTTTTTGCAGTCACCAGCATTCGTATCCTCTCGAGGCAATGCTGCTTGATGGTGAGCAGCACCCCTCGATTCAATGTGTGATGGGATCTCCGCAGTTTTGCAGCGATTTGCCGCACTGCGTGCGTAAATGGTCTTTGAGCCGCTAAGTAGTCCATCACACATTGGATACGAGACGCGTGTTGTCTCGCCGACTTGATCTTAGCCTCCATCTTGTGTATGCGCTGTTCATGCTTCCTGGAGGGGTCGAAGGGTCTGTCACCCCCTTCTCTCCCAGAAAGAGCCTGAACAGAGTCATACACGGCACAGTTGATCTGCCAGATGTCGGCCTCTTCTGTAAGGGCACTACGAACCTCTGCATCCACTCGGGCCAGTTGTTCTGGCCTGAGGGGCTTCACTTTGTGAAGCATCCTCCGGGTCCCGATGTTCTGTGTTCTCGGTGCTTCCAGGCGCACCCTCTCCTCCACCAATCGCACTGGCGGTATTTCTACCGCCTGCTCAACCGGCCTCGGTGGGGCACGTACATAGCCACGGCCACGAAGATGGGATACATAATCCCTGAGATTTTGGGCGGAAAAGGCGGCATGCTCCGGGTGTGCCACGCACCACAGCGCATGCATTCTCGCCATGTATCCCCTTCGGGCGGGCTCACTACTCTCGTAGCACCGCATCAGGTCGTCTCTCAGTTCGTCGGTCCACTCAAAACGTTGTCCATGTCCATTGCCAGAGTCGTCATTGGGCTGTCCATCGGTTTGGGCCCCTCCACCTTGCCCTTGACCCCTATCCGAATGGGGTCGGTTGTGGGGGCCCTGTCCTCTAGTGACAGGAACCAGAGTTGAGGGCCTGCAAGGTGGTTAGCCCAGCAGGCCCACGGCCGGCACCAGAGAGAAAAAGCTTTTCTCTCCCGGATGCGCATTAGCTGCCGGTCCGATTTTGCATCCTAAGCTCAGGAAAGTGGTGGCGCTACTCACCAGAGACTGTTCAGATGTTGTTTAGTCTCCCCTGCTTATCTTGTTATTATTATTATTTCTCGTCTGAACAAATCTAGTCGGGTCCGTACTCCCCACTGCTCCGACCCAGTGGGCGAACGCGCTAGTAAAATGACCACTCCCCGCACCGCGGGGTAAGTGGTCACTGGCTCCGAGAATCGTGAGTCCTGAGCAGACGCAACGAACCGAGAATAACGGCCTTCTGCATGCGGCCGGCCAAGATCTCTGCCGCATTACGGCATGCCGGTATGATCTTGAGCTCCGAGAGTAGCGTTGGTCTGGAACCACCGAGAACACCTATAATCAGAACCACTAACTTGACAGAATAGTCCGGGTGGAGCCTGCGGAGTTCGTAAAGTAAATCCTGGTACTTTGTCCGTTTTTCCTCCTCTTTTCGGACGATATTCGTTTCGGCAGGGGCCGAAAACTCAATAACGAATATCGTCTTACTTCGGTGGTCGAAGAGGACTATATCAGGCTTATTGGCCTGTATTTGCCTGAGGGTGGGGAATGAAAAGTTCCAAAAAATTCGACACCTTTCATTCTCCACTACGGATTATCACTAACAAGCACGGTCCGGTACTCCCCACTGCTCCGACCAGTGGGCGAACGCGATAGTAAATTAACCAATGACCACTCCCGCACCGCGGGATAAGTGGTCACTGGCTCCGAGAATCGTGAGTCCTAAGCAGACGCAACGAACCGAGAATAACGGCTTCTGATGCGGCGGCCAAGATCTCTGCCGCATTACGGCATGCGGTATGATCTTGAGCTCCGAGAGTAGCGTTGGTTGGAACCACCGAGAACACTATAATCAGAACCACTAATTGACAGAATAGTGGGTGGAGCCTGCGGAGTTCGTAAAGTAAGTCTGGTACTTTGTCGTTTTTCTTTTTTCGGACGATATTCGTTTCGGAGGGGCCGAAAACTCAATAACGAATATCGTCTTACTTCGGTGGTCGAAGAGACTATATCAGTTATTGGTTATTTGAGGGGAAAAAAAAAAAAAAATTATAGATTTGTCGTCTAAACAAGCCTAGTCGGGTCCGTACTCCCCACTGCTCCGACCCAGTGGGCGGACGCGCTAGTATAATTAACCAATGACCACTCCCCGCACCGCGGGGTAAGTGGTCACTGGCTCCGAGAATCGTGAGTCCTGAGCAGACGCAACGAACCGAGAATAACGGCCTTCTGCATGCGGCCGGCCAAGATCTCTGCCGCATTACGGCATGCCGGTATGATCTTGAGCTCCGAGAGTAGCGTTGATCTGGAACCACCGAGAACACCTATAATCAGAACCACTAACTTGACAGAATAGTCTGGGTGGAGCCTGCGGAGTTCGTAAAGTAAGTCCTGGTACTTTGTCCGTTTTTCCTCCTCTTTTCGGACGATATTCGTTTCGGCAGGGGCCGAAAACTCAATAACGAATATCGTCTTACTTCGGTGGTCAAAGAGGACTATATCAGGCTTATTGGCCTGTATTTGCCTGAGGGTGGGGAATGAAAAGTTCCAAAAAATTCGACACCTTTCATTCTCCACAACGGACTCAATATCCCCTGGAGCGTAAGGCAGTACCGGTGTCCTGTCTATTTCATACGAGTGCCGAAGAAAATAGTACAGCACTCGTAAGGCCGCGTTATGGCGATGGATATAGGCCGAGACCGCATAAACTGCACAAGATGACAGCAAATGCATCAAAGTCTCGGGCGCCTGTCGGCAGGCCCTGCATCTAGTATCAGGGACCTCTATACCCATCACGCGGCTCCGGTAGACTAGGGTGTTGAAGACACCGTCTTGGCACGCCATGATGAACCCTTCAGTCTCCGACTTCAGCTCACCTGACCTGAGGAAGGCAAATGTCAGCTTAACAGACAAGCCATGGTCCTCGATGTTCTTAAAGAAGACTCCATGCATGGGCTTGTCTGTATGCAGCTGCAGCATTTTAGCATTCTCTGCAGCTTTGATGTGAGCTTTTCTCCGTGCGGGCTCCAACTCGGTGACAGAGAGTTGGTTTACCCGCTCGGTGTCGAAGACTATACCAAGTTCATCAGCAGCGCGCCTTGCTGCCTTGAATAAAAAGGCTCCGATTCCTGCATGTTCATGGTCTCGGACCATGCAGAGAAGGGGATCCGAACTCCTGATGATTCTACAGGCTCCATCCAGAACCATTCTGTTGTGAAGACACTCCAAACTCAAAAGTCCACGGCCCCCTTGTTGTCGAAGGAGATATAACCGTGGAACGGACGATTTGGGATGCATGCTTCTGTGCATATGCATCATTTTGCGAGTCTTCACGTCAAGTTGCCGCAACTCTTCCTGAGTCCACTTGACTACTCCGAAGGAGTAGAGTAGAATCGGAATGGCAAGCATGTTGGTGGCAGAAACTTTGTTTTTGCCCGACAGCTCTGAGGACCAGATCTGCCGTAGTTTCTGCCTATACTTGCCACGGAGAGCATTTTTCACCGAGTCTACCTCTTGGGTGTGGCGTTGTTCCACACCCAAATAGGTGTATGTCTCTCCGGCATTCAAATGATGTAGAATGCTTCCGTCTACGAGTTGGGCATCCTCCGCGAAATCCTCGCATCGTCCTCTTTTGAGATGAACCAGTGCACATTTGTCAATCCCGAATTCCATACCGATAGCATGCGTGAACTCCTGCACCACCCTGAGGGACTGCTGTAGGTCCCTTTCTCCAGAGGCATAGAGCTTAAGGTCATCCATATAGAAAAGATGGGTGACCTTATGCCTTCGGTTTCCAGGGGTGCCGCAGTTATATCCCCGGGTTTTCCTGAGCGCAACGGACAATGGCATTAGTGAGACGCAGAAGAGAAGAGGGCTGAGGGAATCTCCCTGAAAAACACCTCTTCTTATGATGACCGGCTCTGTTTGGATCCTGCTCCCACCTGATGTTATGGTGAAGCGGGTCCTCCAGAGCGGCATCAGTTGTTCGATGCATCTCACTATTTGATCGGGTACCGCAAGGCACTCGAGTAAGTACAACAACAACTCATGTGATGTTGTATCGAATGCCTTGCGATAGTCGATCCAGGCCATAGAAAGATTCCGCTTATACTGCACGGAGTCCTGCGTGATACATCTATCAATCAGCAGGTTCTCCTTACAGCCCGCGGAACCCCTCTTCGACCCTTTTTGCTCATATATCCGTTCGAACACCGGGTCAACTGCTTGGAGAGTACGCATATACAAGATGCGTGTAAACATCTTGTAACACGTATTCAAGCATGCTATCGGTCTGTAATTCTTAGGATCCGACAAATCTCCGTTCTTCGGGATTAGCACGGTTCGCCCCTCGACAAACCATTCCGGAATCAGCTGCTCTCCATTCAGCCAAGAACTGAATATTCTGGCCAAATGGTGGTGAGTGCTCGATAACTTTTTCCACCAATAGTTATTGAGACCATCAGGGCCTGGAGCAGCAAAGTTCTTCGAACCCCTCAAGAGCTTTCCGAACTTCATCCGTGGTTATCGGTTGACGCAGTATTTCGGGCTCAGGCTGTTGAAGCCTTCTACAGAAAGCTTCAAACTGCGTCAGGGCTGGAGTGTCTCGGTTGAGTGGTTGCGGATGCTTGTAGATACTTTTCCAGAAGGATTCCACCCGATCAGCGGCCGGCGGATTATCCACAACACGCGGAGGCGATTGGAATAGGCGTGAGGGTTTCTCGCGGAACTGTTTGTTCTCTGAGAAAGCCCTCGCCCGCCTCACTAGTGACTTTTTTGCAGTCACCAGCATTCGTATCCTCTCGAGGCAATGCTGCTTGATGGTGAGCAGCACCCCTCGATTCAATGTGTGATGGGATCTGCGCAGTTTTGCAGCGATTTGCCGCACTGCGCGCGTAAATGGTCTTTGAACCGCCAAGTAGTCCATCACACATTGGATACGAGACTCGTGTTGTCTCGCCGACTTGATCTTAGCCTCCATCTTGTGTATTATTATTATTATTATATTTGTTATTATTATTATTATTATTATTATTATTATTATTAAGTTGGAGGTTGATGAGAAACAATCCAAGCTTTGCGCTTCTGTCGGTAGGTTCGAAATGCGCTTCTGTGTAAGGTGTTTGTTTTATAGGTATTGAAGTCATTCATCTACAATTCACGATAAACTCTCTTTCAGAAAATATGAATCAATACTTACCCGATACCAGAGGAACAAATAAAACATTCATGCAAAACTCTAAAGTCCACCAAAACTCTAAGAAAGCTTGGTTCACAAGGGTCGTTTCTGTTCAATTTAGCCAACTGATGAGGTAATCGGAAAATTTACTAGGAATATACTCTTGATCTGAAATTTTAACGATATTTTTAAGCATGAATATATTTCAGCACAATAGATCGTAACAATTAGTAATCACCTTAATATACGACAATATTCAATTGTGTTTGATTTGGTGCTCTAATTCAAAATATGCGTAATGTACCATCATGATATCCCTCAGACATTTTGAATAGTATTTCTACTAGATATCACAGTTGTGCATCTCAGTTACTTCCAGCAGATATTTCAGAGATGAAGTGAAGCGATATCGCAGGTGTTACCTCATTATGTCATTTTAGAGATATTAATGTCACATATTGTCAGCTGGGTAGATGAGTAACACATCACTACTCACCTCAGAATCGAAAACAAAAGTATTGATCAGGATATGCGAAAGTAAGAAATATATGAATCGAGACAATTGAACATGCAATTAAGAACAACAATGTCACGAGCCTTATTTGACAATCAAACCAGTCTCGTTAATTCTTGTTATTCAACAAGTTGCAGACATATATTCTCCATGCATATGACTGGTTCACTTCACCTTTGACGAAGAACATTTAGCTGAATCCAAACTCCAGTAGAAGAGGCTATTCTGAAAAATTTATCTTGATAGCAATCAAAATATCAATCACCACGTAGATTGTCTGTTTATTAACTCAAAAATAGGTAATCTTCATAGGGGGATCATGAATTGGCAGTGTAGCTACAGAAAACTTTATTTTCTTCCTATTTTTCGTACCACCGGGAATGAGAAAAAGAAGATCTGAATTAGCACACCCCTAATCAGAAAAAAGCAGAGCCTAGATTTTTATATTCGAGAATAATCCCATAATTAGCATTTGATGAAGACCTTAAATGCAAGAAAAACTGATGATTTCCTGCTGGTAGAAATGATAAGAATTGATATTGGAATCTATGCAAGTGCAATAATTTTTTCAGATTGTGGTCAGTTGGGAACCCCAAAAAACTACGAAGAAAAAATCCATCCACCCCCGAAAGAATGACAACATTCAAAAAGTATTCGTAATATTATAATGTTTTTTTTTCATATTTTTTTAGAATTGGTGATACTTGAGCTATAATTGACCTCCCTGTTCATAAAACGAATGTTTGTCATCATATTATTTCGGAGCATCAATGAATTAATTAGTGAAGTAAATAGTCTGGAGTTTTTGGTAAGAATGGAAAGAATGAAAATGTGAATCTCTGACAGATTATGAATATTATATCGAACACGACACTTCAGGAAAACATCTGATATCACGTTGAACGATTTGTAGCAATGAGAAAAATCAATTGAATAAACCGAATACGATTGCGGATAACAGCTATAGAAATGGCGTGTCAATAGAATTAATGATATACAAAATGAAACTCAGAAACAACACCACGGAGTTACGAATGCAACAAATTGGAGTTTTCATAAATCTAGATGACATGTACCATTAGTTAACTGTGAAATTATTTTTTATGTTAATCGAAATGCTGCTACTTATATTCGATAAGGATCTTGTCACATAATTATGTTTTCATAATAATTGAAGATCAATTTTTTTGTAAACATAACGGGCAAGATATGAAACTTGAACTTGAATCATGTTCATATAATTACAATTCAAGTAATTTTGCACGTTATGGAACGGAATTTGGTGGGTCCAAATTTTTAAATAAGCTTTCTACGACGTGATTTGATAGTCATCCATATCAATTCGTAACTTTAAATAATCGTGGGAAATTGACTAAGAATGGCATTACTCACCTAATTGGTTATCATTCAAATTGAACAACAAATGTATTTAAAAGCAATCATCGAGTCATCGTTTGATTTAGAACTTGCAAAATTTATATGTATCTTTTCGACCTTGTATTGCTTTCAACCAACATGGCTTATGATGTTGAAGTTAGTCATTGATTATGTTTTTGTTGTTTCGTGTATATTATTTCCGGGTTATCGATTTTTCGTCTGAGATTCATCACCTCTACCCACCCATTATATTTCTCGTAGGTACTTATCAGTTTTTAATAGTTGATAAAACCCCTCTCAAAATGAATATGTCTGACGACATCTATCATTTATATATAGTTTGATTTTGGTCGATGATTGGTGTGGTATAAGATAATTCCTGTCGTACTCAATAGAAACATGAACATATTCTCAACCTCAACTGCAAAATCAGGTCATATGCAAAAAAGGAAAAGTGTCGAGAATGAAAGCGAAGTGTACAGAGTTAACTCCACCAAACGAAAGCCTATAAGATGTTGAAACCTTAAAAAAAACTGTCGAGTCAAGGTGAATTCTCTTCAGAAACTATAAAGGCCCATCCCCAATCAATTCAATGACGAAGTGACACTTCGGCACGCGTGCTAGGACAATGTCATTTAATGTAAGTATTCTCAATTCAATTTCGTGCTGACATTCGCGCTGACTCAAAAGTGCAAGCTCGCAAGCTGCAAGCTTTTTCGGTCCGTGCCGAATTGTGTCATGCGCATTTTATCATGGAATACTAATTTGGGTACTCAGTTCCATAACCCTATTTTATTATTTTTGTAATCAAACACATTTAATATATTAATTTGTCTGTGATAAGTACTTCTTATTTCTATATTTATATATGGAGCGGAATATAATCAGAACAAAAGGATAGACATTATTGTTAAACATTTTATTGCTGTTACAATTCGTTTTATTGCTTTTGGAAAAACGCCAATTGGTCAAGCGTCCTCGAAGGTTTAGACCAAGGAGATTTGGGGTACATCCCATATTTTTGCTCAGAAAAAAAATTGGGCTTTTATGAGAACCTACTCAAAGAAGCTCGTTTGAGTGACCCGCATGTTTTTAATAATTTCACAAAAATGTCTCCTAGCAGTTTTGATAAACTGCTATCTCTAGTAGGCCAATCCCTACAGAAAGCTTCAATGAGGGAACCTATATCACCAGGTTGTAGGTATGATCATTGAACATTCAAAGATGAACTCAATGTAAGTACTTTTTGTTTTAGATTGGCGATTACTTCAAGGTTTTTGCCAACTGGGGATTCTTACCCAAGTTTGTCCTATGGATTCCGTGTTGGAACTACTACAGTTGGCAATATTATCAAAGAAACCTGTGATACTTTATGGGATAAATCACAGCCTCTAGTATTATCCACCCCTTCTGAAAATGAATTAGAAGATATAGCGAGAGATTTTGGAAGAAGGTGACCTTTGCCTAATTGCGTAGGCGCTATTGATGGCAAGCATATTGCAATTCAGGCTCCTTCAAATTCTGGTTCATCGTATTTCAATCATAAAAAATATTCCAGTCTCATTTTGTTTGTAGTATGTAATGCAAACTACTCATTTACATTTGTAGATATTGGGGCTTATGGCTCTGAAAGTGACAGTAGTGTGTTGCATCAATAAAATTTTGGACAAAAATTAATAAGCAATGAGCTAAATTTGCCACCAAAAAAAGAATTGCCATTTTGTCCAAAAAAGAAAAAAAATTCACACTTTTTTGTTGGTGATGAAGCTTTTCCTCTAAAATGAAATCTCATGCGACCTTTTAGTAAACCAAGAATCGGAAATTTAAGCAAAGAGGAAAGAGTTTTCAATTATCGTTTGTCAAGGGCTAGAAGAATCATAGAAAATAATTTGGTATCACTGTGGCCAGATTTAGAATTTTGCACAGGGTTATCAATGGACTTCCAACCACTGTAGTGAGTATTATGAAAGCCATTGTGTGCCTCCATAATTTAATTAACACTGGGAAGATGGAGAAATGAGATTCCAGGAGATGAAGCTGCCCTTCGACTATTAACCAATAGAATTGGATCACGCCTTGCAGCCCTTGAGGAACTTCCTAAAAGAATATGTGTGTGGACCAGGTGCTTGCTTAGCTCCTTGGCAGTGGGACATTGTTGATAAAACAAATTAATATAATGAACTTACTTTTTGGTTCATGTCATTTATTGATCAATTTATTGGAATGGTAATAAGAAGTATATAATATATATATATATATATATATATATATATATATATATATATATATATATATATATATATATATATATATATATATATATATATATATATAATGAATAAATATAAAAAATAAAGATCTGAGGAGAGTAACTGCAGTGTGTCCAGACTATAGAAGCAATTTGTTAATAGGTAACTCAAGTTTTTTCTTGAAGTTTGTTTGACCCAATATTTTTTATTTCGAAAGGTAAAGTATTGTATATCTGTATACGTATACTATAATAGTTTTTTGAAGGACATAAAAAATGTAAAAAGCTTTTTCTTATTTTTATTTTATTGAAAAATAACAGCTCATAAATACTCAAAGTTGAGTAGCAGTAGGTACCTTAAATCCTATAAGTAATGATTATGTTGATAATAGGAACATTTTTGAAATCACAAACAAAAATACCATTCCAGTATTTCTTCAAGAGATGTCATTGAATCTTGAGTCCTATAGATATAGATGAAAATTATTAATTATTTAAAGAAAAGATAGATAGATAGATAGATAGATCTTTTAAATTTTATGATCTCCATTTCTATTATTTCCATCAATATAGAATCATTAGGCTCATGAAGTTCCCTAAATCCATCAGATACATATTGTTGAGGATCACCCTGATTAATTGACTTTATTGCCGAGGATAAATTCATTGAAGCTTTGTCAATTTTGTCAGATTCATTGATTTTTTTATTCAAGTTTTCTTTTTTTTTTTGGGGTAGGTATTTTAGCCTTAAAAGTTTCTACATCATCTGTTTTACCTGCAGTTTAATAATCAATAATAATTCTTTCAATGTTACTCTCTGCATCCTCAGTATACACATTTTCTGTAGTCTCACCATCCAATGTTTCCGACTCAAAGTTTGAACTTGTTTGTCTGTGCTCTTGGTCGTATTAAAACAAAAATTCAAAAAAACTCATTAAAGGCCACACTGGCCTGAAAGACGAGGGTGCCCTACTTCGACTAAGTTTTTCCTCTATTCGCAACTCCCTTCTAAATTTTTCTCTCAGGGATTTGAAGCGAGTTTTAACTGCAGGAACTAAAATTTTTGATTTAATTTGAGTTAATTCAATTGAATTTGATGAGATTATTTCATTACCTGTTGTATGCAATGATCTGACTACTGACGCCCAACAATTTTCTTTTTGTATGAAAGATTTGTAACCCTTGTCTGACTTGTCATACAAGGGTTTATAGTTTGCTATACATTGTAGCAAAAACTCATCATTTATTGGATTATTTTTGTCATCCATTTTTTCCACTTTTATGTACAGGACTATTCAGTCTGTTGTAAATTCCACAATTTCTTATATCCCCAAAAAAACAATAACAAAGAAATTGCGCATGTGCGATTACCATTGACATTTCAACCAATGGATTGGCCATCACATGAGGGCAGACTGAATAGACAGGATTAAGGATGGGTATCCGTTTTGCAGCACGCGTGCCGAACTGCCACTTCGCTAGCAGATTGATTGAGGATGTACCTTAACAATTGAATGAAGTCCAACTAGTTGCGAAGTACCTACATTTACAAACTTTTACTTCTTACATGACTTCACATCAATCCGGAATGGGATCTAGAATAGATCATCAGATGTCCAGTCTTCAAGAAGTCCGAATCCGTTCGAGCTAAGGATTAACGAGACCTTACTTTCCAACGTGTTATTATTCCTAGCACGGGCGGGATTCAGAGTTGAAGCCTGTTCAAGTAAAATCAGTCACCCATCCTGATCAGATGAACGTTGAGTGACTCTTTACTTTGTATACGAGATATGCCACTTTCCTCTATCAAATGGCCAACCTTACAAACAAATGGACATCGCTATCTATATACAATAGTTTCGTAGTCACTCTGTATAGAGATCCAATCGACATCATAGATATTTTTCATTCATTAAACCAGAAATATATTCGGGTGATTATCACTGTCAGTGATGCTTCCATTTTTCAAAACCACCATTGTCATGACGAATGCGTGAAGGGCATTTTGTAAGAAGCGCCCCACGGCGCTCGCAATAGATGAATAATCTTTCACTCAAAGTGTGTAATCGTACTGGAAAGCAATAACGCGAATTGTTGTAATTCTGTAGCAATTGAAATATTCATAAAGTAATGTCTACATGTTTCCTTATGGCATTTATAACATTGTATCAAATGAGAGCAAAATCATATGATAGCTTTCTCTGAAGACATTGGCGTGGAAGTTTCTGTAGCGGAAGAAGAATAACCCGATTAGACATTGACTTATACTGGTTGTGAAGAGTATGAATGGTTTTGAGTAACATTCCATTTCGTTTTCCTTCGCCACAATATAAAGAAATAATTTCATTTGAGAAGTAAATCTTCAAAATATTTTTCTAAAAACTCTCGCATCTCATCCATAAACGATTACAACTTATATATGTAAAAAAGAATAAACCCGTCTATTGAAAATAACAACTTTTTGTATATTCAACTCGTTGGGAGATAAAAAATGGAAAGTCCCTTCTCATTACTCAATTCGTTTCATGAGATACAAAGCACTCGAAGGGCATTCCTACACAATATAGAATGGAAAATGAAGAGATTTGTATGAAGACCCATTCAATTCTTCGCACTCTCTACCTCTTGACGTGTACAGCTTATCCAATCCAACTTGGCACAAACTCAGATACTTTTCCAGTTACACACTGGTAGTGTAGACTATGACAAAAGAAAAAACGCCCTCTAGGAATAAATTTCAACACAATGAACACATATAATTGGTGTTTTTTCATCTTACCATACTTCATAGAGATTGCTGGGCATATAAGTTATTAGTTTTGTGCCAAGATGGATTGGCTAAGCTGTACTTATTTCGGATTTATTTTTTATTTAGTAAATAATATTTTTTTCCATTACAAGAATAAGTAGTTCTGTTATCTTCCTCATTATGAAATTTCACTCTCCCAGTATAAACCAGTGTATTCTTTTAACCCATTTGTATTGAACAAGATTCCAACCTTCCGGAACTCAAAAAGTGATTATTTATAGTACCCTAAGGGCAGGTACTTTACAACCTGATTAGCAATGGATAAACATAATCGGTGCTTAGGCTTGCCTCCACTCTAACAATTGAAAGTATGTATTTTATGTCTACTCTCAGCACCGATTATTTCAACGGACTGTTAATCAGGTCGTAAAGTACCCACCCTAAGAGTACCGATACATAGAGCAGAGCCTTTATCCTCAGAAAAAATGGTGGAGTGGCCTTGATGATCGTTTATTCTGACGAAATACTAATGGAAACTGAAACTTCACGTTGCCTTGACAAGAGGTTGTTCAGGAACATTTGAACCCGCCGAAATATGTTTGCTAGTAACTAAATATCCGATGAATACATATTTTACTTCTGTATTTATTGACCTGACACAAATGCCGTTACTCTGCACCTATGCAATTATTCCATCGACAGCCAGTAGAGGGATTGCAAGAGGTCGAGTCCGAAAACAGGTGTTATTTCTAATGAGGGTTCATTCTGCAAATTTTGTCTCTTCAAGGTCACTTGGCGGTCTCACCTGCCGTCTATCTGTCTCAGAGAGTACGCGCAAGCGTTTGAATTATTATTACAATATAGATGTAATAATAATGATGAATAGAAACATGGCGGCCATGTGGGGTATAAGAGGTATGCAAGAAAAACTGAGTAGGGGTATAGAGGGGATGCAACACTTGAAAAAACGAATTGGGATTATATAGGGTGTGCAAGAAAAAATCGAATAAGGGAATATAAAGGGTGTGCAAGAAGAACCGAATGGGGATATACACGGTCTGTGCTCTTCTGAATTGTTATCAATCGTTCCACCCTTGGCAATATCTACTTGACGAGAACAGAATTCCCACCCCTTTGTTGTAAACTTTTAGACCTGTCGACCCTCTTTTGCTCAAGGATCTTTTTTTAATAGAACAGCTGAACTTTTCCCCGAAACTTACAAACTTCAAAAATTCGAAGTGAATTTCGATTCTTTGAACATTACAGGGCTTCCCTCACGTGTGAATCTGCATATTGAAAAAAGGGCTGCAAGTTTTGCCAGCGCCAGGAAACGAAAGATAGATGATTTCAATGACAGAAAAGTTGCAACAACCAACGACGATGGAAATGGCCCGATAAAGAATACGGTGAGAGATGCACAGAAACATTACTCAACTTGAAGATAATCCGGGAGAATATCCATAAAGAAACAGGACAGCAGTGGACGCAGTTGTAGGAAATCGCGAAACATGGCCAACGGTTTCAATGGGACTCTGAGTCCTCGAGAGGATTTAGGGCCAGTTATAGATACTCCACTGGTTCAAGTGAACCGAGTTTAGTTGCTAAGAATTAGCCCATAATCATTTCTTGCTTGACAAGTAGCTCGGTTCACTTGAATCACAGTTCACTGAAGTATGTACAACTTTCACATGAACACTCGGAAAGTCCTGATGGAAACTGGTCCATTATCAAACAATCCTCCCTAGACCATACGTACCATACGTGCTCGGAGAGCTCAACGACAGCCGTTCCGGAGGACACTTCGCAATGAACAAAGCACTGTCTAAAGTACGCGAGTACTGAGTAAATTGTCACTTGGACATGGAAGGATAGCGTGCACGATGCGAGATTTACTACTATAAGAAGAGAAAGAGAAAAATTGTAGCAGTACATCTCAGGGTATCCATTGGAGAGTATCGCAGTGGAGATACTAGAATCATTTCCCTTAAAAACGTGTGGAAATAAGTATCCTATGGTCGTTATGGACTACTTCTCGTAATGGCCTGAAATTGCAGCTCTACCCAACCAGGGAGCGGAAACGGTTGCTGAAGCTCTTCAGCAGAATGTAATCTCCAGACATGGGGTATACTTAGGAATCTACTCTCTTTTAGACCGTAGTTTCGGATCGGACATTTGTAAAGAGATGATGGGCCTGCTAGGGATGAAGAAAGCCAGGACAATAGCTCTTCATCTCCAGTCGGGAGGAATCGTCGAAAGACACAAGCGAAAGATCAACAATTATCTGTAAATGTTCGTGCCCGAAAACCAAAAGGATTGGGAATAGTTGGTACTTCTGTTTCTATTGGCGTACTGGAGTTCTCAACATGAAGCTAGTGGGTACACACCCACCATGTTGCTAACTGGTCGGGAGTTGAAACTTCCATTCGATTTAATTTTTGGCAGATGTTGGGGCTGATGAAATTGAAAATATGTCGCTGCCAGGCTATGTGGAGGATCTGAAAGAGAGATTAAGGACTGTCCACGACTACACCAGGTCGAGATTGCAGATGACAAGCGAAAAAATGAATATCAGCTTCGATATGAAGTCGATACCGATAAGCTTCACGGAGGGAGTATGTTTATATGAGCCCCTACTACAATAGACGTAACCCCCAATATTTAATAATTAGATGAAACTTGTTCGGAACGAACAACTTCAGGAAGGCGGTTACTATTACGAATTCGAAGATCAACAACAATTCTGCGAAACAATGAAATCCTTTCTCCACGTCCATCAGATCTACTATGCCTATGCAAGTGATTCGGAGAAGACCACGCCCATCGACCATTATCGCGATTCATCACAAATATTCGAGAAAGATCAATGCCGACCGTTATTGCGATTTATCGCAAATGTACGAGAAAGATTGATGCACGTTCGAGGCAAATAAGAGAGGTACTAATTGCTTGAAGGAATGGATTCGACACGACCGTGGTTGGGGAGACGACGGGACGGAACTATCGCAGGAAAATATCGTTTCGCGAAGGCAGTTACTTTTGAGTCGTGAAAAAAAAACTTTTTTTTTCATGGTGCATGGGGGACGGATTCAAAATTTTTCTGTTTTTCTATACGAAATTTGTCTGTTCGGTGTCAACTTCTGATTGAGAGTCGAAGTCAGAGTGCCCTAACTGTGGCTCTATTTGAGTTTGCGGGCCTCATCTTGGCCGTTACCGCGCTAAAAGTGAGTGAATTTTTCCACACGAATATAAACTGGATTGGCCCGTGGGTGAAACCATTTATAGAGTGAAAGTTACTGTGATATATAGTGAGTAGCACTTTATATCTCGATTCGAGGGTTATGGTTGAAGCGTTATTTTCATCATCATTTGGCCTAGTCGTAGTTTTGAACTTCACTGAGCAGGAAGTTTAGTTCCTCTGAGGACTAAGAATATAGTGACAAAGGTCACTATCGAAACGAAGTGAAGACCTTGAGTTATAGATATGAGTTAGCTCCAATGAAGGAACAAGTAATATGTCAGCCTTAATAGTTCGCTCTTTTTGTTCTAAAAAAAATTGTTCTGAAATTGTTCGTTTCCGTTAACCAGCTGACGAACGTCAACCCTCTTAAGTAGAAACTTGTGCGAGCAATGGATTAACGAGGCCTTACCTTTTAACGTGCAATTACCTAGCACGGTGGCCCGGCGGGTAATCGAACCCCTTGTTGAAGTATAGTTCTCAAACAAGTGAGTTTTCATTCCAAATTTCACTTGCCGTTGTGTAATTACCGTATAGTCGTAAATGGGAAGCTTTGATTTAATAATTTTGTTGTGTCTTTCTTTTTTATTTGAGTAATCTCACGTCCAAATTTCATTTATTCGAAAGATTCTTTCAACTCTCGTGTTTAATAGGAAAATCTTTATTACCTTTCACCTCCTCTTTACCTTTTCCTAAATCCTATCAAAAGCTAACGTGGGAAATCCACATCCACATCTGGTGACAGCTGCCATTAAAACATTATTAAAAGTCATTTGAATAACCTCATATTCATACACCGGAGTAGCAGTGGGATTCGTGATCTATTTTTTTTCTGAGTAGGAGAAACTCATATAAAGAGAAGTAAAAATATTGGGAAGTTGCCGGTTACAACAACTCTTATATTAACACAGTAGAGACATCGGTGGTATATTTGTGATAACTTGAGATGGAAATTTCATTTTTTCGAAGGAATTTTTGTGATAATTTGGGATGGAAATATAATTATTTCGATTCAATAAGATATTGTGATATATTAGTACAAGAAATTTCATTATTTCAGTAGTATTACGAAACGAAATATTATTTGAAAAAAAATAAAGAAGATAATAATAAAAAATATATCACTTGTTGATGCATATTTCAAATAAAAAAATCTTTTTCGCATTGCATATCTCTTTAGTGCATCCCTATAGCTTCTCACATAACCACCTTCATTTATCACCCACTCGAAATTTAACCACAATCATCCCTAAAAATTGAGTTCTACATTGAGTAGCGATATTTTCCAATAATACTCTGGATCGTATCGTCATCTGAATCCGAACAATCTATACCAGAACAGCTACCTCATTGATGGAATCCAGGAAAGTGATTGTACTTTCTCAATTCCAAGTGAAATACAACAAAACCGTATGTCAAACAGCAACCATAGGATTGAGGACCTTAATTCAGGAGGTCGGTGAATCGAATTATATCGCCCATAACATATCCCCTCAACAGAAAAAGTCCAAACCTGATTTGATGGAACCGACTCCGTGATGCTGAAAGGATTATTCCTTATCGAAATCCCATACCACTGCACCATCTGAGCTTTCGGACATGGTTGTACCAACGAGAAGGAAAGATAAACATTTTCTATTCAGAAATTACAATACACGAGCAAAAAATCGAAGCAAACAAATCCAAGACGTCGATATATCCCTTACGACAAGGAAATAAACCCATAGATTTACGAAATTGAACCTTTTCCAGTCATCATTCCTAGGAATCATTCATATCAGCTACATAGTGGATTCAGGTGTTCCCCAGGGGTCGGTCCTAGGACCAACACTTTTTCTACTATATGCGTCGGATCTTCCACAATCTCTACTCTCCAAACGAGCATTCTTCGCAGATGACAGCAAGTTTTTTGGAAACCCACTCACCAATAGAGAAATAATGCAATCAGACTTGTCCACTGTGGAAAAATGGTGTGAGATATGGGAATTACCTCTGAATGTGAATAAATGTAAAGTTCTCCACATCGGATACAACAATCCACGAGCAAACTATACTTTATCTGGCATCAATGTCCCTACTGTCCAACAACACCGAGACCTTGGAGTAATTGTCAACGAGAAGTTATCATGGTCCGACCAAACCGCCGCAGCCGCCAGGAAAGCTAACTCAACTGCGTACTTACTGAGAAAATGTTTCACAAATCCAAGTCCCAATCTGTTTAAGATGCTCTATAAGACATATATACGCCCACATATGGAATATGCTGTACAAATCTGGTCTCCCTATTTGGCAAAAGACATACAACTTATGGAAAGGGTTCAAAGGTCAGCAACGCGAATGGTTTCTGGATTGAAATCGCTTCCTTACGAAGAACGACTAAATCGACTGCAATTGCCATTTTTGATGGAAAGACGAGTAAGAGGAGATGTCATCCTGACACATCGCATCCTACATAATAAATCCCTATCGCTCGACATGTCATTCCTCTTCGAGACCAATTCAGACCATCGACTCAGAGGTCATTCCTTCAAACTGAAACGAGAAAAATTTCGTACCACTACCAGACAACAATTTTTTTCCAATAGAGTTTTTGCAAGATGGAACTGCCTACCTGATGAAGTTGTTACTGCACCCAGCATCAATAGCTTCAAAAATCGATACGACTCATTCACCAAAACGATGCAGCCTTTGAATGTATAAACGAATTGCTTTTCAATCCTTCATTCAATATTTTCATTGCTTAGTGTACACAAGAATATATATTTTTTGTTACTTTCTGGGCACAATAGGTTTAAAACCTCTGCCCTCATTATTGTATAATAATAATAATAATAATATCTGTCTAACTAGGAGAGCAACACCAAAGAAGCCGAACAGCCCCAGAAATCTACAAAACTGATATAAATTGCCCTCGACACGCGTTTTGCTAACAAGGTTAGCATATTCAGGAAAAGATAATTAATATTCTAGTATCAATTTATTTCTCCTAAAGATGCTCACCTTGTTAGCGAATCGCGGGTCGAGTGCAAATAATATCAGTTTAGTAGCTGATCTTTACGAAAAGTTTCAACTTTTAAACCGAAGATTCCGAACCCATCGTTCAATTGCAAATTTGTCATTCCTTACTAAAATCTAGGAGGGCAATAGACCAATTAATTTTCCTATGTTGAATGCAGTTTCAATATCTAAATCTCGTAAAGTAAGCCATAGAACTGTGAGCGATTTTCATTTTTCAATAGACTGCTGTTCGATAGCAATCAACAGGCTCGTTTCATGACTTTTTTATTCATCCGTCGAAAAGAAAATTCAAATGGTTGACGAAACCCGTTCGTTCTATCTTTGTATGTTGCGTAATAGTAGCGATATAATTCAATGAAATTAAAAAATTTCAGGCCAGTAACGTCACGGAGAAAATAGAAAATTAAATATCATTTTAATCAATGCATAATTACGATACTCAACATCAATACCACTGAAAGACTGCGACGTGCTACTAATGGGATTTGAAGATAAGCGATACGCTCTCTGGTGAAAAGTTTCTAACGATGTCAAAGTATTCTCAAAGTGGTGCTTGTTAATCGTAGTCTTGGTCAAAATTGCGCGGCGCTGCGATATTATTTTGAAATTTTGGAATATGACTAACATTATAACTAATGTTTATCAAGCCCAATTCATAGTTGACGTTCACATAAAAAGTGAAAAAACCTAGGAAAAAACACTAAAAATTGTAACAGTCGCTCACAAAATTTTACGGTTTGAAATTTTCAAACAACGTCAAAGTTCTAACCTGAAATAGCAATAGTTGTCAATGTGGTACTTATTAGTTGATATGTTGCGCTGCGATTTCAATTTGAAATCCCAATTGTCCATTTAATGTTGCGGATGATATCGCAATAAATATATTGGTTTCGACAAAGCTAAGTCTGACAGACCGCCCGGGGGGGGGGGGGGGGGGGGGGGGGGGGGGGGGGGCCCCCCGGGGGGGGGGGGGGGGGGCCCCCGGGGGCCCGGGCCGCGGGGGGGCCGGGGGGGGCGGGGGCGGGGGGGGGGCCCCCGGCGCCCCCCGCGCCCCCCCCGGGGGGGGGCCCCCCCCCACCCCCCGGCCCCCCCCAAACGCAAAAAAAAAAAAAAAAAAAACACCCACCCCCCCCCCCCCCCCCCCCCCCCCCCCCCCCCCCCCCCCCCCCCCCCCCCCCCCCGGGGGACCCCCATTTGTCTAGTAAATAAAATGGTAATCGATAACCTACATTATTTCAGTTTCGAAATGAAACTTGAGAAATTGAAGCGATTAGTAGTTACCTACCCAAATAAACGACAGTATAAAAATAGATGTAATGTAGAGATCTTGTTGATCCTGTGCATAAATTGTATGATTCATATTGTTTGAGAACGAAGGACGAATGAGAGAAATCAGGTGACAATACTGCTAGTTATGTTTAGGTGTAAACAGAAGGAGGTTATTGTATTGTGGTAATATAATAACTGCTGAACATAGAATCCATTATATTTCATACCATGTCAAGTTAGTAATTGATGAGGCAAAGTTATGAGTGCACAATATCACAGCTGTGGTGAATCTTCAGGTACATATACTTGTGATCTAATCACAGTGGCTGAAATCTGCTTAACATATGAATCAGTAACGTCAACTTGACGTTTTGTTAATGAGTTCGTTAATCCTAAAGTAAAAACTAATGGATAGCCTTATTTTGCAGGAGGTGCAAAGAAGCAGAAGCATTTATATTGCGCTTATGCCAAAGGTCAGAAGAATCAAGTGTCGCATTCTAGGATTTATTGAATATAGAAAGCATAATATGTCCAATTTTTCCTGACTTTTCGTCCGATCTGAACATTCCTCATTATAATTGTTTGATATCATATTTTGTCTCTTGAAGAAATAACAATGAGTCGAAGCACCAAAATTTAGAAATTCTTCAGTTTGAGTATGAGGAAGAAAACCATTCTGTTGAAAGTTTCAAAACCTCCAGATTCACTGACAAAACAACGGCCATTTCTGCATAGAATCTCCTAAGTATGAGATCGAATAGATTGTTACCTTAGGTCAATTAAGAAGAGTAGAAAGACGAAGAATTCTCCGGCTTGGCATTCGAGTTCTGGAAAATCAATGGTTTCCACAACTCTTCACAAAACCTTGGACATTTTGTTCACTTACAGAAAAAATTATGATAGTTAAATAAAAAACACGTCAACTGTGTGATTCTCATTGGACAGTTCACAAAACCGCGATCCTTTCTTTACTATACTGTAGCCTCTTCAGGCTGTAATAGTTGTTCCATAACACGCTCGAAGGAGTTATTGTATAGTGAAGCACTTATATCAAATCGATAGTAAAACAACTGCTAAATTTGGCATTTTTGATGATGCAGCTTGAAGGATAACAGACGCAATATTCATATGTTTTAACGTTATCACTCACTAGACATCTGACAATATCAATCAGCTTATCTGAGGGACATGAAAATACGTTTCCTTTGAATACTTTAATCAGACAATCACCAGTTAAGGGCTTGTTGGAAGTGTTTGACCGATATTTTTTATTAGCTGTCAAGGGCTTATTTGACACCTAAGATTCTCACTAGTAGATTAAAAAACCGGCCTTCATTCATCACATGCGTATAATACGCTCGTTTGAATTTTGTACGACTGGAGTCCGTTTCAACTTAGGTACGTATATTGGTAATGCAGCTGGAAACTTTCGTCACTATAAAGCAAGTTAGAGCAAATTGTAAAGAATTATTATTATTATTACATCATATGAATATCAAGCAAGTTTCTATTTTGTTTTCAAAACTATAGAGTACTGAATGAGAATTCACAACATCGTTGGGTAAGTTATTTCATGTTTAGAAAACACGATTCACCAAAAAATATTGTCTGCCTTGTGACGAATTTCTCCTCTTTCAATTTGTCCTCAGATCATTGTTGAAAACAAAACGTTCTTTCTGGTGACCACTAGGACCCTGTCGAAAGCCTTGACAAAGTCAAGATAAACGATATCTGCCAGTATATTTTTATCGTAAGCTGTCTGCCAATCGTCCATGTACTGTAGAAGATTGCTGGTGCAGGTAGTCTGGAGTGTTGATTACTTCTTTCGGATGCGGAGAATAATCATCGGTATCAGTTGCTGCACTACCTGCCGTCATTTTATTATTTATTGGTGGTGGTGGATTTATCTTTAACGAAACCATGTTGTTCCGATGGTATGATTGCATTTTTTGTTGAAAATTCTGACATATCTTCTACAACTATTGATTTCATCACTGGAAGGTACGGAGAGAAGACTAATGGGTCTTTTTTGAGAAGAGCGGTGACAGACGCGTGGGATTTGAGATGTTGCGAAAAATACTGACATGATTGTTGACAACGGAGATCAGAGAGTTTCAGGAATTTTTTTTGAAAAAAAGGGACTCATTCCATTTAAACCAGGTGATGAATTCAATTCAATGTTCAATAATTTTTTTAAATTCTTTCTGAGGTAAACGTCACATTGTTTAGATTATCACGCAGTCTTTCTGCTATAATTCCTGGTAACTGGTCATCTCGAGGCTCAATTGTAAAGAGGCTTGTGAAGGAATCGGTCAGAATTTCAGCTGATTCGATGTCTATGGAGCACAAGGAACCATCTGGTTTTCGTAGGAGCGAAATGCTTACTTTGGTGTTCAGGTAAGATCGTGTGAACTTGTTCAGTTTCTTATTGTTTTCTGAGTTTGCAACAGATTCTTCGAACTCACGACGTGAAGAGCGTAGTTGTGAAACCAGGTGTTTTAAGAAATTTCGACAACTCCGGTCTTCTGGGGCTTTCAATCTTTTGTATCTCCTCCAGAGTTTTTTTTTGTGATGTATGAGTGACATTATTTCGATATTTGTCAATGGTTTCAGAAGATTTTTCCGACATACTTTGCTGTGGGAGTTCTTGTTAGCAGAGGCAGTTACATTCGAGTAAAATTCTCACAGAGAATATCAACGTCATCAGATGCGTTCAAGAAAGTGATCAATTTATGGTGGAAAGTTCCTCGAATAACTGATCGAAGTCGATTATTTTGAAAACTTCGGTTCCGTACTTGTTTGGCACGCTAATGTTGAGCTGAATAGTTGCTTAGATTAATCACTGCATGGTCCGATAATCCAATAGGTGTTAGGATTTCATGATCTGTGACAATGTTTTCATCGTTGGTGAAAATGAGGTCAAGAAGAGATGGTTCGTTGTTGATTCGGAATCTAGTTGGTTCCGTGATAAGTTGGAAGAGGTTTGAATCGGCAACGAAATGCATAAAATTTCTCGTGACGCTATTTGTGTCAGGTATATTATTAACGGACCGAGTAGTTAAATATTGGGGTAGTTAAAGTCACCTGCATTGATTAGGTTGTCAAGGGTTGATAGTTGATTCAGGTAATGGATCAATTGAACATTGGCTTCATGGGATACGTCATAAGATCGGTAAATACATACTATATTCATGTTGACAATTTCCTTGGTAAGGCTGACATGTTAGGCCTTTACGCCTTAGATTACGGCAATATTTTGTTAAACTGCAAAATCGGTTATGATCTCATCGCATAAATATATACAAACTCCACCACCGACAAACACCATTTCAATCTGTCCGTGTATAAATAATGTAGCCTCTCATATTGACCAATGAATCTGGGTCAGAAGGTTAGCCATGTTTCGGTTAGGAGTATTATGTTTGGATTGAGATCAACTATATTACATATGAGTTAGTTGAATTCGGCAGATACCGAGTCCAAGTTAGTGTAAAGGGATTTCCAGTATAGATAGGGCATTTGCCGGTTGTTGTTATAGGCTACTTTGTGTCCGAAAGTTGAAGAAGGTTATTCTTAGGAATGCCACGTATATATTTGATGATGAGATTTTTTTCTTCATTTTGGTTTTCTCGTGTCAAGATCCCCAGGTAGATCCTTCAGTAGCTGAACTTGAGGGGGAGTTTGGTCACTTATGATGGATAGTTTCGAAGTTAAAACTCTATCGATTATACTTTTCTCATTTCTTAAAATAGTTCGAGCATCGTATTCATTAGGAATCACCTACTTTATCATGCGTAGTAATTGTTTGTAGGGTTGGGTTTCCTTACTCGAAAAATTGTGAATGGGTTGGGTGGGCAGTTTACAGTATTCAGTACCTCTGCCACTACCGATTTCTCATGTTCTTTCTTAGCAGTTATTTCTACTGCTGCTTCAGGGACCCCTCTGATAAACGCATTTTTAGCTCGATCTCGATCGATGTCTATCACCTCTTGGATAACAACATCAAAGGACTACACAGACTTGGAGTTTTCTACAGCAGTAATATTCTCTTTGAATGTTTACATTTTCAAGTAAACATCTTCAAGATCTCTACGCATATCGTTTTTAAATGGCTCTATCAGACCTCCAATGTCATAACGAACATGTTTCAGGTTGAAATTAAACCACATATGGAGTTATGTAAACCTCATAATTCAAGAAAATGAAAAAGTCACAGAATATAGAACTTCGAAGCGATGAAATTTCCAAAACCACACGAATCCACAACTCAAAAACTTGTTCTGAAATTGAACAGTGGAATCACCGTTGTATTCACTCAAACCATTGATGCTTTGATGTCAATTCACGAATCGGGTCTCATGGATAAGATTCCGATTGAAAAAAATAGAGTAAAATAGTATATTATGCAACAATCGTGTTATAACCATCACATGAGAGTTGCATGCGCTATTTTATCTACACCCAATAAATAATGAAGAACTGAAAATATTATATTATTAGGTATTTATATTGAACACAATAATTGTAGGTAATCAATCGTATTCCTTTGAAAAATTCTACAAAATTATAATTAATGGTATAACCACGGAAAATACAACAATGAGAAATGGAAAGAGAAAGAAAACGAAAAAAAAATCTCGGCCGAAGTCAGGAATTGAACCCGGACGTTTCTGATCACTGCCGGCGCCATTGACCATTCGGCCATGAGAGCTCATTTGAATTGGTCGAAAATAAAAACATATGTGTTGCATTTGCCAAATGAAAAATATAATCCTTTCGATTGCATTTTTTTCTTGTCTGAGACATCTGTGGAGGAGTCGCTGGTAATTCTTCTATATCACTGCTATAAGACATTTTCATCCGATTATCGAAAATTGACCAAATTCTTCGAAAATTCAATACCTACTGATTTTGACTTGACAAACGTCAAAATGCGAAGCTTGCACATCATGCTTGATTGAAAAATAATGGGTTTCTATTGGTTGAAAATCTGTATCGTTATGAAAATCTGTATCGTAATGGATTTCATTATAAAACGAGTTATGAGCATATAAGTGTATTATAATAGTACGGGGGTAGATTAAAATGTCATTATTTGCTCGTGAAGTGGTGTATGTATTTATGAAAAATAGTGGAAAATCGAATGAGTTGTATTGTTGCACATTATATGGACAGAACACATCATATCCAGGAGTGTTTTGTGTCATCACTGTCATCTGTTCATACAAATTATCCGCTGATTACCCGGAATCAGAGGGTGTTAGAAATTTACCCGCAACCCTTCCTGAAAATCCACGTAACGGGTAATTACCCGCAGAACGGCAACTCTCGTGCTATCCGAAGGTAGTACTGCCTACTGTGGTACTGGCTTCGTACAATTCGCGCATGCGGTATTGTAAGGTATAGCTGATGAAGTGTACCTTCTTACCAAAGGTTAATAACAATCATAAGTTGGTGGATAGTCTTTTGGAGACTGAACAATGGGGAACTATTTAGTTTTTTAATAGCTGCTCACTAGCAAATAGGAGTTTGAATTAGTGATAATTTCAGAGCAACCAATAGTACGTGTACTACGTGTACTCTGGAGTGTCTACTACTACTACTTTTGAGGAATCTTTCAAATTGATATTGATTCATTTTACCCCACAACGATTGGTGCTAATGAAAAAAAAAATGATCAGCCAATAATATGTTCGTATAAATTGGACAACTTTTCTCTCTGCCCGACATACTATATTTTGGTACTTTTTTCGAGTGAATTGATGTATTTATCACCTCCAACATACCAATTCTAGGGGGTGGTTAATAGAAACCATTTAGGTAACAAGGAGAATAAAAAAAAACACACTGAAACATTTTCCTTTTCTTTCACCAACGATGATAAAATGTGAAATTTTTATTAGATATTAGATACACCAAACGCCATGGTTGCTATGTATCTTGCTATCAACTCCGAACTAAAAATTGTACCTGTTTCAATATTTACTGTGGGAAATCACGAAATATGGGTATATACCCTCATAATACTGAGAGGCAAGACTAGTTATCTGGTTGATATTAGAAAGGGGTTAACGAAGGGTTTTCTGTAAACTAACTGACGCGGTATGCTCCCACAAACATCAACCCTCAAAAAGTCGAAACTTGTGCAAGCTGAGGATTAACGAGGTATCACCTTTCAACACAGGCAAGCATAAGGAGTAAAAGCCCGTCACAAGCCGGTCAATCATCCACATCATAGCCACGACTACCATTGCATGGCCTTAGCTACTCAACGGGACTCGACTAAATCCACTAGCCACCTCCATTACAACGGATATATTTGCAAGAAAACCAGTGTATGATTGAAGAAATATATAGAGTCCAATTTCTAATGCATTTCGTTCATTCGTTAAACGATTCTCTCCTCCGCCTCTGCGTGACGGTGTCAATTACAGTCGAATAAAATTCAATAAGTGTTCATAAATTGTTTCGTAATCTCCGATTTCTTGAGTAAATGCATAGTTCCCATGGGGTTTTCTTCCGCGGAATTATAAACTGGGAGTTCGAACATGGAAACAGCATCAGAAAGCGACTACTGACGTTACAGGCGGCCGCGGGAGCACCTAGGGCTCTAACGGTCGGCTGCATTCTTAGAAACGTCTGTATGGCGATACGGACAATTTGCAATAATTTGCTTCCATTTTTGTGCCAGCTAATTAATCGTTCGGCGGGAGAATAGATTTGGTAAATTACTCTAAATAGTGTAATCAGTCAATAATTAGACCCTATTCATGACTGCAGAGCCGATTTGTTCATTGCGGGCAATCAATAGGCCGATTGATATTCTGTTTTGCTCTCTTTCATCAATTTAGTACTCAACTCAATAGCACATTTAGCTAATGGAGGTCTTTGTTTTGCACAGAGTGATCGCTGCAGGAAAGGACCGAAAGCCAAAAATTCCAAATTAATATGGGGAACCAAGCACTCATAGAGGTTTACACAGGAAATTAAATGGTCGATTTCAATTCAAATTCGTGAGTATTTAGTATTTAGTGACCAATTATTATAATTTTTGGTGTTTTATTACTTTTTTGTGAATGTCAATCATCTAACTTTCCCGATAAACATATTAGATAAACATATTAGATAAATAATAAATAATTTCGAAATAACGGGCTACTTTGACCAAAAGACTAGTACTGAAGTCCGCCCACTTTACACTGATTGAATCTTTCTTCGGGAGGGCTGATCGCTTATGTTAGAATCTCAATAATGTGTGTCTACTAAATTATAATGATAATTTATATTATATAACATAGATATTTTCAGTAGAGTTTGTTGGAGATTATGGTGATTTTGAGGTTTTTCTCAGTTTGGGTGACACATGTCAAGCTTGCATGATTCCACTATGACTGGAACTAAAAATTTCGAACAAATGGGGTGGGAGGGTTTGTGAAGTTGAAACTATCGATATTCTGTACCTTTTTTGAATCATATATGATCTTGAACTTTTTCATCCCATCGCAAACACCAAATTTTAAAATTCTCCCGCTTAACGCGTGTTTTTCCAATAAAGTAGGTAGTCATCTTCAGGGTGCAAATCAAATTTTTTAATTCTTCATCATGCTGTTAATCAAGGCTAGGTAGAAGGAAAAACGTGTAAGAATTCAAATAGACGAGAATGGAGGCCGAATGCATCTATCCAGCTAATTTATATTAAAAAACATGAAAATTCCCACTAGAGTTTGTTGGAGATTATGGTGCTTTCGAGGGTTTTCTCAGTGTAGGTGACACATGTCAAGCTAGCATGATTCTACTATGACTGGAACTAAAAATTTCGAACAAATGGGGTAGGAGGGTTTGTGAAGTTGAAACTATCGATATTCTGTACCTTTTCTGAATCTTATATGATCTTGAACTTTTTCATCCCATCGCAAACACTAAATTTAAAAATTCTCCCTCTTAACGCGTGTTTTCCAATAAAGTAAGTAATCATCTACAGGGTGCAAATCAAATTTTTCAATTCTTCATCATGCTGTTAATCAAGGCTAGGTAGAAGGAAAAACGTGCAGGAATTCAAATAGACCAGAATGGAGGCCTAATGCATCTATCCAGCTAATTTATATTATAAAACATGAAAATTCTCACTAGAGTTTGTTGGAGATTATGGTGCTTTTGAGGTTTTTCTCAGTGTGGGTGACACATGTCAAGCTAGCATGATTCCACTATGACTGGAACAAAAAATTTCGAACAAATGGGGTGGGAGGGTTTTTGAAGTTGAAACTATCGATATTCTGTACCTTTTTCGAATCATATATGATCTTGAACTTTTTCATCCCATCGCAAACACCAAATTTAAAAATTCTCCCCCTTGACGCGTGTTTTTCCAATAAAGTAGGTAATCATCTTCAGGGTGCAAATCAAATTTTTCAATTCCTCATCATGCTGTTAATCAAGGCTAGGTAGAAGGAAAAACGTGTAAGAATTCAAATAGACGAGAATGGAGGCCTAATGCATCTATCGAGATAATTTATATTATAAAACATGGATATTCTCACTAGAGTTTGTTGGAGATTATGGTGCTTTCGAGGTTTTTCTCAGCTTGGTTGATACATGTCAAGCTAGCATGATTCCACTATGACTGGAACAAAAAATTTTGAACAAATGGGATGGGAGGGTTTGTGAAGTTGCAACTATCGATATTTTGTAACTTTGTTTAATCATTTATGATCTTGAACTCTTTGATCCCAACGCAAACACCAAATTTAAAAATTCTCCGCCTTAACGCGTGTTTTTCCAATAAAGTGATCATCTTCAGGGTGCAAATCAAATTTTTCAATTATTTTTCAATTTGTCATCAGGCTGTTAATCAAGGCTAGGTGGAAAGAACAACGTGTAAGAATTCAAATAGACGAGAATGGAGGCCTAATGCATCTATCCAACTAATAATTCTGTTTCCGAACGTCACCACCTAGTGAGACCAATCACCCCAGAAGATGAAAAAAAGAATGAAAATTCAACTGCCAAACGGATATTTTTCTGAATATCTAAAATGGATACCTTGTGAATACTGAAGCAGTCCCACATCCTGTTAATATTTCGAGATGAAATTGTACTGCATCCAAGTGATGAAAATTAATATGACAGGAATTCACTCGAACGAACTTCGCATGATCGAAAACCACTTGAAGATTATGGAGTAGTAAGGAAACTATAAAACTCAAATTTACCACTGAGTGGCGGAGGAAGTATTGCCATTAACAACACCGATACGGTATATAAATTGTTATGTTTTAATTGATAGCTTGCGCGCGATTGCCTCTCATGAATATGACATTGCATGTAAGTGAGGGATAATGCGAATAAATCAAACTGGAAGTACAGAGGTATCTTAACGAAAATGATCGAAAACATCTACAGAAAGATTCACTAATTCAAGAATATTGAGAGTTTTCCAAAACTTTGCTGAACTATTAATTAAATTGTCCTGCTCGTTGATACTTTTTAAAACGACGGTGCAAGGTAGTAAAAACTGAATTGAGAAATAGCTCAAAACGCATTTCTTGAAATGTCGGTTGCGGGCTAGGGATCCGTTTGTGTTGAATTGACTATCATCACGGCCCATTTGACCGGGTTGTATCCCCGGTCACGACTATTTGATGTTCGAAATTAAATTCTCCTTGATAAAACAACAAAAAAATTGCCTCAGGATATAGGTAATATATAGAAAATATAACATTTCTGAGATCATATTCAAGTATCAATTGATGATAAGATAGTTATTTGATTCTTTTTGAAAAAATTTTTTTAAAAGCATAATTTCGAAAAGAAGAAGAAAAGAAGGTATTTAACGACAGACAAATATAAGAATCCACCACGATCTTCGATTGAATAAAAACATATACAAATGAAGAAAGAGAACTTCCATAAGAAAACAACAACTCCTTTGGCTGGCTGGCTGAGTATTGATATATAAGAAAATCATATCTTCTTTCTCAGTTTGTATACCAAACACACATGCGCGCCCATAGAGTTTTTTGATAAGGTAGCGAGAAAAAATGCTAACTACCATAATTTTTTTCAGTTATGTTACTACACCCGAAATTTTTGAAAAGAATGGAGAAATCGAAATTTCTCGACGTTATAAATAATATTAACAGCGTTTATGGTGTTTTTTTGCCGAATTTCGAAAGTGAAGCGAAATATGATGTATGGTTTATTAAAGATCTACCTTCGCAGAACTTTGAGTACATCGAATTTCTGAAGCCGAGCAACTTTATCCTTCTGTAGCTTTGGCATTTGAAATAGCGTGTACTCTACCAGCTACTACTTGTTCTATTGAGCGTTCATTTAGTACCCTACGACGAGTGAAAACATGGAACAGATCTACTATGGGAGATGATCGTTTGTCGGGATTATGTATGTTAAGCATACACCGCAAAAGAGTACTACGGAATAAAAATTTCATCGATGATACCATCAACGACTTTGGAAAAATACCCCGAAGGTTAAAGTTTCTTTTTAGTAAATAGTAAATAGATTTCTACCATATATTTTATTCGTTGTTCAATGTGATTTTTTAAAATTAATGTTAATAAATGTATTATTGAACGTTTCAATTTCCTGAATAACAAATATCCCTGATAACATTAAACATTTTTTTTAATATGAAAAACTCATAAACTTATGAGGTAGCGACCGCTACCTCCGCTACTCTCTATGGGCGCGCATACCAAACACATGTAATACTATCACGTGAAAAATAAAGAGATATGTCACTATATGGTGATAAAATTCAACACTTACCAGAATTCACAGTCTCACATATCCAAACAAGCTTGTTTCTGTTAGTAACAACTATTACTAGCTTCAGCAGTGAAAGATTACTCATAATTTTATCACACAATTTCACTCACACATTTTGAATATGACAATTATAAACTAGTCTGTTTGGTATTGATGTGAAATTGTGTGAGAAAATGATCACTATCCTTTCCACCAACTGATGAAGTAAGTAATAGTTTTTACTGACAGAAATAAGCTGGTTAATAGGCGACGCAGTGAATTCTGGTGAGTGAATGTTATTACAATCTAGTATTGTTCACTTGAATGTTTCCTGTTAATTTTCATTAACATGTATTTGGTGTACAAATTAAGAAAGAAAATTTGATCTCCACATGATTAAATACCCGGTGAGATATGTAGAGAGAAAAATTGTTTTTCTGGATGGACTTTTTCTTCCTTTATTTGTGTATGGATGATCGTCTGTGAATGATATGCAAATAACCAAAGATGGTTGATAATATTATCCATAAATCTTGGAGGTTAGTTCATCTCAAACTGACTTGAAAAAGAAATTACTGAAAATGGTTGTACAAAATATCATTCTCTCAACAAAAATAATGTTTTCTTCAAAGTAGAACATATCGGTTGAACTTAAAGGGGGCCATAACTTCCGAATGAAGTAGCAGATTCCAATCCATCATATGTAGTGAAGTTCCTCTCGAAGCAAGGTGATGTACGAATATTTAACAAATTCATTAACAGTCCCTACCACCCTCATTCTTTCAAGTATACACAGTATTTAAAAGGAAATTAATATAAAAAAATGAATGAAACAAAATTATCCGCTATGCTAAGCCGCTCGAAGGTTATCAGCATAATCTAAACATGAAGAATACTGCTAACCGCCAGCATTTTCTACATATCCAGTAGTATCAATCAGGAAGTGTAAAATGTGAGATGAGTTCGCTTTCATATTTTTTGTTTGGTACCTATCGGGGGAGTAAATGGCAATATTGGAATATCAATTGAGGTAGCATATTGGCATACTACTGCAATATATAGAAAAGACATTTCTGATATTGATAAAAAATATCCACACTCAAATAGGAATATCGAATCAAAGCCTACGATAGATATCTTGATATCAGAGTTCTCAAATTAGATTCCCTCTAGAACCCAACGTTGACTTAGTCATTTTCATACGTTTGTGTTCGATAATTCGAGTATTATGATTTGATACCTACTAAAAGTACGATGTTGCCTCTACCATAACTCATCCCCTAGCAACTCACCTTCGTGAAGTAAAATATATAGTGGAAACTTGTTCAACTGAAGACAGTGAGTTCAAGCCCAGCAATAGTCAGTTTTTTCTAATGAGTATTCGGTTAGTACCAGAGAGGGTGAAGTGAAGGTTGAATGGAATGAATAACGAATAAAAGTTCTGATTATGGAAAAAAAACATGTGATAGAATTAATTGAATAAATCGGAATGTGACTTTTTCGCCGATATATTATTTACTACATTGTACTAATATAGCCAAAGCGTTATATTCTTATCTTGTTAAATATTGAACCCAGTATTGAACCAACATCGCCGAATGTTCACATTTTTTTAAGGCCAATATTTACAATATTAGTTCAATGTTTATATTGAATTTCGAAGAAATATCGGTCCAATATATGTGTTGTCAATAATATTGGCATCCTCAACAATCAATTATTTCATTTATCATTATTATTTTCCTCCATTCCACAACTTGCGCCCTAATGAAAATAGGACTATATTCTTTACCCTGCAATAAACTTCATCCATCTATTCCGGTAGAGATTGCGATAAGACCATGTTGTTCATCCTATAGCAATTCAGACAGAATGCAAACTATATAAATTCAGCGTATCTGTGGCTTCTTTATTGCGGTACTTGTGTTTTATGTGATTTATGAGTAACATTTGCTTTTTTTCGTCTCGTATGCGCTACAGTTATGAGGTATTATGTAGGTGTACAAGCAGCATCAACGGAGAGCTCACAAGTGTCCGTGAGCAACAGTTACCTCATTTTTTGAATCCCTATATCTCGAAATCACTTATCATAGTTGTTTCACCACTTTTAATTATCCACGAGTGATTTTCAGTTTGAATTGATATATAATATATATAATATAATAATATATATTTTATATATATATATATTATTTATACAGGGTGTTTATTGAGCAACAGTTACCTCATTTTTTGAATCCCTATGTCTCGAAATCACTTATCATAGTTGTTTCACCACTTTTAATTATCCACGAGTGATTTTCAGTTTGAATTGATATATAATATATATAATAATATATTATATATATATATATATATATATATATATATATATATATATATATTATTTATACAGGGTGTTTATTGAACATGCGGCAAAAAATTAAAGAACTATTCCTTGGACTATTCTTAGGATATTTTGTACTTTGGACCTACCAAGTAATAAATAATACTACTCCAGTGGAAGCTGTGGAGGATTCGAGAAATCGGATAATTTTTGGGTGCAACGCAATCAAAGAAGATCCTGGTGTTTTTGAAAGAGTTTGGGAGTCGATGAGAAGAAGTTGGATTCTTGCATCCGGGCGGGAGGTAGCTATTTTCAACAACTAAAAAACATTACATGTAATTTTTGGTAATAAATTGTTATTGTGGAAATACTTTTTCGCACCGTATCTTCGAAACAAAGCGCCCTATCAAAAGTCATCAAAGGACAAAATATCCTCATTATAGTCCAAGGAATAGTCCCTTAAATTTTTGCCGCATGTTTAATAAACACCCTATATACATTATATATATATATCCATTCAAATACAGATATAACTCCATAACTCGTCTATCTGAACCGGTTTCATAAAACTCCATTTTGTGTGTCAATTGAAGTAAATTTATTTCACCAAATTTTATAAGAAGGAAAACCATGTAAATCTCCCGATAGAGATAAAAAATCCCATTATGTTTTCGCGGTTATTAACGTTGATTAAACGTAAAATGGTAAGAATGTAGGACCGATATGATCCATGTAGTTGAGCTTTCAATTTCAATTTGAACAAACCATTGCTTCACCACTCTCAGGAGGCATTTTAGAGAATTCATCTTATAGTTTGGCAGTTTTTCTCTGTGACGGATTCAAAGTAGCCCTATCGGAAGTTGTTGCAGATGAGGAAAAAAAATTAAGAATTTTCCACAGTCATCATAGTCATTAGGCCATTCGGGTATGGGTAATGAAATTACTTCTGAAACGAGTAGTGCCACACGGTGTTTTCTTCTGTAAATGATACCATTTTGTCTGGTCAGCCTGGAACTAGTTTTATTTTGAGGAAATATTCGTGTTGGGTTTTGAGTAAAGAGATCGGTTTGAAAGTATTTTTATTGTCATGTTGAGATTAACGGAATCCGAAGTCTCCAAATGCAAATTTATTGAAACAGTAGTCTAGTTCGTGGAGTATATTTTCAATAACTGTATATCTACTCTAGAAAAGAGTTATTTCAATAAACGTGAGTTTGTCCTCTTTTGGAAATGATTGGGGTGTGTCTCTTGGGTCTCGTTGGGAAATGTGTTTCATCCAACGCAACGAAACGCATTTTCAGTCATCTTCAGCCGCGTCAATTGAACAGAAGAAACATAAAAATCCTAGAAAAATGTATACAGACATTATTCAGTGCTTTTCTTTAATGTCCCCCCAATTTTTGAACGGGCCAACTCAAAAAATTGAAACTTAAATATAATGAAATTGGTAATATAATAATATAAATACTATACTTTGCAGTGAAAATTGACAGATGAAAATTTCAAAATGGCGAACTGGAAAAAAAATGGAAAGGGGGGTGTTGTGATACATCATTTCGAAGCTCCTGACGAATACTTTATAATCCTAGGATATGAAGTCAATATCTTCACCTACTACAAAATGCGCCCAGCCGCAACTTTTTTATTTTCATCTGTCAGTTTTACTCCAAAATATAGTATTTATGCATCAATTCCATTACCCCAAGTTTCAATTTTTTGAATTGAACCGTTCAAAAATAAAAGGGGAACACACTGACGAAAAGCACTGTATAATTGTGAAGAAAACTGTCAAATTTGAAGTAGACTGATTTTCTGAATTTCTCTCATGGCTTGGCCATTATTCAGTAGTGAGGAAAATGAAAATTTTTAGTTTCAGTAGCCCAATGCGAAAAAAATACATCGAATACAAGCGAACACGAACCAGCCACAGAACTAGAAGGGTCAATGAAAGCGAATCTATCAACCGCAAACCATTCATTCACTGTTAAACTGCCCAACCAGCCTTTCTGTTTCTACACTGTTTCTCCGCAGAAGAATAATAGTTGAAAAATATTCAGAAGTTCAAAAATCTACTCAGCCTTTTGACACTTCAATAGTCCATCAACATATCGCATATAAATCACAACGTGGCTTTCAGATACCCCAGTTTGGCATGATTCCACTAAGTGTGAGAATTCCAGTAACATCTATCTATTTCCGCTATATTCAACTGTATTTGTCATCTGAATTCAAATTCTTTGATTATGTTAATGAGTCGCCAGCTTCCAAAACCCATTTGAGTTTATTCACTTGGGGAATTCAATTCTCAATGGAATGAGCAAATATTTTACCAATTGAGAATCGTCGTTAATAAACATAAACCAGAGTCAACGAATAACGAAGAATTCGAAATTCTGTCTAATCAGTGGCTGACTTGTAAAATTGATGGTTACTTTTAATTCATTATCAGAATATTTCAAACTCGTGATTCGGTTCCAGCTGACTGATCTTGACATCCTGAACGCAAAAGTAACAGCGCCCTCAATAACTTTTGGCCCGAATATTTCTTCAGTCAACAACTTCATGGAAAAAACCGCTTCAGCATAAATATTGACCAGTATCTCTATAAAATAAATATATTTCGATTTTTATGTTGTGGACGATTATTGTGAGAAAGATGGTTTAGGATAAGCGGGTTTCTGTTCATTCCATTCGAGTTATGATAGGTTTTCTGTTTGCCAATATCGAACACAAACGTTCAATTGATGAATTATTTTGTTTTTAATGGAATGTGTTACAGATTCAGAAATAAAGCTTGATTTTTTAATCAGTTCAATGTTGTTAAAAAAGAAGCATAATATCTTTCGATAAAGTTTCCAGAAAAATAAAAAGATATTTCATTGGGTAGGAACATATAAAAATAAATACACTTTAAGAACAAGCAAAATGAAACGGAACGAAAAAATAGATTTGACATACCAAACAAATATATGACAAATATATGAAATTTAAGGAGAGATGTCGATGTTTATCGAAAATGATGAAAAAGACAGAAAAATAATAATTCTTGATTTCTAAAATGAAACAAATGAAACTCTATAGTAACGTTTACAAGACAAGGACGTGTTGAATTGTTGGCAACTACCATGATTGATTGGAGTTTATAGAAAGAATATTCGACTAATGGGAAATTTTCTAGTGAGAAATGCATATCCATCTACACTAATTCAAAGACTCCATCACATTGCAATGATAATACCTACACAAAATATCAGTCCATACTTTATCTGTATACCCATTAACTAGATCAAGGAATAGGTTTCTCTCCGAGCAAAACATGCCTGTTTGGGTTTGAGGATGAAATGTTATCCTGTTGAGTGAAACTTGCGAACATTGTTCAAAATATCCCATAAATGTTACCTGAATCTTTCAAATTTCGTGAGCTGAGTATACGAATTTGATATGAAAGAATGGCCAGTACTCAGTACCCGTTCAACCATATAGGAGTAGTAGATGTTTCAGATGATTTTTTTCCTTTGAGTAAATGAATCAAAAGTCTGTGAATAATACATACATATTTGTTAGCTGATTATCAAATGTTACTTCTTTCATAGGAGTTTTGTATTCCATCTACTCAGATTTGGATAAGCGGGTTTCAGATTTTAATGAGTCTAAAGTTACTTCCTCTGCAAAAATAATCATGTTCCTGAAAAGAAGTATGTTTCTCCACCATCAGAAAATGTCCAGAGAGGTTTAACGAAAAGTATTCACCCAGCTTTTCTTTTTTGTTTTTTATTCGAATATTAGATGCTCAAACACGTAAAGAAGTGTCACTACCCTTAAATTTCAGATGGAAGGTAGGGCCGAGTGATGAATTTTCATGTAGAAAGGAACAAAAATAAATTTTCAATGATAGCCTAGTTATTTGAATCTATTCGGAAAATCAATGCCAAATCGGCATCAGGAACATCAACCCAATAAATTTGGTATTGATAGAAAATAATATTTAGTTGTGGGTATTGGAAATCAAAATATTTACAATACTTAAATAGCGGTATGTTTCCATTTTCAATGTTCGTCATTTTCAAAGGTGCTTCGTGAAAGAAGTTGTTCAGTTGATTCAGTCGAACGTTGCTTCAACAAGAGTTTAAAATGTGATCCATTTGCTTCCATACAATATTAAAGATTCATTTCTGATATTTTGTCCCTGAGGCTGGTGTTTCACATTACCGACGAATCAGGTATAGACGAACTTCACTCGTTCTGGAATGAAGTAAACCATGCTTCATGGTGAAGTTGAAATCATTTTCGAAGAAATCAAAATGGATCGGAGACAAGACTGAAATAAACATTTCCCTTAAACATTTTCCTACGCTCATTTGTCGTTTATACCAAAAAAAAAAGGAAACTATGAATAAGGAATTCGAATAAAATAAAAAATTTCAACATTGAATTCTTGCTTCCGTTGCAATGAAATAAATCAGGAATCCAACAAAAACCGACACCGCTCCGTCAATAGTATAGATCAAGCACTTGAATCATTCATCTCATTCGTTTCACTTCGTTTCATCTCTTTTTGTGGTCATAGTGCCTTCATTTGTATATACTCACCAAATGTGTGTTATTTTTGTGAAGTTAAAGGTATTCTAGGAAATATCATAAGTCATAGTCACAGGAACATTTTGATTGAATTCGAAAAAAAAGCAAAACATTTCCTATAAAAGTGGACGATTTCAGGATTTTGTTCATCGATCACGATGTTAACCATCTGGATTTTAATTGCGATTGATTTTACCAAGCAACTTGTCTGGGTAGATAGAAGTCTACCCTTCTACACTAGTATAGAATTCAATATTAATACTTATTTTTTCGGATTATGGTAGGTTAGAAATCCAAATAACTACGAGGAAAAGCTCCATCAAGAAAATAATGAATCTCAAACAGTAATTTTTAAATCTTTTCGAGTTATTTTCTGGAGGTCTCCATCAACAATTCAACTACCACCGGTTGTTGTTTCATGACTGTTGACATATCATGAAAATTTGAATTTTTTTCTGCTTGAAGAAATGATTTTACAGTGGAATACGTTTCTTCGCGGTTTCGTACACCTCATTTAGGAAAAGGAATTGTTTAAGTATTTGCTCAAATTAGAAAATTGCATTTTAGTACTGCTCAGTCTGGCAACACTGATGTGCTTGCTGGATTATTGAGATACATTTTCGTAACTTTTTCAATGTCATTGCTAAATAAGATAGTATTTGAAAGAAGATAATTTTTCTGCTTGAGAGAAGGAATTTTGATTTTGTAGACGTGAAAAGTTCCAATAAAGAATGATGTGATATTTTTGTTCGCAAATGTTCGATACGGAATATTAGATTATATGGATGAAGCCGGTAACCAACGGATTTGGCGAAGTCCTTGATGCCCATAAGATTGTTTCAATTGCAAAGCAACAACGAGAGCAAGTATGGGACATCCCAGACGCGCTTGGTTACCGCACTCCTTCCTTTACAGAATTTTCATTTGACGTTGGGCATATGTCCAAGGACGCACTAATTAACGCAATAGCCAACCAACCAAAACCGCAACAGGATAAATTGGTGTTCCCCTGTACTTTCTTCAATGATTATCGAAATATTTTCCATCCGAATAACCCTCGAACATTGATAAACTCCTACCTGCCTACGGCGTCGGTCAGTTTCCAAGCAACAAGCTTTCCAAATCTGTTATAAAATTTTTTTTCGAAAAATTATATCAATGTCTTTGGATTATTGCTATTGAAAATCAATCGATCAATCTATTCTTACCTTTTTCTCGATCTGATATGTCCGTCACTTGCATTTTATGATGATCAGCTCATTAAACCTTCTGAACATATTCCTAGTATATCAATAAAGGAAACATATTCATCGCATACCAGATGCAAGTTGGAGGGGAAATCAAATATCACAGATGAGCATAAAATTCATCATTCTCAATATATATATATACCTTATACCTGACCTATTTTTCATCTGGGTATTGCTGGATATTGAACGGCATGTCATTGTAATGAACGCCATATTATTTTTTACAAGAATGATGCACTTGAAAATTGAAATCCATATACAATTTTGTTTACAAACTGGTCTGTTTTATTATTCTAAGAAAAATGGTTATAATCAGCCATCGTGACGCTAATGGTATGCTAATGATTATGGTATGCTATAATGAGCTAAATATAGGAACATTTTTTCCGAGCGTTTACTAGTTCGCATACGACAGACTCCGCAATAAATCTATAAAACCAGTTTCCTCAAAATAACCGTAGGTCGATGCTTTACATTCAAGAGGACAAATGAACCATAGTTTAATCTCGACTCGAGTCACAGGAAACGTAGCCGAATTTTTGAATGAACTTTTTTCTTGTTACAGTTAGAATGCTGGAGTTCATGGCAGTTCGAAATCAGGCTTTCGTGAGTATTTCAGAGATTATTATCAATCGAATATCAATATTCTTCACAATTGATGAACAAAAGTGATCATGAACTGCTTACTTGTGTATAGTTGATAATATACCTGATACCAGTTTCGAACGCGGAGTGAGCAAGTTCATTATTCAGATTGAAGTATAGAGATTCCAAGACGAGGAAATTCAGGCAAATGCCCATTTCAAAATAAATACTGATGAGCAACTCTAAGATGTAATCAACCCAAGACCGTACCCATTCCCAGCACCATAACCAACTAGGTGAAATCACGAAAATAATTCAAGACAACATCAGTATGTCTGTTTTATGTCTTATATCCTGTTTTACTATGTTATAATGACAGTGATACACATAACAAGTTTTAATATATTGAAATACAAGCGATGCAGAGTTCATACCGGATGTAATGAGGACATTCTCAAAGATACCTAATAAATTTGCAACAAGTTATACGATGTGTCTCTAAAGAAACAAATTGGCTATATATCGTGTGATACAATTGCTGTTCTCTACCCCATTATCGAATGCAAAATCTCAAAGAGATAAATATGTAACAGTGTGGCTTTTACTATTTCTCGAATTATATGTCATTGTTGTTGATGGGGAATATCAGAGAATTGCCCAAATTGTCGAACCTGCTGATGCTTGAATCTGCGTTTTCCTTGATATTACTCAGTCAAGACGTCGCCTATATGAAAAAACCTGTTCTTGATGTAACTGATTCAATGATACCTAAGCCCGATGAAAGTATGCTTTCATTTTTCTGAGATACATTGATGAGTCGGAATTAATCAGCTTCTACTACTACTAGATTCTCCAACCGTCGTGATGACAAAACGAGTGCCTAATAATTTCAAATCTAATTATCGAGGAGTGGTCCAGCCTACCGAGCAATCATCAAAATCAAGCGGATATATAAGCATCTTTATAGTAGTCTCTGATGAACCAGGAGAACATGTGTCATTCAACTAGATATTTCCTGAGCAGCCAACTGAATAATAGTATGACTGAATAAGTATAGGCCTAGAAATAAATCGAGACAAATAAAAGACTAGTTATGAAAGTGAAGATTCTCAATAAACCAGTCATTTGTGATTTATTATCTATGTCAGATTATATTGGTATTTGATCTTTCTAGTTGTAGTTTCAATAACAACCATTATAACAGAGAAAACTACCAACTATCGACAAAATGCCCCTCCAGGAGTGAATCATGATAGTGGAAAAAGGTTCCGCTTTCCTCATTCGAATTCTGTTATTCATGACATCAATATAGAATCAGTGCATTCTATACCGAGAAAAAGTATTAGTGGTTTCATTAATGAAATAAATTATCCATCTCAAATCTCTAGTCGAATTCATTTGTATCTTTTATTTCTCTTAGTCTAAGAGCCCGCGACGCCCAGACCTTCGTTATATTATAAAAGCTGAAAATTCTTCTATATATGTCCCCTATTCAGGTATAAGCTAACCCAGCCTATACAACCTGGGTCGCGGTGGCTTTGGCAGGTAACAGGTAGTAAAGTTGAGTAAAATTGTGTTTCAAATTTGTGATAACATAAAACTTAGTTTTTATATATTATAACTTACAATCATATTAGAAACCGCCTCGTCTATTGGCGAACACTTAGGACGGTAACAACCCCTATCCAGACACCCTCACAGTCTAATTATTTATATTTATACTTTATACTTTCGGCAAAGTATAAAATCTGACTTCAATAAATGTTATTCAGAAAACTAAACGAATAATGTTTCCACAATCTCCAGTCACTTTCGATGGTTCCCCTATCTTCCCAGACACATTGAAGTCTACTCCAAGCGTGCGCGCGATGAATATACATGTACGTTAGTGCGAGTGAAATAGCGCGATCTATACTCTAAATTTATCAAGAATATTAATCATGTATATTTATAACGGATTAAAAAAAGTAAATTAGAAAAAATAATGTAAAAAATTTTCAAATCAACAAATTATAAAATCAACAATATAATAATGCGAATCATTATGCTATTAACTTTTACAAATTATCATTAAAATTTGTATTCAACTAAAATTTTAATTACTTCAAGTGAATTTTATGGAATCAAGTTGTGATTCAAGAAAGTTGTAAATAAATATCTATCGATAATTTTTTTAAGTATTGTGCAGAAAATAATCGATGATGAAATTCTAGAAGTTTAAAGTCAAGGAGATAAATTTGTATGTATGTTGGTTTTGCTATAAGGAGAGAAAATAATTTAGATCGTCATGAAATCAATGGAAAAAGAATTAAATTATACTTTTATGCCCGGAACAAGAGGAAGCTGATACCAAAATAATATTTCATGTCTGTAATTACAACTTTAAAGCAAATATAGTCATTCGAACTGTTGACACTGATATTGCCGCTATCGTTTGGATGCTGACGGGCACTGGAAACAATGTGAGGTACGTGAATCTAACGAAGATACACGCACAGTTAGGAGAATCCATGTGTCGAAGCTTGCCTGGTTTCCACGCCATTACAGGGTGCGATTACAATCCGCCATTATTTAGAGAAGGAGAATTGAGACCTTATAAACTATTGAAAAAATTCGAGTCCCAAAAAGCTTTTATCAAGTTTGGCGAAAGCGAATTAATGGAGGACAGCGATGAACGGAAGAAAGTTTTCAATAGTATTCAGAAATATATAAGTATGCAGTGTATATAATGCTCGGAATGTAATTGATGCTGATGCTGCTAGAGTTCAGATGTTTATAGACTCGTATAAAGTATCTGATATTAATGAGGATTTCAATCGAAAAAAATTGAGAAATTTTGATGCTAGCAGTTTACTACTCTGTAAAAATGGGCTACTGCAGCATTTTTTACGAGCTAATCATATTTGTGCGATTTGGAACAATGCTCACTAAGTAAAACTACTTCACGTAAACCTGAAAATGATGGCTGGGTACCGGAAAGTGGTCAATACCATTTTAAATGGTTTGAAAGAGATCATCTACCTAATTATGTCCGTGATTCTCTACAAACTGTGTCAGGTATGTTATAATGTTCAATGTTCATAAAAAAATTATCGGTTATTCATAATTGTTCTAACTTGCTTTAATTATTACAGAAGCTGTTGAAGATAGTGACATTGATGAGGACAAATCCACAGAATGGAGTAGCAGTGATGAAGATAATGGAAATACCGACAATGACGATGAAAATAATTGTTTTTTTTTTAAATTTAACAATACATGTTTGAAACTTTATTTTTTTACTTCGTTTTGTAATGGCTATAATCAAAAGTATAATTTAATTCTTTTTCCATTGATTTCATTACGATCTAATTTATTTTCTCTCCTTATAGTAAAACCAACATACATACATTATCTCCTTAACTTTAAACTTCTAGAATTTTATCATCGACTGCCGATTTTTCTTATTATTTTCTGCACAATTTCCTTGATAATTTTAGAGTATAGATCGCGCTATTTCACTCGCACTAACATACACGTATATTCATCGCGCGCACACCTGGAGTAGACTTCAATGTGTCTGGGAAGATAGGGGAACCATCGAAAGTGACTGGAAATTGTGGAAACATTATTCGTTTAGTTTTCTGA
Source organism: Zygogramma bicolorata (assembly GCA_032362365.1). Classification (NCBI taxonomy): domain Eukaryota; kingdom Metazoa; phylum Arthropoda; class Insecta; order Coleoptera; family Chrysomelidae; genus Zygogramma; species Zygogramma bicolorata. Next base: position 264,598 of record JAVJAQ010001019.1, read on the forward strand.
ATAACATATATTAAAGTCAGATTTTATACTATGACGAAAGTAGATTTATAAATAATTAGACTGTGAGGGTGTCTGGATAGGGGTTGTTACCGTCCTAAGTGTCCGCCAATAGACGAGGCGGTTTCTAATATGATTGTAAGTTGAAATATATGAAAACTAAGTTTTATGCTATCACAAATTTGAAACACAATTTTACTCAACTTTACTACCTGTTACCTGCCAAAGCCACCGCGACGCAGGTTGTATAGGCTGGGTTAGCTTATACCTGTATAGGGGACATATATAGAAGAATTTTCAGCTTTTATGATATAACGAAGGTCTGGGCGTCGCGGGCTCTTACTCTATCTATGTAGATTCACACGGAAGGTTAGCCCTGTAATTTTCAGAGAACACTGCGTGAATCAAAAGACAGGAGATACGAATTAACATTCAGTTTGAATTTTTGAAGTTTGTAATTTTTAGGGAAAATCTCTCTCAAATCATCTTTCGAACAATTCGTTCGGGCCAGTCTCAAATCCACCTACACAGTAAGTTCTGGCTGGCACCTGTCAGAAAACAACTACTCCCCTGGCTGATACCACGAAGGGCATTGAATTAATCCGACCGGTGCCAGTGCAGGTTTCTTCACAGAAAAAAATCCTGCATTTGCTTTTGGAGATAAAAATGAAGGAATTGATTTTCAATTATAGGGACGGATACACTTGCGGACCGGTTTCGGACTATTTGGCCACTCGTCAGTATAAGGCAGTGCCATCATCAACATAGAGTCGATGACTTTCCATGATTAGAAAACAAAAACCTCCCTAGTATCAAGCCCCGACCAAAGCTGATGCGAAAAACACGAAGTCATTGCGCCATCTACCTATGAACGAGGTATTCCAAAAACAAACCGAATTCGCCCATTCAAGTATGCCCATCGACTATGTCGACGGTTTTTACATTATTCTCGCAGGAGAAATGATTTTATCACGATAACTAGCTGTTTTGGCAGCATTTCTGCGTTTTATGAGGATAATTGTTAAAGTGAGAACTATTGTCTCCTCGCATACTACGCACATCATCTGGAGATCCTATTTTTCCACATGACATAGACAGATGAATAATTCTTGTCTTTCAATTTGACTCTGATCATTTGCCAGTTGCCGGTTACCTCGAAACAGTGGAAGTCTGAAAGTTTTCGGATAATGGTTCGTGCCAATTCAGCCGAGATTTTAAGTTTCCCGACAATGGTTCGTGCCAATTTAGCCGAGATTTTCTAGACTATAGCTCCTAACATTATAATGAGGTCTGAAATTTTTCAGATAATGATTTGTGTCAATTGAGCCGAAAATACCTAGACTATAGCTCCGAACTTGATAATGAACTTGCAGATGAGTGTCAAGGTCCAAGCACCTTGCCCGTGCAATATCATACACTTTCATCTGTTTTCCCAATCGTCGTTTGTGCAATGTTTCACTACCTGAGGTATATCATTAGATATAGATCGAATTGATATATTATGGGGTGAGGTGTTATTTCTGTTGATGACTTATGATATAATGAGAATGAATGATCATAAAATTTTATGCAGGATGGTAGAAAAACTGCGACGAATCTATAGCTCTTTTGAGTTAGGAGACAGAGTTGAATTAAAAAGTTCAAATCATAGGGGGAGGTGATGATTCAATGGAAATAGGCCCACGTGGAAAAAACGGCGAAGAGTATAATCCAATTCCACCTATTCGTCTACTAGGATACACGGTCGGGTAAATATTCACCTGAAATGCGAATATTCTGGTTATGAAAGCTTCGGTTCTATCAATAATCGAATAGCTTATACCATATTAACCAATCAATTATGGATGTCAAAGAATGACTATCTGTCGATTCATTGATGGGTATCAAAGTAATATCCTACAATACGATCATATCGGGCCCTTATAAAGAGACAAAGATGATAATCTCCTCTATCGACCTGTAGTAAGATCATAAATATTTAAGTTATATTATCGAGTGCTGATAAAATCTTCTTCAACTACAGGGAGTTTTCGAGCCCGACTCTCAGCAAACATTTCTATTAATAATGTATGAGAATGCTGTGTGGATTTTCCACATTCGATTATATGGGGTGTTAGGTTTGATAACTCACCAACTTCAGAAACGAATTATCCAATTCGGAGGAATATAAAGTTATTTGAACCGAGACATATTCAAAGTTATCCAAGAAAGTTTTGATTTCATCGAAGAGAAACTAAAATGAAGTACTGAAGACGATAGAAGATTCAACCCCCAAGTTTCCTGATCTACCGTTGTTGTCATATAGTAGAGGCTCATTCACGATAGCTTTGATTTGAAGATAACGATTTTCGTTAGATTGGAAACTACTATACCAACAAGTGGTATCGTTGAAATAAGTGTACTTTTCTGCGAGAGAAAAATCATGTTGTCACTTCCTAAATCGGTCGAGCTATGGTGTCACAAAGAAGGCGACTTCACCTATCATGTTTCATTCAATAGTTCAATAAGTACTCAAAGTATTTTAATGGTATGATTTGTATTCAAGAGAAAAAGCTAAAAAGATATTTGAGAAATAAAAAATATATTCCAGGGGTACTTCCTTATATTTTATACACAGAATGAAGAAATTATATTTGGAAATGCAAGAGACGCGTTGCGGCGCGAAAATTGCAAAACAGGGTCAAAAACTGCTGAAAGCGCTTATCATTGTTTCATTCAGAAGGGAGTAGGGTTAACGAACCCTAAAAAAAAACATATCACGAAGTCAATGACGTTAACAGCGCTACCTCCCATGCAAATGCTATTTTGAAGTTGTGAATGATGTATATCAGATTTTGTATCAATCCTGACGGGAAAGTTCCTCAAGATATTTGAGCAATGTTCCAATGAACAACGTTTTGTGTTCCTACCCAAGATTTATGAGTCGTTATTCTGATGGGAACGACTCTTAAACCCTGTTTCGATGATTCAACTCCAGAAAATATGGCATGTTTTCATGCAAGTTTTTTGAGTTGCATGAATCTTTTTCGTTGCGATAAGTTGCAGCGACTTAGTGATCTCTGTGGTAAATTTGTTGCCGCAAACTACAAACATGTGGTGGCACCATATTGAAGCATGGTAATTTTGAATAATTATTTTTCGACACTGAAGAATTCAAGTAAAGTAATGAGCTGAATTCATCACAATAACAATTATTAGATATGAATAAAATCATGTATCAGTTATGATAATGTAGGCGTTTATTTTGGTACCATTCAGTGCTTTTTTTTGATAGTGTCAATGCAAACTGAAAGATACATGACTTTTCTCGCAGCGACAAGTTGCCGCGAAACAGGCTGTAATAGTTCACTCGATAATACAGTTTTCTGCATTACAGGTTTTTGGTGTTTTTTTCTAATTCATATAATTTTGACGTATAGTTCAGGTAAAAAGACGCTGTAGGCATGAGAAACAAAACTACTGTTTCCTATTCAAACTTTTTTCAGTGATGTGTGCTTTCATTTGAGCTGGAAAATAATCAATAATTTCAAGAATGTCAAATTAACTTCTTTCCTGTGATTTTTAGCTCCATAATGAAATCTGAAACTTCTGAATCCGAAAATGAATGACCTGCTACTCGTCCTGATTCAAATATTCTTACTGAATCGGTGCCGGTATTTGGTTGACTGAGTAATTTTCCAGTTGTATAAACTTTTCATAGAGATCAATAACACTAACTGAAAATATTCCAATTCGACGCTCGTTTCGTTTGTAAGCAAAGAACTGATACTTTCTCAGTTTTCTACTGCTGAAGATTCTTACCTTGTTAGCGAAACGCGCATCAGTTTGGTTTAGGGATAATTGATCCATACAAAATGTTCAACACTCACACAAAAGGTTCCAATCTCATCGCTCATTCCAGTTGTAGTATAATGAACAAATATTTGTATTATCTAGTAGATTCAAGATATTACCGAAGAATATTTCCGTCAATTATATTCATTTTTAATGAAATACTGCAATGATTGGAAATCTTCAAGTCATGGTCTTACACTTGAAGAATTATAATCACCTGATATAAATCAATGCCCCAAATGGTATTCACCAGAGGAGTGTTTTTTTCGGACAGCTGTCAGCTCATGAAAATATTTCAACTAGGTTATTGAGACTGGTATAAATCAATTGTTCCATTGACGATTTGAATTTATGATTTCTTGAAAAAAGCAAATGCTAATTGATGGCAGTACAGAAGCCAATCTGGATTCTTACAAAAGTATGGAATAAATATTGAACTGCAATTGAATAAAAAATGTTTATTATAGTTATAGTCTTGCGGAACGTGTTGTCAAAGGTTCGAAAATATTAGGCGTCATCCCGATTTTTATAATCATACCACTAATTGAAACATTATTCTGCATCAGATAATCAAATCTGATCCGTGGCTGAAATTACCAGAGATCAAATTCCCAGTTGACAGTTGGGAAAATTATTTAAACTCCAAAGCAAATGATGAATCCGTTGTCGAAAATCATATCATTGTGACGTCATGGTTAATCAGTTCAGAGGCCCAGAAGAGGACAAAATCATTTTTAGCACTCAGAAAAGGCCCCTGATCATAACGATACAAATTGTTGGTGTGTCGAAAATTGAATCACCTGTTGTGAAGTTATGCCATTTTGAAACAATGGTGAGTATGAGCTTCATATTCAAAATGATATAAAAATGAGACTTACAGGAAGCAGCTTTCGATTGTTGGAAATTTCTTTGGCCAATTTATATGATGGTAACAGCGTTGTGAACAAAATGATAGATAATGTATTCTTCAAGTTTATCCTGGAATAACAGAAATATTCACACTGATAACAATGTACTCGGAAGCAAATCGATTGGTGGGATTCTGAAAAAAGTTACCTAATATAAAGAGATCTCTCTTTATGATAATATTGTTTGTATCAATAAAAGTTGTGTGTGGCTTGAAAATTATTCATTATTTCGATATAACATTTATCATTCATTGACATAAATTAATAGATTGTGAGTAGATATGAACTTTTTAAATTTGGAAAAATAAGTCACTTGGTTATTATCACTAAAATATTTTCCTCTATGTATAATTTTCGTATTGTTTTTATATCACGTAGAATTGGAGTTAGATGACACATGTGAGTTTTGTTATATTTATGTACAAATAATACCTACATCAAAAAGGCAAGTGAAGTATGAATTTACGAAATATTATAATTCTCATGTTTTAATCGTTATCGTCAATCTCAAAAAAATCAATAGTTTGTAAGTTTCCTTCTCAAATCGTCAGAGCGGAAACGGTTGTATCAAGTTACCCATTAAAAAGAATGCACTTACTGCAGTTCTCAGAATCAGCAGTGAAAAGATCTAAATGCCCTGATTTATCATGAGAAAGTTACTATGGACAGTTGGCTATTTATAAAGATTTTCGTTATTCCACTTTTTCACCAACACTTAATTATCTGAATACATCTACTGCACTACACATCCTGGCAGCTTTTATTAAATTAATGTTTTTGTGGAACCAGAACGGAAATACTGTGTAACTAAATTAACATAGGTGAAGGAATTCGAATGCAGATGAAAGTTTTGTCATCGTTTATAATCGGTGGAATATTTCAGAATCACCAGAATGAGTATGGGAGTAGAAAAATGTACCTGCGGATTTCATCTATGAGCAGATTAGTCCAACGATAAGTATGCAACTAGCTTTTTTCTTTCATTTGAAAAACAAAACAAAAATGCCCGGACACGTAAAGTTTGCTTGTTTCAGGTTCAGGGGCACATTTTGGATATTTTTATTCAATCCCAAAATTTTTAATGAAAGTTAAGGTCGAGGGAAACATCATGTGAAAAGGTACAGAATTATCTTTCTAATGATACACCCTAATCAGTGAAATTCACTCGAACAGTTCATTCGAACGGAGTTGAAGAACATTATTAAATTAGGAATCAAAACATTCACTATTAGTGGTAGATTGTTACTTGTAACGGTGCATTGTAAGAAAAAAGAGTAAAAACAAGCTGTTAAATTGATGTATCAAAACGTTACTGCAGTAAGTATTGAAAATGTGATTCATTTGCTTCCATACAATGATATAGATTTTATTCAAATTAATTTTCAACATTTCGTAATTTATATGTATCATTCGAAAGTATTTTATCAAAAATTACTAGAAAATCCACGGATAAAATATTAGGAGATTATTTAGAGAATATGGAACAGTATTGATTCCACAACTCCAATGGTAAAGAATCAATTGCTATGGATATTAAATGACAAATCAAAGTGCAAGCTGATTCTTATCATGAGTGTGGCATAGTTTTGTTGTATCTGCGAAAGGATTATAGACATGGTTAATCAATTGAATACTTCAGGATCTACTGTATAATATTAGCATGAGAGGCAATATCTATGTTTATCTCAGGACTCATCTGAAAGACAGAAGAGAATTTGTTCCAAATAGAAATAGAGTAGATTCTTTGAAAACTATAAAATGTGGTGTACTTCAAGGATCGATCCAATACAATTTTTGATAAACATTAATTCGATATCAGAATTGCACTCGAATGGTCAAATCGAGCTTTCTGCAGATGGTACAGTGAAACGATTGGTTTTATTCTATTGAATTTGCTTCAAATCTCTAGGGTCGATTGTGGTTCTTCTCACTAAGTGAGAGCCTTATCAGTGAGATTCCCAAGGAAGGATAGTAATCATTACGATGTAAAGACAGGCCAACAATGTATTTTACTTCAAGTTTAATAGCTCATTGCTTTTATACCCAAATTTCTGATTATCTCTTCATACACTAATATCCCAAAATTTCCCTATCACATAAATATAATCAACACTTATTAACCATACTTCAACAATAGAAATCCATATTATACAAAATCGAAAGGACATGAATACCCCAATGTTTTCCCCAAGTTATAATTTATTATACAAGACTGAAGATTTGATCACTCAGAATCATGGATAACATCCATCAAAATTGTAATATAACCATTGATCATAAACTTTTCATGAAGTTCAGATTACCCTTTTACCTTTTTGTAACGTTACAAGAAGTGCACAACTCTGGGTACCTGTGGAAGAAAGTTATCAAATGATCCTTACAAGGATCTGTAATATTTTGAGAAATCAAATTTCAAATATTGGAAATATCCCTAAATCGAATACTTAACTAAAGTATGGTGAATACTGATGATCCATATCCATGGAGATTAAATAAAATAAGGCAGCAACTGCACCATCCAAAATAAAATTGAAAACTAGATTCTGGTCTTCGCGACAACTCCAAATCTTCTTAGCATTGCCTGATGCCATGCAGAAGCAACTGAACCAAGTTCTTCCTTGGATTCATCTTTCCATTGAATGAGAAAGTAATAAAACCCTATAAATTTCCAATGAATTTCCAAAAACAAAATTTCTATAATTTTGCTTACCCTAAATTGGGGGTTTAAAATACTTAGGCTGGAGATGAGGAAAGTAGCTGAACTGATGAGGAAATTAATCCGACACATGGTCGCCATTTTCAATTGTTTCATCAAAGGTATGTTATCCCAAAACATCCAAAAAATCTCTATAATCCATAACACAAAAATCATCTGAGCCGATCCACTATTCGACATCTATCAAGTTTGGTGAATATTTTCACAAGAAAATAATTAAACCTTTGAAAACGTTTAATGACTGCTTAAACGTACTTCTCTCATCGACAGTCAACCACCAAGAGAGCGAGCCTTCCTCTCTACTTGTCTATCCCTACCCGAAATCATAAAACATCGAAATGACCTTGAAACTGTCAATCCATAGAACCTATTATGGTCATGTTGAAGGACAATCAAAATTTCTACAAGTTTATGTACACGTATAAAAATAAGAGAATAAGTTGTAATTTGAAAGCTATTATTTAAAAGAAAAACTCAGAGCAATTACTGAATTTTCATTATCATGAATATCCGAATTCTAGCTGAAGTTAAAAAAAAATACTTCCATGAAGAATTCAATGGAATTTGGTGAGAAATGTAAAGGAAATACCAATGAAGCTAGAATCATTTGAAAATGTTTTCGATCTGATAATTTCATTTCTTGATATTGACACTTGTCAGGTAAACTAATAACCGAACGCTGACGAACACACTTCACAGTGCTGCAACCCAAGAAGAAGAATCGATAATAACGATTACTGAGGACTTAACCTGAATTCGGCAATTTGTTTACACCTGAACTGAACTTGAGCTGTCAACAGATAATAAAATATCCGAGAAATAATTTAAAATCAATTTTCATAATGACTATGGGTCCAATTAATGAATGTGACCCTGAAATAAACAATGATGGCAAGCACCAAGAACTCCTTCTGGAAGATTACCAACCACAAGCTAGATTCGGCATCCATGAGATATCAATTATTTACAAGTAAACTAGTGAATGTGAATGAAGCCTATTGTCATCCAATGTTGAAGTATCTGTATCCTTATGGTAAAAAAGAAAGCAAGATTAATATTTTTTACTTTTATTTTTCACAAAATCAACCGTTACAACAGCAATTATGTATCCTGAAGAAGAACTACCTGAAATATAATCTGCAATTGAACATGATCTGAAAATGATTTCTCTTTAGTTGAAAGCATATAAATTGAAATTTGATATTTCAAAGAAATAATGTTACTTCAATCAGACGCTATACTCCTGCTTGAGATTTAAAAATTACATATTACTAATTATATGGAACAACTAATAGATCAACCCACCCATATTCCTGCTACGAATAGTTAATTTGCCAATGCACTGGACCTGTTTCTGACTACTCATCCTGATCTTTATCAGATCACAATTCACTCTCCCTTGGGTAATTCTGATCACACTTTGATTTCGACCACTTCTTCGTATTCAGCTTCAAAAAATGGTAAACTATCCTCACGTCGTGTCTGGCATTACAATTCAGCCGACTGGGACGGTCTTCTGATGTTTTTCCCTGATTTTCCTTGGAGAAGGGTTTGTTTTCATCTGGTGATCCCACTCTATGTGCCCAAGAAATCTCTGATACCATTATTCTGGGAAGGAAACATTCATTCCAAGTAGCACAAAGTGACCACAGTCTGAGATACCATGGTTCAATAAAAGCTGCTCTGAGGCTGTCACATCCAAATAAACGGCATTCAATCGCTGGCGCCAAGACCCCAGTTCGTGCCAATTTCCTACATTGACACTTTTTTCATTTTTGAGTTTGTAAACTCAATTTGACAATTTTTCATGCACAGTATATAACAAGTATCAAGGAGCTAATTTTTGCGTAAAATTCTGAGCCGCATTAGAAAGCACTTCATTTTGCTTCGAAACTTGATCGCCCTCCTCAAATTTAGTAGTGCGTTTTCTGTAGTTATATGTCGACAAATTTCGTCTAATAGCATCATTGAATTTTCTTTACACATCAAGATATATGTCTGATAAAGCTCCCATAGTAATAGCATACGATTGCCTATGGCAACCATCCAAATCTGGTTATCCAGTCACGCTCCGGATGAACAAACTTCTTATGATCACTTTGAATGTAGCTCCTTATGGCAGTGTTTAGAGTCTTTTTGTTCGCCCGACGAAATTAACCTATGCATGGTATCTTGGAGTGTACCAGATTTTTTTTTACTTATATTTTTTTACTCGAGTTTTGAATTGACTGCTTATCAGTTGTGAGCCGTTGTTACAGATAATGAATTGCGGTACACCATAGATCAATGAAGATGTATATATAGTAGGGGGGTTGAGCACACTCACTCTGACGTCACAGGCCAAGTTTTAACGAAGCGTTAACGGACGTTTCGACGTATTGGACAAAGCGTTAACGGACGTTTCGACGTATTGGACAAAGCGTTAACGGACTTTTCAACGCATTAGACGATGCGTTAGACACATTTAACGAAGCGTCAAAAGCTTTTAACCAAGCGTTTATGGACATTTAGACATATTGGGCGGAGCGTTGAACTGAAATGACTCTTGACGAAATTCCTCCGCCCAATACGTCTAAACGTCCGTTAGCGCTTCGTTAAAAGCTTCTGACGCTTCGTTGAATGCATATAACGCATCGTCTAATGCGTTGAGAAGTCTGTTAACGCTTTGTCCAATACGTCGAAACATCCGTTAACGCTTCGTTAAAACTTGGTCTGTGACGTAGAGTGAGTGTGCTCAACCCCCCCACTATCTACTGTTCTGGGTTGAGAAAAATTAATCATTGCTGAACCTCCTCAGGATTTGTCCTGAGTCCGACCTTATCTACGATAAAACCTAAATTCTCCAGACTTATTGTGAAATATTGACACTTACTCATGTTGATCATTAAAATCGCATTTTTTATTCGGTTAGCTGCCTCACGGAGAAGATTTATGTGATCCTGAAAAGCGCGAATCATTCAACATACTCAAGATGCGATCCACAATATGTAAGATATACGAGTCTTTTTTTGTAACAGAGGTGAGTTTTCGACCGTCGATACAAAAACGAAAATCATTATTTGCTTTTTAATCGAGTAGAACATGAGATGATCAAGAACGCATTGGGGGTTTCACCACCTAAAGCTCGAACATCTTGTCTAATTCTCTATTGAGGTGGCCTAGCATGAAATATAATATAATATATATATATATATATATATATATATATATATATATATATATATATATATATATATATATATATATATATATATATATATATATATATATATATATATATATATATATATATATATATATATATATATATATGTATATATATATATGATAGCATGAAGATTCTCACGGACAAAGTATGATGAGCTGTTTTCTCGGGTTTCATTCCTTGTTCTGTGGTTTTGATCCTTCGAAGGATAATTGTCACGACGTTTCGGCAAATATTTGTGTAAAAAATTGTTATTTATATATTAATTTCCATTCCCGCCTCATATCTTGGCGACAATTCAGTTTTAATTACTATTTGCAGCAAGATTTTGCGAAATTCCGTCACATATTTCAATAAATGTGATTTTCTGATAGAAGCGATGAAGGTGAGGATATCCATGGAGTGATATCATCATAACTAACAATATGCCATTCATCTAGCACAGTATTCCTCATATCGTACAGGTCGATGAGGAGAAAATGGGAAAAAAAGTTAAAAAGTTGAAAAATCAAAATGGTCATAGGTGGCTATGATTTGAATTTCCTGGATCAACATTCGATTCTGAACAATATATCCTCTTGACTTTTGATTCTACCGTGAAAAATAAAGTGATGGGATCATATTTCCTCGAAATTAAAGCATGTTTTTTCATCTCCCCCGTATAGTGCGAAAAATTCAATTCTGGTGTATGCAATTCAGGTTTGGGATGAAGCAGAGCTGCTTGAACGGTAGTGCGTCGCCAGTATCATTATGGTGCATCATTTTTGTTGTAACTCCTAGTTTATCCCTATTCGAAAGTTCCATGAATTCTGACTCAACTTAATTTATTTCTTCTACCTGACTTTCTGAGAAATCAGAGAATGTTTCAATTTTATTTCCATACGATTTCGTTTCCGTGTTCACTGTAGAAATTTCCAAGTTCCCTGCGTCACCTACCTGCCATGAATTTTCTCTAAAATTCACAGCATTGCCGAAATACTTACAAAAATCACTACTCAGTATGAAGTCGTGGTCCAGTGAAAGAACTACCAATGCACATTTAATTAACGTAACACTCTCAATAACTGTTGGTCTTATTCCGCCCGCCACTTCATCGGATACATGGTTACTTATTCTCAATTTCATGTCGAACAATCACAAAACAGACATACCCCGACCACCTACTTCAGATTTTTTAGCTCCTGAATTCAACAGATATACACTCAACGCATACATATGGACGATTCTCCCGAATTTTTTCAACAATTATCGGTGAAGCGTACATGACAGTATTATCGAGAAATGACTTTATTTCTGTCAATATCTGATTTTGTTCTGGTGAGCGAGTGTATAGATAATTCTCAACATGATTTCTGCCCGATATTCGAAGTGAGATAAATTATTATTTTCATTATCTCATTTGGCCGTTTCCTTTAGAACGATCACAGTGAAAGACGACAGTTCCTCGTTTTCTACATTTATAACAAAACGATTTTTCTTTTTATTACAATTTCTGAACGTGTGATTCGGCCCGGCACAGTTCCAACAACTCAACCTTGAATGACTATTCATACTATTCCACGAGGAGTTTAATAAGGATCATGGCGCATTGAATTACAAGTTCTTTCGGATTTATTGAGTTGCGAATTATTCGGTATGGGAGAAGATTGATCACTATTTACTGAATTACAATTCACCTGACAACTACTCCGACGATTTTCTTGCCCATTTGATGTATCACCGCTATGAGTTGAATTATTCGATATGTTGATTCTATCGACTTGATTATTATATTGCACCTTATTCACATTAAACTCAGTGGTCTATCTGCAAAAATTTCTTTCCACCCCTGACAAACATAAAGCTCAGCCTTCAGTTGCAAACAAGTGGCGTGAGATTCATTTTTTTATGATAACTGATCGGGGGTTGGTCTAGAATTTTCAGGTTTTCTGAAATATCGCGAGCACTAACAATACATTTTATTCTCAATTCGTAGCCGATTACATGAACCAATAAATGATTAGCTTCAATTCCTTCAGCCATTATGAAGTAGCACAAAAAACAGAAGTATGACATGTAAAAAAAAACAACCAACTACAATATGGCTCATGTTTGACTAGCTCTGTATATGGCTTCTAAAAAAAATTACTGATTCGAATCTATTTAAGAAAGCCCCACTCGTTCATTTCCAAAAATTTATTCGTTATTCAAAATTTTGGCGAACCCTGTATGATATAAACTTTCAATAATCATATATTTCAATATTCACAAAGGATATTACCAATAACAGTTCTTCGAGCCATTCCCCAATTTATTCGTATGTGCTAAAAATACCTTACCTTCTTATAGTTCTACCGATCCAAAAAAAAAAATATTTCAATAATACAAAACAGGAAAGCTGGATTCAGCTTCCTTTATTTTAATCAGCCCGATAAGGATTACAGAAAGATAATAAATTTCAAAGTGTATTTATTAGTTGGAAAAACAATTTGACAACTCACGTCAATCACTGTGAGCCGAACATCTATGAGATGTACTGAATGATCATTTTGTTACCAGAATTGGAGTTATCCAATTTCATATTCGAATCAAGAATTTACCTACAAGAAAGTGCAAGGTACCTATATCTGGAATTGAACTATTATCTTAACCATACTTTTCTATTATTTTCTTGAATTTTAGATCAAAATTAGGTGGCGCCCGAGAATACAAAAAAAATCCTGAAAGATTAATATTCCGAACCTTCTTTCCAGCCTCCGAAATCCCAAGAGCTGCCGACGTATGAAATTCCAATATAATCTAACTTTAAATTCAGTACATAAAGGGGATGTAAAAGTGGCGCCTAACGTGACACCCGATTAAGGATTTTCTATTTTGTCTCATGTGTTTCTTTGCATTTTTGTAGATATCACGGAAATTTCAAAATATGCTTCTTGGCTGACGACGGATTATTTTCATAGGTTATTTCCAAACAGCACTTCGTCAATTGCAAAAGCAACAGCTTGACTTGTTATCAATAGGCCCCTCGATCTAGAATCGTTGAATAACAAACATGAAATTCACTAAATAATATACCTAACAAATGACGCTATTTCATTTCAGATAGCCTTCCTTCTCTACGAGAATGATCTTTTCAAAATCTCAATCAAATTAGTTGAAAGAACTTGATGTTTCAGTTTAGAGGAGAAAATTGTCTGCTTCCTCTATTCCAGTTCATTTCGAAAAATATCAGTTTGGTGTTGGGGTTATTGATCTCTCGGAAAAGTTTCAAATTTTACACCCAAGGTTCCAATCTCATCATTTATTATTTTCTTAGTATTGATATTATCAAATAGAACATTAAACAGATTCTCAAATGATTGTTACAATATCGTATTCGGTATCTCACTTTTTTCGTCACAACATTATTTCCTTTGATCTTTGGTTTCATTGTTCGATCAAAAATACATTTCAACTTTTTTTTTTGTTTGGAATTGATTGATTTATTATTTGATTTGTATTCTCATGAGTTTTTTACCACTTTTTATTTTTTTTCAGAAACTGGTTTCAATAGAGTTAATAATAAAGTCGATGGAAGTCCGAACAAATACCACTCAGCAAGAAAACTTGTCAACCACATTCAAACAATCCTCTTCACTGATTGGTGAAGTTGATATCCTGTCCGTGAAGAAGGTCATCAATTGTAACAGTGGAATGTCGGATATGGATAGGTAGTATTTCCAATTTTCTGCATCTGAGGAGAAATGTCATACGGTTGTACTCTATGGCTATTTTCATGTTGATCCGTGACCAGTATTTCATCGTCCTCTCTATGTTAACTCCATATGTAGCTTGAATATCTTGATAGAAACCCATTATCCTGTCTGAAGAAGGGAGGAAGTCGTTGCTAACAAGTGAAGAAGAAAACGGGAATTATTTCGAGATAGAATTTTACTAGCAGTAACATTCTTAAAAATGTCAACTGAGATATTGGTTGAACGTCGAAACTAATACCGGTAATGAAAATGATGCATGAATACTATATTTCGGAGTAAAATTGAAAGATGAAAATTAGAAGATGGCGACTGAGCGCCATCTGGAAAAAAAATTAAATGCAAAAGGGGGTTTTGTGACATATTTTGAAGTTCCTTACAAATAAATCACAACCCTAGAATATGTAGTCAATATCTTCACCTACTATAAAATGGCGAAAATTTTTACAATTGCCTGAATACATCGCCTTTCGAGTAAAGCTGAGTTCATTTCAGAAGACGCTCGAACTCGAAATGGTTACCTCAAACGTCTTGACATTCGAACAGCCTATCCGATATTTCACGTCGAACATTTTCGAACACAGCAACGTCGATATTTCTACAATTATTATTATTCCCCACCGTATATTCAATATTGCATATTCAGTTTCGAACACCTTTTGCTTTCAAATAACCCGATTAAAAAGTCTAGATGTGTCAAATCTGGCAAGCGGGCTGGACATTCCGTAGGACCTCGATGGCTAATCCAACGACCATGGAAAGTATTATCCAATCAGTTTCTTACTTGTCTGGAGTAATGTGGTGGTGCTCCATCTTGTTAGAATAATAATATCCATATCAAATTCAGTACGATTCACTTCGACGATTTCGGTAATTATAGGATCCACAAGCGCCCAATCGTTATCTTGAAATCATCATCTGTCAGTTCTACTCCAAAATGCATCAATTTAATTATCACAACTTTCAATTTTTTGACTTGCTCTCTTACGTTTTTTCGAATGGAATTGTTATTTCGGAGAATATCAAAAAACTGAAAAGGAAAATGTTATTGTATTCGAAGTGTACTATGACGACACCATCAACTTTTTTTTCAATAAGGACATTTCTTTTTCACTACAGAAATTGATGAAGCGATATATTCACAATCTAAGGGTATATCATATTTTATATTTTTATAGCGTTTCATTTGAAATAACCACCATCATCAGTGACAACAATCAAACAGAAGAACAATTTTATTGTATTATATTTTTAATTTTTTATCATGATGTTTTGGGAAAAATTAAACCAATACGGAAAATTAAACCTACATGGCAATCTACATGCTCTACAAAGCTCGAATTGACATTCTACTTGTTGAAGCAATCTTGAGTCGTTTACGACCCTCATCCAACTGCTCCTTATTCTCAATTAACAGAACTTTGGATCAGCCTTGCTGCTATGTATAGT
>JAVJAQ010001019.1:305661-354821 GCA_032362365.1 Zygogramma bicolorata
ATATATATATAATTTGAACAAACTAATTATGCATTATGACGAGTACTGAAATTATGATATATTATTGGTTTAGCCCTCTGTCTATTGTCTACTTATGATGAAATTAATGAATAGCAATCTCGATATGAACCATCTCTTCCAGAAGCAGATATATATATATATATATATATAGAGAAAGTGTTATTTGCTATGAAGCAAGATGAATCAGGAAACTGATAAATAGATTATCAAATTCTCTGGTCTATCACAATTTGCATTCAATTCGAAATGCCCACCACAAGATAGCTAGCTATTTCTGGCTTTGGCCTTCATCAGCTGTGGGTTGGCATGGTCCTCGTATCGAAGACAAACTGTGATAGATATCCAGAGGATTTGAAATGAATCGTGCCTTTACGGCAAGCGACACATAAGTGGAACCACCTAGGGTGTAACACTATAAGGAAATGCTGTCATAGTTTTCCGTCAGTGGTGACAGTTCGCCACGTCAACTAACAACTGCGTTTGCAGAAATAATGACAAGCACTCTCAGAGTGTTATCGAAAATCGAATCCACAAATGTATCTGAAATGATACAAAGAGAAAGTGTTATTTGCTATGAAGCAAGATGAATCAGGAAACTGATAAATAGATTATCAAATTCTCTGGTCTATCACAATTTGCATTCAATTCGAAATGCCCACCACAAGATAGCTAGCTATTTCTGGCTTTGGCCTTCATCAGCTGTGGGTTGGCATGGTCCTCGTATCGAAGACAAACTGTGATAGATATCCAGAGGATTTGAAATGAATCGTGCCTTTACGGCAAGCGACACATAAGTGGAACCACCTAGGGTGTAACACTATAAGGAAATGCTGTCATAGTTTTCCGTCAGTGGTGACAGTTCGCCACGTCAACTAACAACTGCGTTTGCAGAAATAATGACAAGCACTCTCAGAGTGTTATCGAAAATCGAATCCACAAATGTATCTGAAATGATACAAAGAGAAAGTGTTATTTGCTATGAAGCAAGATGAATCAGGAAACTGATAAATAGATTATCAAATTCTCTGGTCTATCACAATTTGCATTCAATTCGAAATGCCCACCACAAGATAGCTAGCTATTTCTGGCTTTGGCCTTCATCAGCTGTGGGTTGGCATGGTCCTCGTATCGAAGACAAACTGTGATAGATATCCAGAGGATTTGAAATGAATCGTGCCTTTACGGCAAGCGACACATAAGTGGAACCACCTAGGGTGTAACACTATAAGGAAATGCTGTCATAGTTTTCCGTCAGTGGTGACAGTTCGCCACGTCAACTAACAACTGCGTTTGCAGAAATAATGACAAGCACTCTCAGAGTGTTATCGAAAATCGAATCCACAAATGTATCTGAAATGATACAAAGAGAAAGTGTTATTTGCTATGAAGCAAGATGAATCAGGAAACTGATAAATAGATTATCAAATTCTCTGGTCTATCACAATTTGCATTCAATTCGAAATGCCCACCACAAGATAGCTAGCTATTTCTGGCTTTGGCCTTCATCAGCTGTGGGTTGGCATGGTCCTCGTATCGAAGACAAACTGTGATAGATATCCAGAGGATTTGAAATGAATCGTGCCTTTACGGCAAGCGACACATAAGTGGAACCACCTAGGGTGTAACACTATAAGGAAATGCTGTCATAGTTTTCCGTCAGTGGTGACAGTCCCACCAACAAAACAAATACGAGGACCATGCCAACCCACAGCTGATGAAGGCCAAAGCCAGAAATAGCTAGCTATCTTGTGGTGGGCATTTCGAATTG
This sequence comes from Zygogramma bicolorata, assembly GCA_032362365.1. Taxonomy (NCBI): domain Eukaryota; kingdom Metazoa; phylum Arthropoda; class Insecta; order Coleoptera; family Chrysomelidae; genus Zygogramma; species Zygogramma bicolorata. Next base: position 307,451 of record JAVJAQ010001019.1, read on the forward strand.
AATGCAAATTGTGATAGACCAGAGAATTTGATAATCTATTTATCAGTTTCCTGATTCATCTTGCTTCATAGCAAATAACACTTTCTCTTTGTATCATTTCAGATACATTTGTGGATTCGATTTTCGATAACACTCTGAGAGTGCTTGTCATTATTTCTGCAAACGCAGTTGTTAGTTGACGTGGCGAACTGTCACCACTGACGGAAAACTATGACAGCATTTCCTTATAGTGTTACACCCTAGGTGGTTCCACTTATGTGTCGCTTGCCGTAAAGGCACGATTCATTTCAAATCCTCTGGATATCTATCACAGTTTGTCTTCGATACGAGGACCATGCCAACCCACAGCTGATGAAGGCCAAAGCCAGAAATAGCTAGCTATCTTGTGGTGGGCATTTCGAATTGAATGCAAATTGTGATAGACCAGAGAATTTGATAATCTATTTATCAGTTTCCTGATTCATCTTGCTTCATAGCAAATAACACTTTCTCTTTGTATCATTTCAGATACATTTGTGGATTCGATTTTCGATAACACTCTGAGAGTGCTTGTCATTATTTCTGCAAACGCAGTTGTTAGTTGACGTGGCGAACTGTCACCACTGACGGAAAACTATGACAGCATTTCCTTATAGTGTTACACCCTAGGTGGTTCCACTTATGTGTCGCTTGCCGTAAAGGCACGATTCATTTCAAATCCTCTGGATATCTATCACAGTTTGTCTTCGATACGAGGACCATGCCAACCCACAGCTGATGAAGGCCAAAGCCAGAAATAGCTAGCTATCTTGTGGTGGGCATTTCGAATTGAATGCAAATTGTGATAGACCAGAGAATTTGATAATCTATTTATCAGTTTCCTGATTCATCTTGCTTCATAGCAAATAACACTTTCTCTTTGTATCATTTCAGATACATTTGTGGATTCGATTTTCGATAACACTCTGAGAGTGCTTGTCATTATTTCTGCAAACGCAGTTGTTAGTTGACGTGGCGAACTGTCACCACTGACGGAAAACTATGACAGCATTTCCTTATAGTGTTACACCCTAGGTGGTTCCACTTATGTGTCGCTTGCCGTAAAGGCACGATTCATTTCAAATCCTCTGGATATCTATCACAGTTTGTCTTCGATACGAGGACCATGCCAACCCACAGCTGATGAAGGCCAAAGCCAGAAATAGCTAGCTATCTTGTGGTGGGCATTTCGAATTGAATGCAAATTGTGATAGACCAGAGAATTTGATAATCTATTTATCAGTTTCCTGATTCATCTTGCTTCATAGCAAATAACACTTTCTCTTTGTATCATTTCAGATACATTTGTGGATTCGATTTTCGATAACACTCTGAGAGTGCTTGTCATTATTTCTGCAAACGCAGTTGTTAGTTGACGTGGCGAACTGTCACCACTGACGGAAAACTATGACAGCATTTCCTTATAGTGTTACACCCTAGGTGGTTCCACTTATGTGTCGCTTGCCGTAAAGGCACGATTCATTTCAAATCCTCTGGATATCTATCACAGTTTGTCTTCGATACGAGGACCATGCCACCCCACAGCTGATGAAGGCCAAAGCCAGAAATAGCTAGCTATCTTGTGGTGGGCATTTCGAATTGAATGCAAATTGTGATAGACCAGAGAATTTGATAATCTATTTATATATATATATATATATATATATATAAATGATTTGAACAAACTAATTTTCGAATGCATCATGACGAGTACTGAAATTATGATATATTATTGGTTTGGCCCTCTGTCTATTGTCTACTTAGGATGAAATCAATGAATAGCAATGTCGATATGAACCATCTCTTTCAGAAGCAGATTCGATATTTTCGTAGTATTTTATCTAGTGATGTAATTTTCGGATGAAGTAATCAATATTCACGATTATCAAATGTTAGCTTTATGAAAAAACACAGCATGTACCCTAATAGTTAAATAGACATTAAATGCATAGTTATGTATTATCAAGGTCTACTTGAATAGTGATTACGCAATACATATAACAATTTCGGTTTTCTGATTGATTAATGAATGAAGGTTATTTGTACTGTTTGACTGTTTTTTGTTTTTTCAATTCATTGACAATTATTATGCAATTCGCCAAACTTCCAAAACGGATAAAGGTCTTATTGTGAAATCATCTTTCGAACAATCTGTTCAGGCCAGTCTCAAATTACCTACACAGTAGGTTTCGGCTGGCACCTGTCAGAAAACAACTACTTCCCTGGCTAATACCACGCGGGGGGAAAGAATTATATCCGACCAGGTGCCAGTGCAGGTTTCTTCACAGAAGTAAATCCTGCATTTGCTTTCGTCGATACAAATGAAGGAATTGATTTTCAATTATAGGGACGGACACACTTGCAGACCGGTTTCGGGCTATTTGGCTACTCGTCAGTGCAAGGCAGTGCCATCATCAACATAAAGTCGATGATTTCCCATAATTAAAAATCAAACTCCTACACGAGTATCAAGCCCCGGCCAAAGCTGATGCGAACAACGAAGTTATTACGCCATCTACCAATGGACGAGGTATTCCAAAAGCAAACCGAATTCGCCCATTCCTCCTGCGAGGAAAATGTAAAAACACTTGACATAGTCAGTGGGCATACTTGAAGACTGGCGTTAAATCAAATCATCTTTCGAACAATCTGTTCAGGCCAATCTCAAATTAACTACACAGTAGGTTTCGGCTGGCACCTGTCAGAAAACAACTACTCCCCTGGCTAATACCACGAAGGGCATTGAATTATATCCGACCAGGTGCCAGTGCAGGTTTCTTCACAGAAGTAAATCCTGCATTTGCTTTCGTCGATACAAATGAAGGAATTGATTTTCAATTATAGGGACGGACACACTTGCAGGCCGGTTTCGGGCTATTTGGCCACTCGTCAGTGCAAGGCAGTGCCATCATCAACATAAAGTCGATGATTTCCCATAATTGAAAATCAAACTCCTACACGAGTATCAAGCCCCGGCCAAAGCTGATGCGAACAACGAAGTTATTACGCCATCTACCAATGGACGAGGTATTCCAAAAGCAAACCGAATTCGCCCATTCCTCTTGCGAGGAAAATGTAAAAACACTTGACATAGTCAGTGGGCATACTTGAAGACTGGCGTTAAATCAAATCATCTTTCGAACAATCTGTTCAGGCCAATCTCAAATTAACTACACAGTAGGTTTCGGCTGGCACCTGTCAGAAAACAACTACTCCCCTGGCTAATACCACGAAGGGCATTGAATTATATCCGACCAGGTGCCAGTGCAGGTTTCTTCACAGAAGTAAATCCTGCATTTGCTTTCGTCGATACAAATGAAGGAATTGATTTTCAATTATAGGGACGGACACACTTGCAGGCCGGTTTCGGGCTATTTGGCCACTCGTCAGTGCAAGGCAGTGCCATCATCAACATAAAGTCGATGATTTCCCATAATTGAAAATCAAACTCCTACACGAGTATCAAGCCCCGGCCAAAGCTGATGCGAACAACGAAGTTATTACGCCATCTACCAATGGACGAGGTATTCCAAAAGCAAACCGAATTCGCCCATTCCTCTTGCGAGGAAAATGTAAAAATACTTGACATAGTCAGTGGGCATACTTGAAGACTGGCGTTAAATCAAATCATCTTTCGAACAATCTGTTCAGGCCAGTCTCAAATTACCTACACAGTAGGTTTCGGCTGGCACCTGTCAGAAAACAACTACTCCCCTGGCTAATACCACGAAGGGCATTGAATTATATCCGACTTCAAATCAATTCTTTCATTTGTATCGACGAAAGCAAATGCAGGATTTACTTCTGTGAAGAAACCTGCACTGGCACCTGGTCGGATATAATTCAATGCCCTTCGTGGTATTAGCCAGGGGAGTAGTTGTTTTCTGACAGGTGCCAGCCGAAACCTACTGTGTAGGTAATTTGAGATTGGCCTGAACAGATTGTTCGAAAGATGATTTGATTTAACGCCAGTCTTCAAGTATGCCCACTGACTATGTCAAGTGTTTTTACATTTTCCTCGCAGGAGGAATGGGCGAATTCGGTTTGCTTTTGGAATACCTCGTCCATTGGTAGATGGCGTAATAACTTCGTTGTTCGCATCAGCTTTGGCCGAGGCTTGATACTCGTGTAGGAGTTTGATTTTTAATTATGGGAAATCATCGACTTTATGTTGATGATGGCACTGCCTTGCACTGACGAGTGGCCAAATAGCCCGAAACCGGTCTGCAAGTGTGTCCGTCCCTATAATTGAAAATCAATTCCTTCATTTGTATCGACGAAAGCAAATGCAGGATTTACTTCTGTGAAGAAGCCTGCACTGGCACCTGGTCGGATATAATTCAATGCTCTTCGTGGTATTAGCCAGGGGAGTAGTTGTTTTCTGACAGGTGCCAGCCGAAACCTACTGTGTAGGTCATTTGAGACTGGCCTGAACAGATTGTTCGAGAGATGATTTGATTTAACGCCAGTCTTCAAGTATGCCCACTGACAATGTCAAGTGTCTTATTGTGATATTGAAGAAAGCCAAGTATCGATCTGCTAACCAGCTACCCCTCTTTTTGATTTCATGAGAAATGTTCGTGTTGATTTATTTTTTCAAACTTTTTCATTTGAACCCGATCATTTCTCATTTTATTAATGCCCATGATAATCCCATTCATCTGTGCCGTTGTTTCGAAAATCCACCTTAAACAAATCGTTCAAGAGTTGAAATGAATATGAATTTCATATCTGGTAGCGTCATGAATTAGGCTCAGGTAGATATGTGCTTAGGTACAAATGAATTGAGCGAATATCTAGAATTCATTAATGGGATAAATATATCAAAACAGGAAAAACACTCGACTCGTCCGATCTGAGCATAGAGAACTATCGATTTTTTCTTCGTCAGAGTAGCCCCCCTCTCTTGAATATATTACAAAATCAATGGATTTCCAGTGAACCACAATCAACACAAACAGAATTTACCTTTGAAGCGACAGAAATGAATTCCAGAAACATATGTATTCTACTACAGTTATTCCTTCAATGAACAGGACTTTCGAGAAATTTATTTTGAAGCTACAAAAGAGATATACTCCGCAACACAAGTAACTACAAACATAAGTACTAAGAACCATATCATTAATAACTGTACCCCCCTTCAAGAAGAATATATTACCTAAATCGAATAGAAAAAATCCATAATATTAGGCCTGTTATTCAATATGGAGAAATGTTGATTCATAATTCTGCAAAGGACAAAAAATTGTCAATTGGAAAACATGGTGGACGACGTAGATCGTGCGTCACATGTTTCCAAGAATGAATTTAGAAGTAATCACGGTTTCAAAAAAATTAATCAGGAGAGTTATTCAAATGCGCTGAAATCTTTTATCCAGCTTGTCTGAGGCAAGCCAATGAAAGAAAAAGAAAAGATACAAACATAAAGAAGAGCAACTCAACAAGAATATTGATATATCAACCTACCTCAAATTGAAGAAAATTTTCTGAATATTCAAATCACGATTTATCAAGAAATCATTCGAAACGAAAACTCGATAATGAGCGCCAAAGAAAGCTTAATCAGTGTATTGAATGAGAAGATATTATTACTGGAAAGTGAACTGAAGCAATAAAGAGTTACCAGCAATATTTTAAATTTTCAATCGATGCCACGAAAACAAAGGTTCTAAAAAAACAAGTTCAACAAAAACCACAACTGAGGAAAATGAAAGTGAATAGAGTAAAGATATGTCAATAACGACAAATAAAAACAAAACACAGTCAGAAGGGAATTCCAGTACACAGGATGTATCAGGTAACTGTAAACAATATGAATGTTTTGCAACAATTAAAGCTGCTGAAGAAGCACATATTCACAGAATTCGTTCAAGAAATGTTGAATGTCAGAACGGTTCTCGTTCGTTTTGGTCATTTGCGGAAGCTGTCGCCAAAAATTTCACTTTTAGTTCATTTCCCCTTTTACCAATGAGGATGGATCAGAAGCAACCACTGCCCTACAAAAAGTGAATATATTTGCTAATATGTTTGGTGGAAATTCTTCTTCGGACTCATCGGACAAAGATCTGCCGAATACCAGGCCTGTTTTCACCAACTAAATGTAAGAAATACCTCAATGGATCTGAATACAAACAAGGCTTGTTTATTCACTCCAAACTGCCATTTTATGGTTTGCCTCCTCAGTTCTGCTGAGTTTCTTCTCTGGTATGCCTTTGTATGTGGCTGTTGATATTCTCTCAATAAATTCAGGTGTTCCATAGGATTCAGTTCTGGCACCCATTCTATTTCTGCTTTATATCAATGATTTGATGGATAAAATATTTTGTTCAGTGCATGGTTTTGCAGACGAAAGTACTGTTCATACTAGTTTCTCTTCCGTAGCTCCTACCCCAGCTCAAGAAACAAAAATTCAGAGGAGTCATAACGTCAATAGAATTAACGATGACTTGAAAAATAATAGAATGGGGTAACATCAACTGGAATATAATGTTGGGAAAACCCAGGAATGTCTCTTCTCGAAGAAAGCCGATTTATTATTATCTAGTATTCAGATGTCAGGAGTAACTAGTCCCACAAAGTCAAGTATCTCGATGCTAGGAATCACGATCAGTAATAATCTCTCATTGGAAAACCATATAGGATCGATTGCTAAGAGTGCTTCTCACAAGCTTGTATTTCTATTTTGTGCAGGCAAATACTTCACTTCTCGTCAGCTTCCAATGATCTACAAGGCACAGAAATGGCTTGTCTTGAAATATGGTTCTCATGTATGGGGTTCGGCACCACAATTTTCATTGAATCTTCTTGATTCTATTCGGAGGAAGATAATTCGAGACTTGTCTCTCTTCTATAGATATTTCCACGACCGGTGCTCTCGTTCCACCCTTGGCACTATCTAGACGGACAACTCGACGAGTACAGCATTCCCACCCCTTTGTTGTTGGCTTGGAGACCTGTCGAACCTCCTTTGCTCATGGATCTTTTTCCAAGAGGATATCTGAACTCCTTGCGAAGATAGGTTTTCCTGAGGCTTAAAAATTAAAGTAAATTTTAATTCTTATCTCCTGTCCCTTGATTCCGAACTCGACTTCGGAGGTCGAAACTCTAGACATCACCTAGAAGATGGCATATGAGACTTTGCCGAAACGTTGTGACAATCATCCTTCAGAGGAATGAAACCCGAAAAAACAACTCATCATATATATATATATATATATATATATATATATATAGCAAGAAGTTGTCTATTCTCTTCTAATTCCGTAGTGAACTGGATGCGCTGATTTATGTTATCCAGTTATGTCACGAAGCGAATCTTTTTTTCCATGAGGCCATATGATAAAGATATCCTCTACGTATCCCACACAAGCAGATACCTACACGCCGGAATTCGTATAACGGAAACAACAAGCAGACAAGCAGAGCTAACAGAGACGTCCAAAGCACTTCGACAAAATGGCTATGGAACACACTCAATCGGAAGGGCAATCCATGCGCAAACAAATCCATGTGAAACAAGGACAGAAGACCCTCCAGAACCCAAAAAAGTCAGTGACACTACTGACGAAATCGGAAAACTAATGAGAAAACAAAATATACCTCAAAGGACCATGTCGTCTTGCTTACCGAGACCAAAGGATAGGATTCCTCTCGAACACTAAGGAGTATATAAAATCACATGCGATGACTGTGATAAGCAAAAATAGTGTAAGGATAAAACAAACATCTTCCGCTCCCTTTCAACACCACCACCAGATGGTTCACAAAATTGATTTCGAGGCAACAAAGCAAATAGCGCAGGTGAACCATTTCAGAACACTATGATGGGGGAAGGGGCGATACTAACAATGACGCGCACGGGTGCCACTACTACACTCTGGGGTGACTGAAGCGAGGAGATCCGGAATGTGTGGAGGCCGCTTATCCAAGGCATGGACCGACTTCGGCTCGATGAGAAAGAATCTCACGCCAATACACACATTTCCTGCTGGAAATCGATCAACGTACTTCTAGTAGTAGCACACGTACACTCAACGTGAAACTTGGTTTCAAGATGTCTTCATACTATTTCATTTATTTCTTAATTCATTTTTTTCATAAATATTTCACATTTGGTATCTTGTCACAATATTATTCCATCAATTTCTTTTTTTCAATTTTTTCGACTAATATTTTTTCATATTCGATATCTCCATTTTTTATTTTCTTTGATCAATCAAACCTTTATTCTATTATTGACCAAAAAATCCATTTCAACATTTTTTTTGAGTTTGATTTCCTTACAAGATTTGTATTTTATCCTTCCGTTCCTAGCAACAGGTTTCAAAAGAGTTAATAAAATAGACAATGGAAGTCCAAACCATTTTCAATCATCTTAGTATTTATGGTGTTGGAAGTGACATTGTCGTTGATCAAATTGTGCAAAACACCTGATAAGAGCTGCTGCATTGGGTTTGGATAATTTTATGCTGCTTGGTAGTTGAGTTGCTTAGTGAGGCCACTGTGATAGCGACAGATTCTCCTGGTACACTTTCATCTGAGGAAGCCTTACGATGATCAGAGAAAGTTTTCTCCACAGTGGATGACTGCCCCGGAAAGGAGACAATAATGGGTATTTCGAAGGGAGAATTGACTTTTTCAATTTCTAAACCTGAAATACAATTTTATAGCTGGTTAAATCTTTCATCTTAAACTCTGAACATGTCGTATGATTATCACCAGGTCATCCACCCAAATTAACAAGTGAATTCTGTTTCTACTTTATAAACATGGATCTACTTTTGATCTGCAAGAATTTATGCTTATCATGAAATTATTGAATCTTTCAAACCAGCATTTGAGGATTTGATTCAAACCATAAAGTGGTCTTTTTAATTTACATACCATATTTCGATTTTCAATACCAGTGATATCTTTTGGTGGAAACATGAAAACAGGTTCTCTTACTTTGCCATTCAAGAATGCCCCTTTGACATCCATTCGGCGGATTTGAAGATCCCATTCAACTGATGAGCACAAAAGTATTTTAGGCATTTTCTTCTGTTAGAACCCCTTCGCTACGAGCCTGGCTTTCTTATAGCATTTATCATTCACAGTTTTTTGTATGAAAACCTATTTGAAGTCTCTCATTTTTTTATTATCTGGTTCTGGAACGAGATCCCATGTTTCATTCAATTTTAGATTTATCAATTCCTCTTCAATTGTTCGATTCCAACTTTTATCTGTTAAAAAAGTGCCTTCTGTTATTGCTGCCATAAAATCAAATTCATAGTCTTTTTCTTTTGGTAGACGTACCTGTAACCCGGGTCTATGTATTTCAGTTCGTCCTAATATCAGTCTCTCTTCCCCAATTTTATCTTTGATTTGATTTTCTATTACATAACCTTCCTGGGATTTTTCTTCTGACTGGCACTCTTTAACTATTTATAGCTGCGGTTCAAATTTTTCATTATCTATTATTATATCGATTCCATCACATTCATTCGGATTCTGTTTTTTTTTTGTTTTCTGAAAATAACATCTCTGTGTAAAATGATTTTATGTTTCTGTTCGTCCCATAAGCGATAACCATTTAGACTATATCCAACAAAAACATATTATTCAGTTCTCTCATCTAGTTTTTGGTACAGTTTCTGAGGGACTTCTGTTCAATAAATGAGCAGCGACTCTGATAGCTTCACTCCAGAATGATTTCTCAAGACCTGAGTCAAATATTTAGAGAACGAGCTTTTTCAAGAAGGGTTCCACTGAGGCGATCTACTTTTCAATTCAATTGTGGTGTGTAAGGGACCGTTACATCCATAGCTATTCCTTTTCTTTGATACCAAATTTCAATTCCATTGTTTACAAACTCCCCTCCATTATCACACCTATGTTAGAAAATATGCGATATATCAACCTTTTCAATTTTATCACAGTGTATATGAACAATAACAATTTTTGTTGATTGTCTAGTTGGCGGTTTTTTTAAATATATAGATGTGTAAAAGTTTTTCTCGTCGAGATTAAATAATCTGTTTCATTAATGGAAAACCCAGTAACCTAATCTTACCAACTCTTAGGTTTTTGTTGGCCTCCATCTCTTCAACATATTCCTTTATGTAAGTTGCTGCTTCATTCCTATATTTAAGAAAGTAGACTACTGTATAGTGTGTATAATCATCCAAAATTGTCAGAAAGTAATTTTTATCATCATATGTTACGGAAATAGGTCCTATATCAGTACGTAGCAATTCCAATGGTCTTGTTGATCTACACCTTTCAGATGTGAATGGCAACCTTACTTGTTTGGCCATTCTTCATTTTTTCCTTCATGTGTAGGTACTATTAATGAGCTTTCTTTCACTGTTTTGGACAAGTTCATCAGGTAGAGGCCATTTCCTGATTTTTCTCCTTCGAAATTATTTGTGTTGTTTTTTTCGATATGAAACTCGTTATTTCTAAATGTAACTTGACCACCTTTACCAGTTACGGCTTGAACTGATAATAAATTCCTTGCCAATTCTGGGATATATAGGACTTCTTCAAGAACACATATGTCTGTTTCCACAGTACCTTTGCCATTAATTTTCATAGATACATTTTCCTTGGCAATGCCAACGTCCTTATCAATCACCTGCAGCTGTCCTTGAAACAGATATATATGGTGAACTATATGGGCACTTGCCCCAGAGTCCAAAAAGAACTGGTATTTTTCTTCTTCATCAACACTGCCTGTCATTTCTGACAAAAATTCAACTTTTTCACCTGGTTTCTTCTTCTTGTTTGTTTGTTTCTGAAATAACAATTCTTTTCTTCACGATTGTTTTTTTCACATATTTCACACATCTACCTTTCATTACGATTATTATAGTTCTTCGCAAAATGTCCCATATTCCAAAAGATAAACATTTGATATTATTGTTTCCAGAATAACCTTTTGAATAACCACTTCGTGCATCATATTCTGGATTTTTAGCAGTCTGGTTGACCTTCTCTGATATTTTGAATGCCACAGCTCCTTCATTGTCATCTAATTTAATATTTTTTTTCTACACTCAACCTGATGTCTAATCTGTTATGGTTTCATCCTTTTCTGCAGTTGATTCCCATGCACTTCTAAAATGTTTATATTGTTCTGGCAGGATGGATATTATTTTAGAAAATAACATTTTGTCATCAATGTTTTGACTTAGAGCTTCCAAACTAAATGCTAGGTTTTGTAATTTAGTAATATGCAGGGACATGTCAACACCTTTTGCATAGGTGAAGTTGAAAAACTCGTGTAACAGTATGCACTTTTGTTGCTCTGTGTCTTTTTGGTAGATGTCACACAAGTTCTTATACATTTGAGCTGCTGTGTCAGAAGTCATTTCATGCGGTAACACCTTTTTGTCTATAGTTTTCCCCATTTTTTTTTTCAGTATCCTTGTCTTCTAAGTTTGAATCTCCTTGCAATATTTCGAACAATCTTGAGGATTTACAAATTTAAAATCAATTTGGAAATTCCAAATTTGAAACGTTCCGGCATCTTCCAACTCTCCAATGTTTATTTTTTCCTTAGAATACGCCATTTTGCTTTTACGGTTATTGTTTCCACGCTGCTCATAAGACTTCCGGATTTTACTTTATGGATATTTCGAAAATAATCCTTGTTTTACTACAGATATTTAATCGAGTTTCTTCTGGGCCCATAACCTGTTGTTTCATTTCATTTAAATAAAGCTTCCAGACTGACTTTTTGTGTTGTATTTAACTCAACAACAGAACATCATCCACATGAATAATAATTACTAATCGAATACCTACTAGAAGGAAGTACAAGTGCTGCCTTACAGCATTCACACTATTGTCAATGCTGCAGTCAATTGGACATTAACAATGTTACCAATATCTAATTAAACTGCAGGATTGTAATAGTACAATAGAATACCATCACAGTTGACTTCCCATCTTACACCATCGGAACGTTGTCTCCAGCCCAAATCTCCAGACGATGGAAGCTGTTGCATCGGCTCCTTAGCCTGACGAAACATTCGACTCATATACGATGCGTGAAACATATGGACGAATACTGCGTCCTCTGAAATCACAAAGGTACAAACAATAATGATAAAATCCATTATATTTGCATCGTCTCGCACATTTTTCACATCTTTCACTTTCTTACAGAAAAACTTACACGCCGAATATCACTTGAAAAAAATTTAAAAGATCAGGTTTGATTTCTTCAATTCAAACATTGCAAACGGAGCCTTGTGGCCCTGTCAGAGGCCAAAATTGGAGGAACTGAACCTGTGAAGATGCGATGCAAATATAATATATGCTATCATTATGTTTTTATATAATTGTTACTTCAGATCAGAACTGTTTTCATCAATCTCAGAGTGTCATAAGCACTTTTTTGAAGACAACAAACTTATGGACAAAGCCCCACCAACAAAGGACGCTTAATTCCTCCATTTGCTTCACGCATCGTACCTACATGGGTAAAGTTTTTTCTCAGGCTAAGGAGCCGATGCAAGAGCTTCCATCGCCTGGAGATTGGAGCTGGAAACGTATCTCCGATATTGTAAGATGGGAAGTCAACTGGCGCACTCTCCCAATCGTTGCGAAGACCATTTCAACCACTGGCTGCCAAAGAAAATTTTGCGTGGGAAGAGGCGCAACTGCAATTGTCCAAGTAAGAAAACTACAGGTTCCATCGTAGTTTTCTTGATTTCCGATATGAATTTTTTATCGCCAAATCACCATTCTGAGTTTCACCCTTTGAAAGGTAAGGCCTAGTTGATCTATTGCTCGCACAAGTTTCGACTTTTGAGGGGTGACGTTCGTCAGCTGGTCAAAGGAAAAAAACCAGAACCATATAAAAAATATATCGATTAGTCAATGAAGAAGCATAATATGATTCAAGTAACTAGCTGTGATCCGCAATTTGAATAAATTAATATTTGATTTCCATAAACTCATGTGATAACAGTATTCATAAGGAAACATTATAATCTAATTATATAAACATCCTGAAATGAATGTCTTCTTCTGAGCGAAAACTTCCGCAATAAAATATAATTAGTCAGGTTTACATCAATTGTGTTATGAGAATGAGAGAGAGAGAGTGAAGGAGAGTGAGGGAGGGAAAGAGAGAGAAGGTGAGAGACAGAGAAAGAGGGGGAAGACCGCTCTTGTTAGTAAGCATTTTAGGCAACCAGACCATGCCGCAATATGACTGCAAAAAGTTTGCTGCCGCGGCGACTCTCCGTTCTTGAGATCTGATGACGATGACACCATGCCCCACAGGGGCCCCGTGGGGCATGGCGAACGCTCTATGTGCTGAACAATCTTCTAGACACGGCACGGCGAATGAAACAAAGCCGGGTAATTTTGAACAAATAGAAATCCATTTTTGACTCAAGGGGTACATAAAACCTTCGTAGCAAGTTGCGTTCCTTAATCATTTATTGCGTCGGTTTACATCAGGACTAATGTGATGAAATGTTTCAAAGGCTGTATTTACATTGTTGATATCTTAGCGTTCTGCCCATTTCATTGGTAATAAATAAATGTTCCATCCACGTACATCAGCATTAGTGAAATCGTAGTAATACTCAACATATTTGATTTTTTTGTCGCTCGCATTATTAATATAAATACACCTCTAGTATTAGGAATAACGACATGTTGATAGAAATGAGGAATAGCATATCACTGGGCTATAATTATTGTGGAACAGTTTCTTGGATGGAGAGAAAAAGAGAAAAATCTTGCATAGGGTACTTAACACGTAATTCTTCAACAGCTTGCACGTGTGATGAAAACTTTTCTTCAGAAGAGTTTGGAGAAAGGAGCACTCCACAGATGATGAACTTCTCTTTGTTGTACTTGTAGGGAACAGACAATTGTTCTGTGTCATCATTAATCAAAGCCAGTTTTCTAGCACTTACATGTTCATGAGCAGCAATCAATATTCCTCCCTCTCTAGATTTTTCTCTCGTTGATGTAGATCTATCGCATCGGAAGACATTGTAATTATTCAATTTGAGTTCGTTGGTAGAAATATCACTGCTAAGTCAACTTTCTATTAAAATGATTATATTATAGTATGTACTTGCCACTGCTGTGGTTAGCTGCACAAACTTTGTTCTTAATACTCCAACATTTTGACAGTACACTTGCAATGGGGCTGTTGGTAACTTTTTTCTATTTTCTAATTTCTGCTGTATCATTGGAGTTCCTTTATGAAATTTGAACTCTATATTGCGCTCACCCTTTTCTTTTTTCATATTAAACTCTTCTTTAACCTTCTTAAAGTATTCACATTGGGTTGGAGTCTGATCCGCACTCAAACGAATCGGAGGCTCTTCATTTTGTACTTTCCCCTCATTTTTCAAGCAGTCCAGTGCGATGATAATGACAGAAAAAGATATTTTGAGGGGGCTGTTGTTTATTGTTGGGACTACCAGGCGATGAGCTTTAAAATCACCGCCATGTACATTTAATAAGTCTAACAGCTTTTGACATTGTTCTTTATCATATTTGATTCTCTGAATAATCTCGAGCTTGCGATTTTTCAACAGTATTTAAGATTATGTTTTTGGACCTGCCTGCTCTATCCTGAATTTCACTGTAGAAAGCTTCACTATCAACTTGCGAATACTTTTGGGATTCTATGTATTTTAATTTCGCTAACTTCGTGTTTCATTGTTTTGTTAGCATCGAAGAGTTTCTCGATTTGCCAAATCTCTGCTCAAGGTGTTTGTTCGATTCCAATATCAATTCCATTTTTAGTATTGAGTCAACTCTGCACAGTTGACAGTAAAAAGGCAATACCCTCGTAGGAATCAGTACTGCTTTCAACTCTGAAATTGACAATCCTGCACAGTTTTTACATATTATTCGTCTACAATGATCACAAGGGTATCCAAATATGTCGCCCTTACTATCTTTGAAGAAAAAATCGGTTGCACATTCGAAGCATTTACCAGACATTATGGATATTTTTTGATACGCTGCTCGCAGCGCTTGAACATTCCACGTTTGACTTTTTTCGGTTCTTTTGGGTTCAAGTTTTTATATGTAGTGTAGTTTTTGCTAGTATAGTTGTTGTTTTTATTATAGAGACTCTATTTCCTTGCACCAATTATATTCGTTATAATGCAATTTCTGCTTCTGAATAGCTGCTAAATGTTCAGCTTACTATGCATAGGTTGGTGTCGGAATTTCCCCTCTTATTTTGATACAAGTTACACCAAAAATACTATATTCTATATCACTCATTACTGTCGCAGAACTCGACACCTGTTAACAACTGAAAATGTGGAAAAATGTGAATCATTCAAGAATATTCATGAACTGCCTGGGAACGTTACATTTCTACTATCTGTTCTTCCTAGGAAGAGGAAGGAAAACATTCTTCGTATCCTGATGATTCTGAACCCGGATAGTCTTATTCATACAATTGTATAGATTTATTTCAAAGTATAAACAGTGTCACTATACACAGATAATTATTGGGTTTGACCTTAGTTCCATCGTTATGATTCAAGATTTCGAAAATGAATTGATTTATTTCGATAAGAGAGCCGACTGATTCAAAAATTATTATTTGAATGTTAGAATTTCGAATTTTTCAAATGATAATTCTGAAGGGAATCTGGAAGGTTCACACACAGCATTATCAACAAATACTTTCGAAAAGAAAATAACTGATATTGGAAGATATGAATTTGTTTCACACCAAGTAATGATTCCATATATTCAAATAACACATAGTAGAAAGAAATCGAGAGATTTGACTTTGTTTTTCAACAAACGAAATTCACATACTGTTAGTTGTTCCAGATTATTTGGTGAGTTTGTGTGGTTGTTCTACCTTTGATTTTTTTCAGAGAGTCATAGTTGAGAGTTGAGGTGGAAATATTGCTTTCGGCACCCATTCGTGCTTCTATCCATGAAATTATAATATAGTTCTTCATACATCCCCACCATTTTGAGGTACCTAATAGATATTACCCCCCAGAGATATACATTCCATGTCGATTGGGATTCATTCCCACAGGCCAAGTTTATCACCAGTTCAAGTGAACTCGAGGCGAAATTTGAAAAAAATGAATGAATTGTAGTCTTTCATACGCCAACATTTAGCGCGCGCTTTGGATGACGTCGCATGTCATGTCCCTTGTTTGTTTACTCTAAACGTTTCAGTTTCAATTGCTATAAAGACCACGAAAGAAGCTTGAAAACCTTGATACAAGTATTTCGGGGTAACGAAGTGCAGTAACCTATTAGATTCAATAATACGAAAACAATGTTGTGGGATAATGATGAGGGATGATGTATCTACAAAATATATCGAGATATTGATTTATAATATACATCACTGCTGTGAGATTTTATGAATACCAATCTATGCTATGGACTGAAATATATCATATAACATAATGATTACCTCGCAGATTTCAATTCCTTGATTTCTGCATACTCAATGTCGAGATCTGATGCAAAATATGCTGTTATCATAAATGGATCTATTTTTGGTGAATTGGGCTCTTGTGCTTGGTTAAAACCAGTTTTAACCGTCACTATCACAACAGGAATACAGGTTTGAAATGTTTTTCTCACAAACACTACTAACACAGTATGAATATAGACACTGATAATTTCAATGTTGTGTCTTCTGAAGCCACAGTTTGTTTAGACCAATGATTACGTGTTTTACGAGTTCGAATTTTCTTTTCTGATTCTTCAGTTATCATATCACGCAAAAGTACGGAAATAATGGTATAAGATGATGAGAATGGAAAATAAATCTCCAAAATCGTATTCTTATTGTTGTGAAGATCATTTCAACGTTAATGCATTAATTTCCTCATAAGCACCACTAACACTTCATCAAAAAAAACATCCAACTGTTGAGGTCACCATATTGGGTGATTTCGCATAATTCTTCATGGCCTAAATTCTCGAATAGAACAGATAAAAGAGGACGACAGGCAGAGGCATTTGCTATTACTAATGATCTGGAACAACTCATAGATCAACCCACTTATAGTCCTGATTCGAACAACCAATTTGCCAACACACTGGACTTGTTTCTTACTACTCATCCTGATATTTATCAGATTGAAATTTACTTTCTATTCGGTAATTCTGATCACATTTTGATTTCAACAAACTTGTTCGTATTTCGCTTCAATGAATGGTAAGTTACCCGCATGTCATGTCTGGTACAGCCAGAAGACTGGGACGGTCTTCGATTGTTTTTCTCTGATTTTCCTCTGTTTTTCATCTGGTGATCCCACTTTATGTGCCAAAAAAATCTCTGATACCATTATTCTGGGAATGGAAACATTCATTCCAGGTAGTACAAAGAAACCACAGTCTGTTCAATTAAAGCTGCTCTAAGGCTGTCACAACCAAACAAGCGGCATTCAATCGCTGGCGTCAAGACCCCAGTTCGAAGACGAGATCTGAGTATGTAAACAGAAGAAATAGGTGAAGTGCAACAATTGAAGCTGCTAGAGAAGCACATAACCATTGAATTCGTTCAAAACTTGTTGAATGTCCAAACGGTTCTCGTTCGTTTTGGTCATCAGCTAAAGCTTTCGCCAAAAATTCTACTTTTAGTTCATTTCTCCCGATAACCGAAGAAGATGGATCACAAGCTACCACTGACCACCGAAAGGCAAATATCTTTGCAAATGTTTGCTGGAAACTCTACTCTGGACTCATCGGAAAAAGATCCTCCGAATATCACGTCGACAGTCATATGCCTGAGATAATTTTTCACGAATATACGGAATATTTCAATGGACCTGAAGACGAATAAGGTTTGCGGATCTGATGGAATTCCAGCAATTGTTCTGAAAGCATGTGCCCCCGAATTGACACCAGTATTTTGTGAATTATTCAACCTTTCATATAACTTAGGGGTTTTTCCTTAGTTCTGAAGGACAGCAAGAGTTCAGCCAGTTCCTGAAAAAGGGGAGAAAACTTTACCTTGTAATTATAGACCGAATGCACTGTTTTCTATCACTTCCAAAGTCATGGAAAAATAAACAATACGGATTTCGCCATCAACGATCAACCAGAACTTATTGGCTTAGGTTTCTCATTTTTGGCAACATTCAATCAAAAAATTAGGAGAAACAATAGCTGTTGCACTTGACATTTCAAAAGCGTTTGATCGAGTTTGGCATCGGGGTCTCCTTTCTAAACTGCCGTCTTATGGTTTGCCTCCTCAGATCTATGCTTTGTTGAAGAGTTTCTTGTGTGATAGGTCTCTGTATGTGGTTGTTGATGGAGCATGATCATCTGATATTCTCCCAATAAATGCAGGTGTTCCACAGAGTTCAGTTCTGGCGCCCACTTCGTTTCTGCTTCATATCAAGGATTTGTTCCAGAAAACATCTTGTTCAGTACATAGTTTTGCGGAAGACAGTACTCTTCATACTAGTTTCTCTTCCAGAGTCCTCATACCAGCTTGAGAAACAAAAATTCAAAGAAACATTCACGTCAATAAAATTAACGATGACTTGGTTAATATAATAGAATGAGGTGACATGAACTCAGTGGAATTTAATGCTAGGATAACCTAGGCATGTCTCTTCTCAAGGAAATCTGATCTATCATCATCTAGTATTCGAATGTCAGGAGTAACTATTCCTAGAAAGTCAAGTATCTCGAGGCTAGGAATTACGATCAGTGATAATCTCTCATGGGAAAACCATGTGAGATCGATCGCTAAAAGTGCTCCCAGAAACTTGGATTTCTATTTCGTGCGAAGAAATACTTCACTTCTCGTCAGCTTCTAATGATCTACAAGGCTCAGATACGACCTGTCTTGGAATATAGTTCTCATGTGTGGAGTTCGGCACCAAAACATTCATTGAGG
This sequence comes from Zygogramma bicolorata, assembly GCA_032362365.1. Classification (NCBI taxonomy): domain Eukaryota; kingdom Metazoa; phylum Arthropoda; class Insecta; order Coleoptera; family Chrysomelidae; genus Zygogramma; species Zygogramma bicolorata. The sequence continues at coordinate 326,340 of JAVJAQ010001019.1, forward strand.
CTTCTCGATCCTATTCAGAGAAAAGCAATCCGTCTTGTTGGTGATACTTCGCTCACAGACTCACTCACTTCATTGGAACATCGTAGAAATGTCGGAAACTTGTCTCTCTTCTATAGATTTTTTCACGGTCGGTGCTCCTCTGAATTGTTATCAATCGTTCCACCCTTGGCAATATATTCATGGATGACTCGACGAGTACAGAATTCCCACCCCTTTGTTGTGTATTTGAAGACCTGTCGAACCTCTGTTGCCCACTGATCTTTTTTCAATAGAACAACTGAGCTTTGGAACTCTTCACCGAAAGAGGTTTTTCCTGAGGCTTACAAACTTCAAAAATTCAAAGTGAATGTTAATTTGTATCTCCTGTCCCTCGATTCACGCGGTGTTCTTTGAACATTACAGGGCTTCCCTTTCGTGTGAATTTGCATATTAAAAAAAAAACAGTATGAATAAATAATTCTATTTTTGTGTCGTCTGATGTCACATTTCGTTTCGAACAATTGTTGCGCGTGTTGTGAGTTTGAATTATCTTCCCTAATTCTTCACTTTTCATATAATGTTTCATGGGTTTAAATAATAAATGAAAAACTATCTGTCAATTATAATAGAAAATTCAAATCCTATGCAAATTCCCCACTGAACCGCGGTCTTCCGCTTGATAGGAGGACCTGCTTACCTCTACACTACCGAGGCCACATATATAAAAGTTGGGAATTGAATGACAATACCCTCCTCCAGTTCATTGGATATTGGAAGGAGATTATTTCTCTGTAGTTTACAAAGAGTTATTTCTTTACCTTTTTGAAGATGGCAGAATACTTTGGCCGCTTTGAATATAAAACACAAAACTCCTTCAAACAGACAATTGTTTGCTGAAAAATGTTAGAGGTTCAATCATAAGCGCCGCATATTTTTTCCTTTGGTTAGTAGTATTACCATATACATCTCAAGTTTTTTTCGTTCTGAGGCGATCAGTTATTATTGAGAAAATCTAATGCCAATAGAGGGGACGCATAAAAAACGGTGGCAATAATGTGGAATTTGCATCCTGCTCTACCTTAGATTGTAAGATATAGAATATACTTGCCATAATCTTCAGAGTCAGTGTCAATTTTCTTCAATATAAAAAATATTCCGTTCGTTTGTTGTGCTTGATTTCACTAATTGTTCCGTCGCTTATGATAGAATACAAACTGCTTCCAGATAAAACAGGGATTCCAAAGACTTTGTAGCAGCATTTTTTGGGGACATTTTGTTTCAATAATGAAACGCTTGAAAAATTATTTACCACGAAAATTTTGTGATTCGTTGACCAATCATAAAAGAATGTTTCCTGTGTTTCCTGACCGCAAGAATTCGGCGAAGAATGAGTTAATATTTGGTAAACGGTTAACAATGATTGGCAAATAACCAGAAATAATCGCTAATAACTTCCGACAATAATAACTCATCAATGTCAAAAACAGTCTCGAGCTCATTGAACTTCTATGTAAATAAAAATTTCGAAAACAATCAGATAATCATCGAAAAATATGTTTATATATTTATTGATTCATCCATATGAATGGGGACGTACCACATTGAGGAAAATGTATTCATCACTGGAATTACAAGAATTCAAGGGGATCTTGACTCGAATTTTGAATAATCAGTATGATTTGAACATTTTTCAGGGCTTGTCAGTTCATCTACCATGGCTTCAGAGCCATTTCAGTCGATAAGACGAAATCATTCGTTAAACAATTCTGAGAGAGCAACGCTTGTACGAACAATCGAAGATAATAATAATAATTGATTGCTGATATAAACGCACATCTGATGCCCGCAGATAACTGAGTTCATTTAGTGCTAGAAATCACATGTTGAAAGATTAGACCTGGGTTATTCTTAGCTCGCACAAGTTCGGAGTATCTTAGGGATGACGTTCGTAGGGGGGCATCTGCTGGTTGACGAAAAAACTAATTTTAACCGATAAGGGCAGCTGGATGGGGTGATATTAATTTGAGAATGTATTATAATACTTGTTATTTGTTCTTTCTCATTTTTCAGTAGTAATAGAGTTCGACTGATTTTTCTTCTGAAAATACTTACTTGTTTAGCGACGAGTACTACTGTTTTCAGACTAGTATCAGGGATTGAAATTAGGAGGAAGGTATTCACTTTATGGGTTGCACTAGAGAAACTCATATCCATCAAAAAAACACAGTTGTAATATACGAAAAATGTGATAGCAACTAACATAAGTTCTGAAAATCAGACTTTATTTTTCATGGAGGTGAATATTGTTTTTGCTGGTGTTTTCGAAGTTATAGATTGAAAAGTTTTTTAGTCATGAGGTGAGCGTATCCGACGATAACTAGTGAGAAACTTTGACCTAATCTTCGAAGTTTTAAGCTGGGCGCACACGACTCCTGTACTTGGCGAATAATCGTTACTTGCGTATACTTGAAATTTCTTGTGAGTGGGTAACTTGTACCATTATTTGTCACTCGTTGGTTTACCATTTGTGGTCGGTAAAAATGGCCCGAGTCAAAAGAATCACGATTATTCGTTCACTTGCCAAGTACACACTTGTCTATACTTGTATAAGCGCTCAAACGAAATGCACAAATAATTGGCCTTTACTGCGACTATTCAATAGTTTTCAAGACCTAGCAGAAGCGTACAGACGTTTTGTTTTCATTTTCATTGAGATGGATTGGACAAAATGACATTGTTTTGGAGTTTCTTGATTTACAAATATCAAAATCGTAAGTCTGTTAATGATGCGTGGAGAAGAATACAAGATAACATAGATGTCCAGTGTACTTCAAATGAACTGAGGAAAAAGGAAGGATTCACTAATGGCCACATTTCAGCCTCTCATTGAAAAATGTAATTGTACATCTGGAACTGGATCCGACGCCGTAGAAGTTTGTAGGCCTACGTAGTTTGCGTTCGAAAAAATGGCCAGAACAACAATAGTTTCCAGACGACCGCTATCCATATTGACTGCCACACCATTGATTCATTTGTCGAAGTTTTGCGCTCGCGCACTTGTACATTGTACACGTCGCTTGCCATCGCAATTCGCGAAGCTCGTATAATTGCCAAGTACGCAATAATTGCTTATTTGTACACGAGTCGTTCGACCCCGGCTTCACATTCTCTTAGTTCACTATATAACAGATAGTGTTATTGTTGGTTGGCCTTATAATATTTAGTACGAGAATTTTCGAAAGAACCGGACCGTCTTGGTATGGGATGAACTTTTGTACACTATTCATTGGTGCAGATGGTGCTTACCGTGAGGGCAAAATGCAATCTCAAACCTACAACAAACCAAGAGCTTGAAATCTCTAACAACGGGCACATCGATCGTACAGTCAAGCTTTAACAGTCGACCTGCAGGGAAGGCTACAACTTTATCAGATATACGAAATGACTGCAATAACAAATCCAATGCCAGGCAGACTCGATTTTATCACTGATTGAACAAAATTCTGAACACTGGTGCAGCTAGTATTTACCGTGTAGTCTAGCCATAATCAACCCACAACTCATCGCGAAGGAGCCTCTGAGTCTTCAATGCCAGAATTTGGCAATTCATTCTTCTCAAACGATAATTGGTGAGACGCACCAGAGAATAGAATCACAAAGCCTCGTAAACGTCAGCTGCAGTTCCGTGGGGGGGGGGATGTTCCTTGGGGGGGGGGGACTGCGGTAGACTCCAAAGCAAGACGAAAAAATAAATATTTTCAATCATTCCTTCCCAACTGAAATTTTGTTGAATTGCAGCTTACCCAATATTTCCAAGAAAAAAATCAGCTGGCTATAGCTTGGTGTATAATATGTCAGCTGGTCGCTCAAACATGGAAAAAGCAGAGAAAATTTCAATGATTTAGTCTATGCTGAAAATTCCCCAGAAGATTTTTTGGCGCGAGGTTAGGATGAAATGAATATTCCGTATGAAAACTTCAAAACTGAGTGAGGGAATATTCCAACACAATAATCAGCTAGTATGACATAAAATGATATTATTATCAGTGGCATAGAATTACATACAATAATAATAACCATCAAAAGATCATTATGATACAACTATCCATTACCTTCACTATAATGATTATTTTTCAAAGTGTACTGAACATTTAGCAATCAACAAATATTTGGTCTAACGTATTTTGATTGAAATGTAAATAATTGATTTCTTGAAAATAGTGTAGCAACCTGGTGAAAGTGTAATCAGTTATTTGTATAACAAGGGACTTGGGAGAAAAAGTCGCTTTATCTCTATGTTATACATATTATTTCTTGCCTCCCTCAAATAACAAGTCGCATTTTTAAATAATTGAATTATGAAGCTAACAAACAAACTTTATTAGAAGAACCAAATCTGAAAAGTAGGTACAGTATAGAATGCTCCGGTAATTCCGGAAATGAGGAGAAGCTACGAAACAATGAAAAATTTAAAAAAACAAGCTCTCGACGCCAAAATTCGAACCAACATCTACAAGACCCTCATTATCAGTGAGCGGTGAATACCTCGTTGCACTTTCTGGAATCATAAGCAACTTCTGTGGATAGCGTATTGCCGTAGCTTAATTACAATATTTGACGTTCAACTTCCATTTTCTCAATATGTTCGCTTCTTGAAAATATCTTACCTCCTTTACTGATTTCTACCATTTGCAAAATATGTGTTCTATAAATAAGGTAAAATTTATACTTATATAATAGACTATAGTTGAGGTCGTCAATGCCGTATAAGTTATTTCATCCATGACGTACCATACCGTCACTTTTACTTCTCCTCCCTAGGGAGATAGGTACAGCTGAAATGTGTTTTGAGTGGAAGAAATATAAGTTGTTGAGTTTTTTCGACCAATCAAATACATTAGAACAGTCGATTAAATTATCTTCAAGGAAGAGCTTTGAACGAGCCTTTGTTTTTCTGTAAAAATCGCAGAAGGGCGTTACATAAAACATTTTCATTAGAAACTTAACGTTAAATACCCTAATGCTTGTTGAACACTGTCTTCGACTGACCCTTCTAATCTAGTCACACTTCATTCACCTTTTTTTCCACCTCCTAAAATCATAATCTCTCCAAGCGTCCCCTATATACTCTGTGCTTGAGTGCGTATTTCTCGAAAAAACGAATATAATTAAGACACCTCATTTCCTCCCAGATAACAATTTGAAAGCTGATTGTTGATACAAAATTGCGATTAAAAAAAACTATCAGTAAGTCGAGGAAAACCTTTTCAGTTGATACGTTCAAATAGGTGATAGATGCTCCCGCCTAAGCCCCGCGTTATAAGTTTCAATGCATCAGCTGACGGTCTTTCCACCAAAGTACAGCCAGCTGACATACTTTTTCCTTCTTAGCTGCATATGAGCTATCATCGGGTGATTGTTAGTAGAGAGAAAATAACTGTTTTTTTTTTTGTTTTTTTCATGTTTGTACACCAAGTTATAGCCAGCTGATTTTTTTTCTTCGAAATATTGGGTTAGCTACAATCCAACAAATTTCTAGTTTGGGGAGAGAAGATGATTGAATATATTTGTTTTTTGTCGTGCTTGGAAGGCTACCGCCGCTCATCGCCCCCACGGACCGCAGCTGACGTTGACGAAGCTTTATGATTCTATTCTCTATTGCGTCTCACCAATTATCCTTTGAGAGGAAATAATTGACCAAATTGTGTCATTGGCTCCTGGACAATCATGGAACATACCATTTGCAGCCAGAATTTGGTGTTTTCGAGTTTGGTCATCCAGTAAATGGTGATTTGACTTAATGGTAAGCATATTCTGCACAAGAGTTCAGATTATTGTTCTTTGTGGGATAGACGAATCGATCTGTTAACGATCCATATACCAATCATTGAACAATAACAGTTTATAAACAATATATTTTAAGCCACTGAAGCGTTCGTAACCAACACCGCATTACTTTTACCACATCCTCCCATTGGCGAATCTTTAATACATGGTTCATTAATTTCTTATACTATTTAGGTCCGTAAATGGTGTGACTGTCTTCACCAACCGTAACACTTTATCAATTTGATTGCCTTTTCTATAAGGAATATGAAATTGAATTTGCCGATTCTGAGAGTAGAGAATTAATTGCAAGACGAGAGATGAAAAAACCACAAGTCAGGTCATTCAGGGATGCTATTTTTTCGTGAACATCTAAATGAGTTTATTGAATCTGACGACGGGTTTATTGTGTTGGGAAGGTGAATCGACTACAACAAAACCAGAGACCACAAGACATAGTCATCGAGGAAAATGACCAAAACAAAGAAAAAGTCTTCAAAACTTCAAGGATTCATCATTCAGGTTGTAGTTCGAGGGTAACCTATACGATAGAATTAGAATTCTCTTTGAATTTTTAATAGGGTATAGAACTAATTTGCATCTGATGCATTCAGTTTGATAGGAATAATTAAATACAGATACAGGGTGAATGGGACTGGTCGATACCTTGCAGTTTCCAGTGAAATGTACATTTGAAGTATATTTTGCTATACACTAGTTTTCCGAGGTGTGAATCGTGATATTTTTACTTCAGGAAACAATAAAATATCATAAACGTGAACTTTCGGTTTCACCATTAATAATTGATATATTATTAAATTTGGTGTAATTTTCACCATGGTTATGGTGCAATGTGTGTAATCATACACACCAATAGGTCGAAATATGATCGCAATTCCTCCTACCACAATGTGAATTCAGGAAATTACAATGATTTCCATATGAATCCCGTCAAATATAAGACAACCGCTAACTCACCCTCTTACTTGGTGCTTGAACTTTATAGCAAACTGACCGAATCATTAGAAACTACTGATGGAATTCAGGTTTTTGATACTACCCTTAAAAGGTTTTGATCAGATCATAATTTGTATACCATAGATGCATTTCTCAATTTGTAATTTTATTTCTCTATTCCTTCAATTTACTGGTGCTGGAGTTGGATGAAGTTGATATGTTTTGTCCATCATTGTATGCCTATGACAATCCTCCATATTTTCTACGTTTGGTTTAACTTCACTTTGAGTATAATTTTACGTATTTAAAAAGTGCTATTTGACCTATCCTATAACTTTGTGAGTTCTACAGGATAATGAAAGTGATTTGATTTGATCAAAAATATGTAATTAAAGTTGACCAAACTAGTATCCACAGATTTGGAATGATCCTTCGAATTAATGTGATTGACATTACTCCTAGTCTCAAACTCTTGATATCGATATCATTCAACCCTATTGAAACCTACCAAAACTGATTGAATCGAAATAGTAAAATGAAACAATAATTTTCAGATGTGAATATCCAGAGCCTAGTGATTATTTCTTTGAAAGAATACTTTAATTAAAAAACATACCACATTTCCCGATTGAAAAAAGGAAAAAAGACTGAGTAGTGCCTTAGACAAGAAAGCATAGTCGGTGACAAGAGAGCTAAATGCCTACCTCAGAATGAGATTTATTTTTTGTTCCCACACGCCTAATCATCTTTCCGTTTTTTGCCCAAGTACCAGAATATTCCATAAAAGCAATATGGTTTCTACTGTTCTCATTGTTTTGTATAATATTGATCACCAGTTGCCAATTCCTAGTGATGAGTGAGTGAGGGAAGCTGTTTATTTTTCTTTTAGTTTTTTTGGGTTTTTAACCTACCGAAAAAACAACTATCCACCAAAAAAGAATTGGTTCTTTTGTTATTTACATAAAACCTGTAATAATACTTCTTCGGAAAAAACAGTATCTGTAGAATAACAAGGTGGAAAGCTGAAAGAAATGAGAATAATTTGCTTCAGAAATATCTGCTGTGATCATCATGAAATGATTAATATATACTATCACATATCCCGAATCGATATCATGAAAAATTGAACACATTGAAAACATGGATTAGAACCTACTAGTAGAGGAGGAATGTATGTGGTCTATTCATGGATGTGGCTCATCATAAGCCTACGTAGGGTTGCTTGTTATATGAATTATTTTTCCAAGATTTGACAAAAATTGACTGGATGAATTCGGAATTCTCATGTGAAGATAGAATATCCTCAGCGTTGGAATTTGATGAATCAATGAAAGATGCACAAATTATAATTGGGGGTAATTTCACTGAGAATCCGAATATTTCATACTACCGAGTTGGAAAAGAATTGAACATTGAGTGTGAAAGCAACGTTCATCTACTTAGTTTTAACATAGCTCATAGTGATATTTCAAAAATTGAACTTGCAAAATTCGGAAGATACTGAGTTAATTCAATACTTGTTTATTCTCTTCGATGAAAAATTGGGGAAGAACTCATACAGTTGTGATGAAAAAATAACAACAATCGATAAGCCGGTAACGTTCTGCCCATAGAGGTTATCAGATTTGTATGAATCAATAATGAGAAAATTGCTGAATTTCTTGTGCAAAATATCATTCAAAGAAGTAACTCTGAAAACGTCAGCCGAGCACTTTGAGTCAATGAAATAGAGGAAGAAAATAGATTGGTAGTTGATTTTCGAGCATCAAATGAAGTTACAGAAACGATTATATTTCCCTTACTGGTAATAGAGGATTCGATTGATTCATTGGGAGTATACACGTACTAATCTACAATGGATGTGCAAAACAGGTTTCGTAACACCAGAAGGTCATTACGAATTACGAATTCCTCAGAGTTCGTTTCGGGTTATGTGATGCAGATGAGAAATGATACGACAAGGAATTCTATAGGTGACATTTGATCTATTTTTAATCGGAATTGGAGTCTTTATTCTACTGTGTAATTTGGAAATATATATATATATATATATATATATATATATATATATATATATATATATATATATATATATATATATATATATATATATAAAATTCATAGAAGTTTCGAGTGGATAGATGATACAGAGGTTTTTTTACTGGGCTTTGCACTCAAATGAAAATAGCAACCGTAGACACGTGTTTCTGGGTAATTGCCCTTCTTCAGCACGGTGGCTATAGCTGCCTCCGTGGTGACGTCAGTTGATGCCTTGTGATAACAAGGTCTTCTGACCGAAACCACAAATGTGCGGCTGGCTTCTGTTGATGACTCCGTTCATTTGTGATGTTTCTCCAAGTGTTGTCCATCCTTGCACTTGGCTACACCGTGCTGAAGAAGGGCAATGACCCAGAAACACGTGTCTACGGTTGCTATTTTCATTTGAGTGCAAAGCCCAATAAAAAAACCTCTATATATATATATATATATATATATATATATATATATATATAAGATTCCTGCCTTGTATGAATTGTCCTGAACCATACATTGGCCAAACATCTAGAACACTCAACAGCCTTATCATTTATCATAAAAGTGACTGTAGAAGATATGTTAATTCTTGTGCTTTATCAGCACATGTTAATAACAGAGTTCACCGTATGAATTACCGACAGCTGAAATTTTGGATAGTGAAATCAATCTTTCTAAGCGTGTATTTTCAGAAATGATTCATATGAATAACAATGACCATTCCATGAACAAAAAAACAGGTTTAAATGGTCTTACACCTATTTGATAAAATATGAGAAGGATAAGAAAAAATCACCCTCTATTTCGACTTTCCCACCGTAATCTAGAAGTGAAATTATATCATATGTCTGAATTCAATTAAACGTCACCATCATATTTTCATGTACAATTTTTGCCTCTATTTTATTATTTAATCTCACGTTAGTAAGTAACCATCCCCTTATATTATCATATGATAAATTGTTGTGTATTATAGACGTGTTGAGGAAGGCAATGAAGATTGCCGAAAGCTTGACGAATAACAAAGAGTTTTTTTTGTGATAAAGCCCAACATAGCTGACTGCAACCCCAGAAGATTCACTACATATTCATCAATCAGTCACGAGGTACACACAACTACAATTCGTAGTCAACAGGATCGTGACCCAAATCCCGCTTGAGGAAGTTTATTTTTCCTGAATTCTGATTTGTCTGTAATCATACAGACACTCAGGCTCAGGCTTATATCGTTTCTATTTCCGGCTTGATATCAACTGGTTGGTATCTACACCTGATATATATATATATATATACATATATATATATATATATATATATATATATATATATATATATATATATATATATATATATATATATATATATATATATATATATATATAGGCTCAGTTGACTTACACCTATCGAGCTTGATATCAACTGGTTGGTATCTACACCTGATATATATATATATATATATATATATATATATATATATATATATATATATATATATATATATATATATATATATATATCTATTGTCTAACAATTCTTGAAAATAACTTTGAAATGGAGATTTTCTTTACGGATTTGTTATCCGTTTGGTTTCTTCTGAGTTGTCCGACCTTTCGACTTCCATTTCAAAGTTATTTTCAAGAATTGTTAGACAAATATCGGTCCATACCATCCAGTCCAATTACTCTCATTACGAAATAACTGAGCAAGACGAAGCGAAGGCTTCAATTGTATGTTCGCCAAAGATACTGCTACTAGAACTCAAAGTCTGTTTTCGATCAGGGACACAATACGTAGCTATCTCACAAGAACTCGACCACCAAAAAAATACAGTAACGCCAAAAACTGCGTTTACCGTATACCATGCGAGTGCGGCAAATCCTGCATCGGAGAAACCAGAAGACCATGGGAAGTGAGAATTGGCGAACAGAAGAAAAACACAACGAAGATAAACGACGAAATTGGGAATAGCGAAGCAAGTGTGGACAAACCACCACAGCACTAAATGGTCTGAAGACGAGGTCATACACTGGGGGGAGCACTGGTTCGAAAGATAATTCAAGGTAGCCTCCTACATTCTCAACAACGATGCATTCAGTCATGCCAACGCGTGTGGAAACCGCTTATTCAAAGGATGGACAAACTCAGGCTCAGTGAAAGAGAATCTTGCTCCAATATTTACGATGCAGAAAACCTCAAAGTCGTCTCCACAATTTAATATTTGAAAGATGTCAGTACGGTGATTCAGTACTGTTTCGAACCTACATAGGTTTATCATCAGTTGAATTTACATTGAATTATGGAGATGAAAAAAATAGCAAATTCACATGGTGAAGTTCGAAAGGACATAAAAAATTTTTGTAATGACAATTATGATTAATTTGGGAATTTGGGACATCCCTAACACCATAAATACATTAAAGATTGGGGGACTTGGAGCCCTCATGCCCAATATGCAATATTTGAAAAATCCACATCAGAGAATACTTGGAAAAACACTACCGTTCACAGATTGATTGATTGATTCCTACTCAATTCAATCTGTGAACGGTAGTGTTTTTCCAAGTATTCTCTGATGTGGATTTTTCAAATATTGCATATTGGGCATGAGGGCTCCAAGTCCCCCAATCTTTAATGTATTTATGGTGTTAGGGATGTCCCAAATTCCCAAATTAATCATAATTGTCATTACAAAAATTTTTTATGTCCTTTCGAACTTCACCATGTGAATTTGCTATTTTTTTCATCTCCATAATTCAATGTAAATTCAGCTGATGATGAACCTATGTAGGTTCGAAACATGTACTGAATCACCGTACTGACATCTTTCAAATATTAAATTGTGGAGACGACTTTGAGGTTTTCTGCATCGTAAATATTGGAGCAAGATTCTCTTTCACTGAGCCTGAGTTTGTCCATCCTTTGAATAAGCGGTTTCCACACGCGTTGGCATGACTGAATGCATCGTTGTTGAGAATGTAGGAGGCTACCTTGAATTATCTTTCGAACCAGTGCTCCCCCCAGTGTATGACCTCGTCTTCAGACCATTTAGTGCTGTGGTGGTTTGTCCACACTTGCTTCGCTATTCCCAATTTAATAATAATAATAATAATAATAGATTTTATTGCCTCAAACTACATGTATTACACTTTACACGTTTGTGAGATTCAGAGGTTACGGAGTTTGACGACAAAAGGCAGAGTTCGGTCTTGACGGTAAGGTTAGTTACCGAGAGGACGCGCTCGTTTATCTTCGTTATGTTTTTCTTCTGTTCGCCAATTCTCACTTCCCATGGTCTTCTGGTTTCTCCGATGCAGGATTTGCCGCACTCGCATGGTATACGGTAAACGCAGTTTTTGGCGTTACTGTATTTTTTTGGTGGTCGAGTTCTTGTGAGATAGCTACGTATTGTGTCCCTGATCGAAAACAGACTTTGAGTTCTAGTAGCAGTATCTTTGGCGAACAGACAATTGAAGCCTTCGCTTCGTCTTGCTCAGTTATTTCGTAATGAGAGTAATTGGACTGGATGGTATGGACCGATATTTGTCTAACAATTCTTGAAAATAACTTTGAAATGGAAGTCGAAAGGTCGGACAACTCAGAAGAAACCAAACGGATAAAAAACCCGTAAAGAAAATCTCCATTTCAAAGTTATTTTCAAGAATTGTTAGACAATAGATATATATATATATATATATATATATATATATATATATATATATATATATATATATACCGTGTGTCACAGACTCTGGGTACACCCCCGTTTTCTCCTTTGCTTCTTTAGCTATATTTCTGAAATTTGGAACATTGAATATGCTCACTGAGCCAGCATTTCTCGACATATCTGAAAGAAAAAAACAACTTCCAATTTTTCCGGAAATGGCATCAACTTTCGATTCTTGAATGGGACACCCTGTATATTGTTACATGATCGTTTAGGGATGATCATGAGGAATCCAACGATACCAGGTTTGATGATGTTATCTCCAATGACTGCGGAGATATCGCCATTTATTTTATTCATAAGCTCAATGAGTGGGAGAGAGAATTGGATTGACCCGCCAGAAAAAGTTTCTCTCTCCTACTCGTTGAGCTTATGGATAAAATAAATGGCGATATCTCCGCAGTCATTGGAGATAACATCATCAAACCTGGTATCGTTGGATTCCTCATGATCATCCCTAGCCGATCATGTAACAATATACATTCAAGAATCGAAAGTTGATGTAATTTCCGGAAAAATTGGAAGTTATTTTTTTCTTTCAGATATGTCGGGAAATGCTGTTCAGTGAGCATATTCAATGTTCCGAATTTCAAAAATATATCTAGAAAAACAAAGGAGAAAACGGGGGTGTACTATGAGTCTGTGACACACGGTATATATATATATATATATATATATATATATATATGTTGTTGTTGAGTTCGGGTTGAACCGCGCCTGGAGTTTTGTTCTCGACGTTTCGGCTCCGATTTTGGAGCCATTTTCAAGAGGTGAATGTGACTTCACGCTGAGGTCTCAATCTGCCTACTCCTCAGGTGTTGTCACAGGGGGCAAGGGTTTGTGACTTGACGCCGGGGCCTCAATCTGCCTACTCCCCAGGTCTCGTCACGAGTTCTTTCTAAGGTCTCAATCTGCCTACTCCTTAGATCGAACTGAGGTATCGAGGGATGTTGGGTAGGATTTATAGCAGCGGGTGCTACTAAAGGACCGTCGGATGTCTTGGTGGGGACTGGGCATCTGGAAATTAGGGGTTTCCATGCAGTTGGAAGTCTCTGGCCGTCGTCACGTTTATTTAAGCAGGAAGGTCGCTTCTCGATTTCGATGGCCTCGCGAATTATACGAGCTTGTAGTGTTTTTGCTGTGGCGATGGTCTTAGTGTTCGCAAAGTCTATATTGTGTCCTGTCTCTTGATGATGTTTGGACAGAGCTGAAGATGGGTCTGATTTTCGGACAGCAAGTTGATGTTCGTATACTCTACTTGTCACACGTCTGTTGGTCTGGCCTACATATGTTCTATGGCAATCGGAACATGGTATTTCATATATACCCTGTGATTCGTTGACAATTTTGTCCTTGGGGGAGCGGAGGAATGTGGAGATTTTGTTGTTGGCTGTAAATATCGTTTTTATGTCCTGTTTTTTGAGAATTCGGCTGATTTTGTCAGTAACACCTTTAATGTAGGGAAGAAAAGCTTTGTGGGGAACGTTGTTGTCTGTTGGGTCTCTGGGAATGGAATGAGAAGTTTGATGGCGGCGGATGGATCTGTCAATTTGATGGTCTGTGAATCCATTTTGAAGAAGGGCTGATTTGAGTTGGGCTAGTTCCTGTGGTTTGTTATGGAGGTCTGTGAGGTTGATGGATCTGTGGATGAGGGAATTCACAACGGAATTGGTTTGTGCTGGATGATGGTGGGAGTTTGCGTTAAGGTATCGGTTTGTGTGTGTTGGTTTCCTGTAGACCGTGTGGGTGAAGGAGTCATTGGTTTTTGTGATGAGGACATCTAAGAATGGAAGGGAGTTATTGCTTTCGATTTCCATTGTAAACTTTATATTTGGGTGGAGGTCGTTAAGGTGATCAAGGAAATTATGGAGAGTTTCGGAGCCGTGAGGCCATATGACGAAAACGTCATCTACGTATCTGAACCAGCAAGAGGGTTTGTGGTCGAACGTGTCAATGGCTTTAGTTTCGAAGTCTTCCATGAAAAGGTTTGCAAGGACTGGTGAGAGGGGAGAACCCATGGGGGCGCCTTTCACTTGTTTGTAAAAGGTACCTTGGAATAGGAAGTATGTACTGGACATACAGTGACTGATGAGGTTGAGGGTGCCTTTGGAAATTTGGTGTTTGGTTTCGAGAATGTTCAATGTATCTGATAAAGGGATATTTGTGAATAAGGACACTACGTCGAAACTCACAAGGATGTCGGTCTGTTGGATATTGAGGTTTTTGAGGATTTCAATGAAGTGGAAAGAATTTCGTACATATGACGAGGACTGTTCTGCAAGGGGTTGGAGAGTATTTGCAAGGTGTTTAGCAAGATTTTGTGTTGGAGAACCGAAAGCACTGACAATGGGGCGAAGAGGAACGTTGGGTTTGTGTATTTTTGGGAGACCATATATGCGAGGTGTGCGTGAGGATTTTTCCCGGGGGATGAGAGCTTTCTTGGTTTCGGTAGGGATATTGGAGTTGTTGATGAGGGTCCTGGTTTTCTTCTCAAGATAGGTCGTTGGGTCTCTGTCGGTGGGTTGATATTCAGGTGAATCGAGTAGTTTACTCATTTTATCAACATAGTCAGACGTGTTGAGGATAACTGTGGCGTTGCCCTTGTCTGCTGGGAGGATGATCAGGTCTGGGTTGTTGTGGAGACTTTTCAACAACCCACGTCGAGAACAAAACTCCAGACGCGGTTCAACCCGAACTCAACAACAACACACAACTGACCGCGGAAACCTATCCGAACACATATATGTATATATATATATATATATATATATATATATATATATATATATATATATATATATATATATATATATATGATGAGTTGTTTTTTCGGGTTTCATTCCGTGTTCTGTGGTTTTGATCCCCTGAAGGATAATTGTCACAACGTTTCGGCAAAGTCTCATTTGCCATCTTCTAGGTGATGATTGAGTTTCGTCCTCCGAACTCGACTAATTATTTCGAGTTCTACTTCTCAATATATAGGGGTGTCCTTCTTCGGATTACGGAGTATCGATCTAAATCTAATCCGAAGGACCAAATACCACTGGAGTCCCAGGGAGTTTACGAAGTACCATGTCGAGACTGCAACAAGTCCTACATCGGCCAGACCAACAGACGGATCAACGTACGCAAGGATGAACATGAGCTATCAGTGAAAGGGAAAGTCACATCCTCCATCTTCCAACACGTATTGGAGACAGGGCATAACATCAATTTCGAAAACACCAAAACATTAGCGAGCGATGAAAACTTCTACTCTCGAACAATCAGAGAGGCTATCGAAATTGAGAAACGACCGAGTAGTATGAATAAGAGAGATGATGCCCAAAGATTACCAAGAACGTGGAAATCCATCCTATCACAAAACAAAAACAAGCCGATCACACCAGAGGAAAAAGGTCGGACCTTATCAAGTAATTACCATACAGACATAATGAAAAATGCAGTCGGACCAACGAAGAAAGTGGGAGGGGCCCAGGTCAAAGATACCATCAATGAACACCCCTATATATTGAGAAGTAGAACTCGAAATAATTAGTCGAGTTCGGAGGACGAAACTCAATCATCACCTAGAAGATGGCAAATGAGACTTTGCCGAAACGTTGTGACAATTATCCTTCAGGGAATCAAAACCACAGAACACGGAATGAAACTCGAAAAAACAACTCATCATACTTCGTCCGTGAGAATCTTCATGCTAACATATATATATATATATATATATATATATATATATATATATATCAGGTGTAGATATCAACCAGTTGATATCAAGCCGGAAATAGAAACGATAGAAGCCTGAGCCTGAGTGTCTGTATGATTACAGACAAATCAGAATTCAGGAAAAATGAACTTCCTCAAGCGGAATTTGGGTCACGATCCTGTTGACTACGAATTGTAGTTGTGTGTACCTCGTGACTGATTGATGAATATGTAGTGAATCTTCTGGGGTTGCAGTCAGCTATGTTGGGCTTTATCACAAAAAAAACTCTTTGTTATTCGTCAAGCTTTCGGCAATCTTCATTGCCTTCCTCAAGACGTCTATAATACACAACAATTTATCATATGATAATATAATGGGATGGTTACTTACTAACGTGAGATTAAATAATAAAATAGAGGCAAAAATTATATATATATATATATATATATATATATATATATATATATATATATATATATATATATATATATTTCCAAATTACACAGTAGAATAAAGACTCCAATTCCGATTAAAAATAGATCAAATGTCATTTATAAGAACCCGAAACGAACTCTGAGGAATTCGTAATGACCTTCTGGTGTTACGAAACCTGTTTTGCACATCCATTGTAGATTAGTACGTGTATACTCCCAATGAATCAATCGAATCCTCTATTACCAGTAAGGGAAATATAATCGTTTCTGTAACTTCATTTGATGCTCGAAAATCAACTACCAATCTATTTTCTTCCTCTATTTCATTGACTCAAAGTGCTCGGCTGACGTATTCAGAGTTACTTCTTTGAATGATATTTGGCGCAAGTAATTCAGCAATTTGTTTTCTCATTATTGATTCATACAAATCTGATAACCTCTATAAGCAGAACGTTACCGGCTTCTCGATTGTTGTTATTTTTTCATCACAACTGTATGAGTTCTTCCCAAATTTTTCATCGAAGAGAATAAACAAGTATTGAATTAACTCAGTACCTTCCGAATTTTGCAAGTTCAATTTTTGAAATATCACTATGAGCTATGTCAAAACTAAGTAGATGAACGTTGCTTTCACACTCAATGTTCAATTCTTTTCCAACTCGGTAGTATGAAATATTCGGATTCTCAGTGAAATTACGCCCAATTATAATTTGTGCATCTTTCATTGATTCATCAAATTCCAACGCTGAGGATATTCTATCTTCACATGAGAATTCCGAATTCATTCTGTCAATTTTTGTCAAATCTTGGAAAAATAATTCATATAACAAGCAACCCTACGTAGGTTTATGATGAGCCACATCCATGAATAGACCACATACATTCCTCCTCTACTAGTAGGTTCTAATCCATGTTTTCAATGTGTTCAATTTTCCATGATATCGATTCGGGATATGTAATAGTATATATTAATCATTCCATGATGATCACAGCAGATATTTCTGAAGCAAATTATTCTCATTTTTTTCAGCTTTCCACCTTGTTATTCTACAGATACTGTTTTATTCGAAGAAGTATTATTACAGGTTTTATGTAAATAAAAAAGAACCAATTCTTTTTTGGTGGATAGTTGTTTTTTCGGTAGGTTAAAAACCAAAAAAAACTAGAAGAAAAAATAAACAGCATCCCTCACTCACTCATCACTAGGAATTGGCAACTGGTGACCAATATTATACAAAACAATGAGAACAGTAGAAACCATATTGCTTTTATGGAATATTCTGGTACTTGGGCAAAAAACGGAAAGATGATTAAGCGTAGGGGACCAAGAAATAAATCTCATTCTGAGGTAGGCATTTAGCTCTCTTGTCACCGACTATGCTTTCTTGTCTAAGGCACTACTCAGTCTTTTTTCCTTTCTTCAATCAGGAAATGTGGTATGTTTTTAAATTAAATTCACACCTCGGAAAACTAGTGTATAGCAAAATATACTTCAAATGTACATTTCACTGGAAACTGCAAGGTATCGACCAGTCCCATTCACCCTGTATCTGTATTTAATTATTCCTATCAAACTGAATGCATCAGATGCAAATTAGTTCTATACCCTATTAAAAATTCAAAGAGAATTCTAATTCTATCGTATAGGTTACCCTCGAACTACAACCTGAATGATGAATCCTTGAAGTTTTGAAGACTTTTTCTTTGATGTGGTCATTTTCCTCGATGACTATGTCTTCTGGTCTCTGGTTTTGTTGTAGTCGATTCACCTTCCCAACACAATAAACCCGTCGTCAGATTCAATAAACTCATTTAGATGTTCACGAAAAAATAGCATCCCTGAATGACCTGACTTGTGGTTTTTTATCTCTCGTCTTGCCATCAATTCTCTACTCTCAGAATCGGCAAATTCAATTTCATATTCCTTATAGAAAAGGCAATCAAATTGATAAAGTGTTACGGTTGGTGAAGACAGTCACACCATTTACGGACCTAAACAGTATAAGAAATTAATGAACCATGTATTAAAGATTCGCCAATAGGAGGATGTGGTAAAAGTAATGCGGTGTTGGTTACGAACGCTTCAGTGGCTTAAAATATATTGTTTATAAACTGTTATTGTTCAATGATTGGTATATGGATCGTTAACAGATCGATTCGTCTATCCCACAAAGAACAATAATCTGAACTCTTGTGCAGAATATGCTTACCATTAAGTCAAATCACCATTTACTGGATGACCAAACTCGAAAACACCAAATTCTGGCTGCAAATGGTATGTTCCATGATTGTCCAGGAGCCAATGACACAATTTGGTCAATTATTTCCTCTCAAAGGATAATTGGTGAGACGCAATAGAGAATAGAATCATAAAGCTTCGTCAACGTCAGCTGCGGTCCGTGGGGGCGATGAGCGGCGGTAGCCTTCCAAGCACGACAAAAAACAAATATATTCAATCATCTTCTCTCCCCAAACTAGAAATTTGTTGAATTGTAGCTAACCCAATATTTCGAAGAAAAAAAATCAGCTGGCTATAACTTGGTGTACAAACATGAAAAAAACAAAAAAAAAACAGTTATTTTCTCTCTACTAACAATCACCCGATGATAGCTCATATGCAGCTAAGAAGGAAAAAGTATGTCAGCTGGCTGTACTTTGGTGGAAAGACCGTCAGCTGATGCATTGAAACTTATAACGCGGGGCTTAGGCGGGAGCATCTATCACCTATTTGAACGTATCAACTGAAAAGGTTTTCCTCGACTTACTGATAGTTTTTTTTAATCGCAATTTTGTATCAACAATCAGCTTTCAAATTGTTATCTGGGAGGAAATGACGTGTCTTAATTATATTCGTTTTTTCGAGAAATACGCACTATGTAGGTTCGGAACATGTACTGAATCACCGTTGAACGAGACGGTCGTTGAGGTTCGATATAAACGAAAACCAATTGAAGAGAATAACGTGCAAAGTTGTTCTTTAATAGTTATTGATACAGAAATACCTGGTACCAGTACTAATTCTAAGTACATGGGCTTCGATGGCCTCTAAGACACTCACTATGAACTAAAATTACTTGGTACGTTGAACAGAAAGTTTCGACTCCTAAATAACAGAACCGCGCACCACTTGTCGTCAGGTACTACTGACGACTGACCCTCACCCGCGCAATTTTCACTAGCCTACTCAACCCACTCCTCTCGAGGTACAGGAACGGATCGAGGAGAAGGGCAGTTCGGTACATCACCCCCCTGTTGAAATGACGGTGTCGTAGTTTCAACACCCAGGACCGAAATTTGGAACGGAGGAGGGCACCTCTTGAGGTTGTATATGTTCTGGGTTCCTTTCGACTCTCCACTCTGGTCCACCAAGGCATAGGAATTTCCGTGACGGCTGTTGACAATAAACGGGCCTTCGAAAAGCAAGAAGAATTTTTTAATTTTTTTTATCCTCGGCTGAAGATAAGGAATGACTTCTCACGTAAACTCGGTCACCGACCTGGAACTCCTCTAATTTCCCTTTAGCCTCATGGCGAAGTTGTCGTTTTTTTGCTTTTGACAACAATCGATCTCTGGTGAGCATAATTATGGTGTCTCTGGCAGGTAACTTGAATCTCTCGGGGAATGTAATGGACGGGTCTGGAAATTTCCTGGTCTCATGTAAATGAATTTCATTTGGCGTGAAGCCCGTGGAGTCATGTATCACTTCATTCAGTAATCGTTGGACTTCTGGAATCACCACTGCCCACTTAGTATGTTGGCTATGACACATAGCTCGAAGGAGACGCCCAATCTCTCTATTAATTCTTTCGGTACTATTTCCTTGAGGAAAATAAACCGACGTGAAGGAAACTCGAATACCCAACGCAGACAATGCGTCCGACCATTTACTGGATCGAAATTGGGTCCCGTTGTCAGATAACACTCGATCGGGTTTGCCGATGGTTTCAATATAGCTTTTAATTTTGTTCACGAGAACCACCGTAGTAGCCCTCTTGATTGGAAATAATGCCACATATTTGGAAAAAGCATCAATGACCACGAATAGGAAAACGACGCCTCCTCGGGATGGTGGTAAAGGACCCATCAAATCTACGCAAACTTACTCATTGGGCCTTTGTGGTACAACACAGGACATTGGACCTTTTCCATGCCTCGAAATCTTACTTTTGTTGCAGAGATCACATGATCTCACAACTCTGATAACATGGGTTCTCATTTTTTTCCAATAGAACCACCGTCTAATTGACAAATATACTTTGTTCGGACCAAAATGGCCTTGATTTTCATGCTCCCATATGATCAAGGATGTAATATGCTTACTTGGAACACATAGCTTATATCCAGCGGTTTCCTTTTTGAATAATGCGTTGTTGGACACCACAAACCAATCGGTTTCTTTTTTGTTGACTTGTGCTATGATTGTTTTCCAAACTGGATCATCAGCCTGATCAGCAATCAACTGTTTCACCTCAATTTTCTGTAGATTAGAAAACTCGTTCAACTGCAGCTTGTATATTTCTAATTCCGACATATCTTCTTGTTCGCCCTCCCCCGTCACTGGATACCGCGTTAATGCATCCGCCAATACGTTATCCTTGCCCGGACAATATTCGATATTGAAATCATATTCTTGCAAATATAATGTCCAACGCGTCAGTCTCGAATTAAGTAACCGGCACTTTCGAAGGAATGTTAGTGATTTGTGATCCGTTATGATAGTCAGTCCTTTACCGAGAACGAAAGTACGCCACTGCTTTAGACAATGGACGGCGGCCAAAGCTTCTTTTTCTGTAATACCATAATTTAATTCCGCGCCACGCAAAGTTCGACTACAAAACGCAATGATCTTTTTCTTACCGTCCGGCGATTTTTGCAATAAACAACCACCTATACCATAAAATGAACTATCGCACTGAACAATATAAGGTTCTGATGGGTTAGGATGATACAACATGACAACTTCCAAAAAAGCATCCTTCAGGTTATCGAAAGCTTTTTTCTCTTCTACCCCCCATTGCCAACGGTAGCCCTTTTTTAATAGTTTGAGAAGGGGGCTAGCCAACTCAGAAAATTTGTCACAAAAACGCCTATCATAACTACATAGGCCTAAAAAGGATTTCAAGTGTCTTACATTCCTCGGTGTCGGAAATTCCTTAATTGCTTTAACCCTGTCAGGGTCCATCTCGATACCTGATCTTGAAATTATGTGTCCTAAAAATTTCACGGATGATTGCGCAAATTTACATTTTTTTAATTTAACGGTAACGTTATTTTCTTTGAATTTAGTCAACAGCGTACGGATATGTTTGAGATGTTCTATTTTGCTATGTGAAAAAATTAAAAGGTCATCCACATATGGAATAATAAAATCTGACACTTCCGCTCCCAGGGTTTTCTGTAACCCTCGAATAAAACTACTCACCGATGTCGAAAGACCAAATGGTAGCACACAAAAAACGTACGTTTGCCCCTGGTATAAAAATCCCGTATACTTTTTATGTTCCTCCTTGATGGGAATTTGCCAATATGATGAACTCAAATCAAAAGTACTCAAAAAAGTACCTTCATTAAAATTAAACAGCATAACTTCGGGGTTAGGAGGCATAATATGTTCTTTCGACATCTTACTGTTCAGATATCTGGCATCTAAACATACTCTCAGGGATTTATCCTTTTTTATTACTGTCACTAACGGACTCACGTACTCCGTAGGAGCTGGTTCAATGACCCCCCACTCTAACATTTCGTTGATTTGCTTCCGATTCATACGCCTTAGGAATAGGATAAGATTTTATACAAAAAGGAGTATCGTCCCTCATATTAATATGATGTTCATATGCACTAATTCTTCCCGGTTGGTCCGAAAACACCTCCTTATTGTCATTAAGTACCTCGAACAGTGAACTTTCGAAATCTTTGTCTTCAATTTGCATATTACTAATAGTTTCTCTTATTTGTTTTTCCGAATAGTAAACCATTTTTTCCGTTTTACTAGCAACATCAATTTCTAAGCCTGTTTCATTTATTATCAGTGATTTACTTCCAGCTAATCCTGCAGCAATCTGTATTTCATGCAATTGATCACCTATTTTAATTTTTAACGTTTTACCCAAAGTAACGTTATTGTCTAAAATCCAGTCATAACCCAGAATAACTGGTCGTTTTAATTGTGGTACCACAAGAAACGGTACATCAATCTCATATGACGCTATTTTTACACTCAATGATGTTTGACACAGTGCTTTCCGGCCCTTATCAGTGAATGCACCAAATAATGTTACGCCAGTGACTGGAAAAACGGGTAAGTTTTCTAATTTATCTCTTAACTCCTCGAAAAAGTTTTCTGATACACTACTAACTTGGCAACCCGAATCGACTAATGCCTCAACTATAGTGTCCCCTACTGAAATTTCTATTACCGGCAATTTATTAATTTTATCAATCGCAATATTATTGGGATCTTCCTCAATTAACCATTCCGGACTCTGCGAAAATACTGTTGACAGCTCCCTATTTTCGTCATTTGACACCCTCTGAATCGAACGCCCCTGGTTTCTGTTCATATTATTCGAGTTCCCCTGATTTGAATCAAACCTTCCTTGATTCGAACGATCATT
This sequence comes from Zygogramma bicolorata, assembly GCA_032362365.1. Lineage (NCBI taxonomy): Eukaryota > Metazoa > Arthropoda > Insecta > Coleoptera > Chrysomelidae > Zygogramma > Zygogramma bicolorata. Next base: position 349,614 of record JAVJAQ010001019.1, read on the forward strand.
TCTCCAATTTGTTCCTTCTCTACCATCCCGACCATGCGTGCGCCCCTGGCTTACTCTATTTCCCTCGCGCGACATTTCCAAATAACATTCATCGATTTTTCTTAAGTGTTGTTCAACGTCCTCCATGTTTTGATACCCCCCATTTAAGATCCCACATTTTATATCTGCCGGGAAATGATTAATAATATATTCAATCAATTTATTTTCATGAAGTGGTTCCGATAAGAAGGAGGCTTCTTTCATAATCTTCAAAAAATACTCCGACATTTTACCTGATGTATACTTCCCGAATTTAATTCTCTGAAATAATTCCCGTTCCTCATCAACACCCCAATAACGTTTAAAGAATAATTCTCTGAACTTATCATAATTCAAAAAACTTTTTTCTTTAATCTGCCCCCAGTCGTTTGCCGATCCCTTCAGGCACGACAATGCTAACGCGATTTTTTTTTTCTTGGGGTACCCCGGCATCTAAAAATAACTCATCAAGCGACTTCAGGAAACTGACAGGGTGAAGAAATCCCTCAACGGAAAAAGACAATTGTTGACCACCCAATTCCTTCCATCGAGAAATGTACGACCTATCTACCCTTGATTGAAATATTACTTCTGCCTCATCGTCATTTTTCATATCATCCGCCCCTTCACATATCTTATTGTTACCTCGATTGCCGCTATTCGACTTTGTACCTACGATACTTTCTTGTCCCTTACTCTTTTCCGCTATTTCTACCACTTGTTTTTGCAGAGACTCGTATGCTAAACATATTCTATTTATAGCCGCCGATAGGTCTGCTACCTGAGCCTGTGTGTTTAATAATGCCGATTCGGTTACAGACAGTTCTGTTGGCGGCTCACTCTGTTTTTGTTTATTTCTCCTCGACATTATGAATACAAGTCACAACACAATCTTATACTACTTTAAAAACGGATAATACCTTGAGCAATTGAACTCTTCACGTTATTTTTCAACAATGTGTTCGTTGCCTCTAGTTGGGAGCCATGTGAACGAGACGGTCGTTGAGGTTCGATATAAACGAAAACCAATTGAAGAGAATAACGTGCAAAGTTGTTCTTTAATAGTTATTGATACAGAAATACCTGGTACCAGTACTAATTCTAAGTACATGGGCTTCGATGGCCTCTAAGACACTCACTATGAACTAAAATTACTTGGTACGTTGAACAGAAAGTTTCGACTCCTAAATAACAGAACCGCGCACCACTTGTCGTCAGGTACTACTGACGACTGACCCTCACCCGCGCAATTTTCACTAGCCTACTCAACCCACTCCTCTCGAGGTACAGGAACGGATCGAGGAGAAGGGCAGTTCGGTACATCACCCCCCTGTTGAAATGACGGTGTCGTAGTTTCAACACCCAGGACCGAAATTTGGAACGGAGGAGGGCACCTCTTGAGGTTGTATATGTTCTGGGTTCCTTTCGACTCTCCACTCTGGTCCACCAAGGCATAGGAATTTCCGTGACGGCTGTTGACAATAAACGGGCCTTCGAAAAGCAAGAAGAATTTTTTAATTTTTTTTATCCTCGGCTGAAGATAAGGAATGACTTCTCACGTAAACTCGGTCACCGACCAGGGCAGGGGAGCAGGGCAGTTCGGTACACCGTACTGACATCTTTCAAATATTAAATTGTGGAAACGACTTAGAGTTTTTCTGCATCGTAAGTCTTACACTCCACTTTGAGATACAATGGACTTCTACCACAGGTTGCTCCAATATACCCATTCCCCACTGAAAAGCGATTAGCACCCATTTCCCGCTGAAAAGCGATTAGCGCATATTTTTAGTAGCACCCGTGTGCCTCATGGTAAGAACTGCTCCTCAGAAAAATCTTTTTAACTGACCATACCTCGAAAGGTTGTCATTCATCACCGAAGACGATTGCGGGTACTAACGATCGAAACGTCGTGAGTACACTCAACTTGGAACTTGGTTTCAACATTTATTCATATTACTTCATATATTTCTTTATTTAAATTTTTTGACTCTTCATTTCAAATTCGATATCTCAATATTATTTTCTTTGATCAATCAAAAACTTCAATTTTATCTTTTTGACAGGAAAATCCATTTCAAACCTTCTCGTTTGGATTTTATTACCTTATTCGATTTGTTTTTTATAACTTTTCCCCCCATTCTTCCTAGCAACAGGTTTCAATAGTCAGTAGTTGATAATATTGATAAAGGACGTCCGAACCAATATATACCCCTCAACAAAGAACATAAAATAATAATATCTATTACACTGTAAGAATTTGAAAATATTGAAATATTCAAAAAAAACTGTGTAAATAAAAATACTTCGACAATATATCTATTCGAAAGATCCTGGTACTCTGTTTTTCTTTCAGTAATTGATAATTCAATAGATCATAAACTAGAGTTACGTTTCAGAACGATATATTTGCCTATATCTTCTGGCGGTGCCACATTCATAATACCACGTTCACATTATTAATTCTGGTTGACAGGTGTTGCACCGATTCCATAGTAATTATAGTCTACCGATGTGATATTTGCATAATTGCTTTCATTTTCTTTTCAACAGATGAATAGGCATACGACTACTAATAGTCGTAGTTCGTTGTGTTCAGATAGCTAACATATCAATCACTTATTCAGGAAACTGAGGAACTTATGTTAATGATGATTACTTTAATATGTCAACCCTAGGAGAAATAAAAACACAGCTTCAAACGTGTATTTAATCATCTTCAACTTCAGGTTGATCTTGTTTTGTACTGTCTGAAAGCTGATTTTTCTGCAATTTGAAAAAGTCTCTGTAAATTATTTTGTCTTTATTCATTCACGTATGCCCAGTGATGTTTGCAATTAGCACACGTAAGTAGATTTCGATGACGAGAAAATACCGGATGATCGATTTCTATCCTCTTCTGCTTCGTTCATATCCTTGTTCAAATCCTCAGGAGAGGAGAGTAGTTGGGTAAGAGCATGCAGGAAGTATACTCTCACTTAATTGTTGAAATATGTATTACTTAAAACCAACTATTAAGGACCGTCAACATTAACACAGAATAAAATTATACTAACGAATTCATTCAAAGTTTATTGATACGACGTCGCATCAAAAGTCGAAACGCCGGCATGGAATGATAGAATTGTGAGGTTAATAAAAATTCCATCCTTGGATGTCGGGAACTCAACAAGGTTTTGCGGAAATGAGAGTAGGGTGACGCATCCTCAGAGCGAGCTCGCGAAATTTTGAATGTGAAAAGGAGGCATATAATAGACAATGTTAAAAAAAATTGCTTAAGGGGTATGATTTCTATTTGTTTGAATAAATGTAGAGTATGGAAATTATCAAATGAAAGTAAATTTAGATCAACAAGGAATTATTGTTGAGTATCAACTGGAAATTTGAGAGCTTTGATCTCTCAAAATTGAATTACCATGATCCAACTGAAGCAAGAATTAATATATCTCACTGAGATGCTTGAAATCAGATCTTTTGTTCATACATGAGACCGAGGTGAGATGAAAGTCATTTCCAGAGAATGTCTTTTATATTTATTAGATTCTTTGGCAAGAATTTTGGTGGGGCAAAAATCCATAATCGCTTTCAACTAGTGCATATCTGATATATAACATAATATTATCTAGATACATGTAGAAACAATGTGCTTTTGGACAAAAAAGTACATCATTGTTTTGAAATTCGACCCGTAAGTATTTGAGTTTTTTTTTAAAGTTATAACTGTTGAACATCAATAAGTATGTATTGTGTTATCAGGAGAGAAAGTCATTCTTTATTGGTTAGCGAGCATGAAGATTGCTGTGCGACCCGTGAGGCGAGTCCACCACCAAGCGAGCTTTACAAAATCTCTTTATTCTGTAAATAACACATGGAAAATGCATATATCTGGAGATATCCATTCGAATTTGAAAACCGTAACGTTTATCGTTAATACCATCGTACCGGTTAGAACATTGGCATATAATACTGAAAACAATCATGAAATCAACCGATTTACAGAATATAAATATTTGTCCAAAACATGACTGTTTCGAATGAAGGAGAAGGAAAGTTAGAGGAAATCAAGAGAAATAAGCAAGAAATAACATTCAGAGTAGGAGCAGAGGTTAGAATGTCATTGAAATCGAAGATTTGATTCGGAGAATCATTCATTTGGACAAAGAAAACCATATCTCAAGTAATAAAAAAAAACTAGAAAAGAAAAATAGAACTAATAACAGTAATGAACTCAAAAGTCTAAGATTTATCCACCACAAAATAATGACTTTCAAATATCAATAACTTCTATACTTTGGGAAAAAAGTATAATCCACCAGAAGAAGTGGAATTTGCAACATTTCTCTAGAAAAATTATGTTTTGAATGATGCAAATGAATTAAAGGGTAACCATCTCTCATGAACTGATAACCAATTAACGCGAAGATTATCGAATTTTGAGATCACATTTAGTTTTAAATAAAGCGAATAGTGGAGGGCTCTTTGTCGTAACATAAAACATTTAAAAAAAGAGTGGTAACCCACCAACGGAAAAAAAATTTGCATCATTTCCCTGATATAGCCGTATCTAACGATCTGACAACAAAACAACGCGAAGAGAATCGAATTTTCAGGAAACATTTGGCTTCAGATAAAACGAATACTGGAGGGTCCTGTCTCATGAATCAAAATAATCACTTGTGAATGGGCAAATCTTCAGGCCATAAGAGTTGGATGTTGAACAACTCCAAATAATAAAGGGTCCCGAGACACAAGGGCCAATGCCCCGACCTCATCTATTTCTGAAGAAGTCTACAATTCGATTTAGAAACCCACCAAACCTCCGAAATTTTCAAGCATTCTCTCGGAGCATCCTCGAGGAAAAATATCAGAAGTGTCTGACAAAACCAAAATGAAAAAGTGTTCACATAAAGACTTCGAAAAGTTATCCTCAAATCTAGTGAAAATTAGAACTTATCTCTCATTCAACACTTTCATATCTGGAATAAATTTTTGTATCATTACATTTTCCATATCGTGAATAACTCGAATGCTTGATAATTTTATGAATTAAAATCACTTCATATACATTTACTTTGAAGTACACATTCTGTCTACGTACTATTCCTGGTATGAAGGCGGTTTCGAAATCAACGAAACTACAACTCATCAAGCAGAACATATTTCGGAATGTGTTGAATTAACTCTCTTTGT
>JAVJAQ010001020.1:0-18474 GCA_032362365.1 Zygogramma bicolorata
TTAGATTGCTGTAGTAAACAATTTGCACGAAACCAAAGTTTGAAAAGGCATGTGCTAACTCACACTGGAGAGAAGCCATTCTAATGTGATTGCTGCGATGAAAGTTTCACCCAAAAAGGGGTTTTGCAAACAACTCACATGCTAACTCATACTGGAGGAAAGCCATTTAAGTGTGATTGCTGCGGTAAAAAATTTGCACGAATGCAGACTTTGAAAAGGCATATGCTCATTCACACTAGACAAAAACCATTTGAGTGAGATATCTGTGACCAGAGTTTTAGTGAAAGGTGCAATTTGCGAACTCATATGCTTACTCACCCTGGAGAAAGCCATCCAAATGTGATATCTGCGACAAAAGTTTCAGTCATGGGAGCAATTTGCGAACTCATATGCTAATCCACACTGGAGAAAAGCCATTCAAATGTGGTTGCTACGAAAAAAGTTTTACTCAGACAGGGGATTTGAAAAGACATTCGCGAAGACACACTGAAGAAAAGCCATTCGAATGTGGTTGCTGCGAAAAAAAATTCACTCAGAAAGGGGAGTTGAAAATTCATTTGCGAGTCCACACTGGAGAAAAGCCATTCTAGTGTGATATCTGTGACAAAAATTTCAGTCAAGGGAGCAGTTTGCAAACTCATATGCTAATCCACACTGGAGAAAAGCCATTCAAATGTGGTTGCCATGAAGAAAGTTTTACTCAGACAGGGGATTTGAAAAGACATTCGCGAAGACACACTGGAGAAAAGCCATTCGAATGTGGTTGCTGCGAAAAAAGTTTCACTCAGAAAGGGGAGTTGAAAATTCATTTGCGAGTCCACACTGGAGAAAAGCCATTCAAGAGTGATATCTGTGACAAAAATTTCAGTCAAGGGAGCAGTTTGCAAACTCATATGCTAATCCACACTGGAGAAAAGCCATTCAAATGTGGTTGCTGCGAAAAAAGTTTTACTCAGACAGGGGATTTGAAAAGACATTCGCGAAGACACACTGAAGAAAAGCCATTCGAATGTGGTTGCTGCGAAAAAAAATTCACTCAGAAAGGGGAGTTGAAAATTCATTTGCGAGTCCACACTGGAGAAAAGCCATTCTAGTGTGATATCTGTGACAAAAATTTCAGTCAAGGGAGCAGTTTGCAAACTCATATGCTAATCCACACTGGAGAAAAGCCATTCAAATGTGGTTGCTATGAAGAAAGTTTTACTCAGACAGGGGATTTGAAAAGACATTCGCGAAGACACACTGGAGAAAAGCCATTCGAATGTGGTTGCTGCGAAAAAAATTTCACTCAGAAAGGGGAGTTGAAAATTCATTTGCGAGTCCACACTGGAGAAAAGCCATTCAAGTGTGATATCTGTGACAAAAATTTCAGTCAAGGGAGCAGTTTGCAAACTCATATGCTAATCCACACTGGAGAAAAGCCATTCAAATGTGGTTGCTGTGAAAAAGTTTTACTCAGACAGGGGATTTGGAAAGACATTCGCGAACACACACTAGAGAAAAGCCATTCAAGTGTGATATCTGTGACAAGAGTTTCAGTCGAGGAAGTAATTTGCGAACTCATATCTAAAGTCACACTGTAGAAAAGCCATTCAAGTGTAATTGCTGTGAAAGAAGTTTCAATAAAAAATGTGAGTTGAAAAAGCATAAGCGAACTCACACTGGAAAAAAGCTATTGAAGTGAGAAATCTGTGACCAGAGTTTTAGTGAAAGGTGGAATTTGCCAACTCATATGCTTGCTCACCCTGGAGAAAGCCATCCAAATGTTAATGCTGCAAAAATAGTTTAAATTGAAACGGATTTGAATATACATTTTCAAACTCACACTGGAGAATGGTTGAACTGACCAGCAGATTGTAATGTCGGGAGTGATTAGTAGAAACTGGGCAGATGCTTTCTTTTGGCTACTTTTTTTAGTTGTCCAAGAACGGTTGTTAGTTTAAACTTCATATATTATGAGAAAAACGAGGTTTTCAGTTTTGTTGGGTTTGTTGAGAAAACAATACTCAACGGGTTTTTAATAAGATAAAACTGACTTGAGATCAATGTTGTTATGATGGTCAATATTTGGATTGATAAATAATGATTCAAGTATTTATTTTTCATTTTTAGCTTGTATGACTCAAGCACACTCAAGACTTTTTGACACAAGAGATAGTCTGACTTGACAGATGACATACATTTTCATATAACCTTTTCAATGTTACCAACTATGACTAAAAATTTTCAAACATACCAACATTCCCCCTTGTTTGAATATTATCAACTTTTTAATTTGAAGTAAAACTACCAACATTATTCTAAACCAAGTCCTTTCCTAAATATGGTTAATTTACCATTCAACAAATTTTTGGTGAACAAATCTGCAATATTATCCTTTGTACATATATATTTAAATTTAACGGACCGATTCTTTACTTCCAAATAGCACAAGAACGTCCAATGGAAGTCCACTGGATGTACGTTATGGACACATCCAATTAATGTTCTATTGACATCCGGGGACCAGGACTTTGGATATCCAATGGGAGTCCATAATGAACGTCCACTGAACGTACATTGTATGTTCAATGGATATCCATCGGACGTACATATCAAGTACAATGGATATCCATTGTACTTTACATGTACGTCCGATGGATATCCATTGAATATACAATGTACGTCCAGTGGACGTTCATTATGGACCCCCATTGGATGTCCAAAGTCGTCCCTGGATGTCAATAGTACGTCCAGTGGATGTTTCATGAATCTCATATGGACGTCCATTGGAAGATCGTACATACATCTAGTGGACTTCCATTGGACGTTCTTGTGCTATTTGGGTAAAAGTAGAACTATTAATAATTGAAAATGGCACAATATATTCAAATATATTTATCACTTCTTACTGTATATAAAACAAAAATAAAATCTGAAGAGAAAAATTTCAACAAAACTATTGATGTTACCTAAACATGAATGGAAGTTAGGTCTCATTTTATATGTATAGACAAAAAAACCATTGTAGTGATTCAAATATGAAAGCTAGCTATATAGTACCATAGACTTTTTTGTAGAACTGATAGAGACCAACATTTTGGGTGAACATAATGTTCGTCTATACCGAACCGTTTAGTCAGCGCACACATAGGTGAATCATCACATCCGACTTGATTTACCTATACTATATCTCAATGAATGAATGAAACAAAGTTAGAAACAAACCTTTTTTAAATATAAGTCAACCCATTCGGGATAACAATGTTTCTTATATATTTGGTAAGAAACCAAACTTAATAATACTGACTATATTCATAAGTTTAACATTTATATTTTCAGTTCTTTTCTACACAAACAACTTTCATTATACCTACTAAAAGTAAAAGAATAAATTCTGGGGAAGAAATTCAACAAAAACTCAATCTTTCCTAAAAATGAATAAATTATTTCATGTCAATACATGTATGGAAAAATTTATTTTCTCTCCTTTGCTCTTCTGAGCCATCTCATGATAGCTTCTTCAATTAAGTACTTTCTTGTTCTCGGTGATGTTAGGTAATTTAGCAGCTTCTGCAAAGAAGTTGAGAGTTTAAGTTCACACTAAAAGCAATCTGAGATGGTGAAAAAATTTATGGATTTCAGGTTGATAATAACTGACAAACATTTGTGGACATTTTATATACGACATAGTTTCATTTTGTTGCATGGCCATGACTAGTACTATTGATTTCAAATCACTATCTGTCGGAGAGATATTTTTTGAATCAAATTATTCATCAGTAGTATAACAGTCGAATTTGTGTTAGGGTTAGAACTAATTCTACCGTGATCAGAATATAAAGCTGAACTGGTTGAAGGACTATCATACTTTGGTGACTGCAAAGAATCAGTGCAGTTGTTGAATACTGGAACTGTTCCACTACTGATTTTCTTTATTTATTGCAACTCGGACCCTTTTGAAATATGTAAGTTCGTATTTCTAGGTTGATCAGACGAACGATTAATATTTTTTTAAGATGTACACTGAAAAGTATGGTATAACCTCACTTTCACTGAAAATAGTCACTCACCTTCAATATAGCTTATTTCTGCTTTATGATACAGATCGGAATACACAAAACTCAACATTCGTTCAAAATGAAAGCTCCCAGCGTCCACTGCGTCCATTGAACATCCGGTGCTATGTGGGTTGTTCTTTAAGAGCGTGATATGCCCCGTCAATGTGTTTCGCTCTATCGCTGATATTATCAGTTTCACTCATACGTATTGCCTGCAAATTGTCGGCATAGATAATTAACCACACTATTTCACGGGTTACTTCTGCCATGCTCATGTATTCAGCATCCATAGTTGATTGTGCAACACATGCTTGCTTTTTACTGAACCAGGTTATTGCACCACCTGCTAATTTTGTTACATACCCCGTAATAGACTTTCTGGTAGTGATACATGCAGCATAGTCAGAATCACAATAGGCAATAAGAGCCCCTCCACTTCTGTGATAATGTAGTTTCAAATTCTTATTAGTAGTACTCAAGTATCTTAAAATTTGTTTTACTCTTTTCCAATCTCTTATTGTGGGAGTTTCATTTTTTTGGCTAATAAAACTAATAGCATAAGCTAAATCTGGTCTGGTGTTGTTTGACAAATACAATAAACTACCTACCACGCTAGGATACAAAGTACCATCAAAAGGTTCACAATCATCTTCAGAAATTACTTCCTTAGACTCATTTGGCATAATTAAACTTGTTGATCTTACATCTTCCATTCTAGTTGTTCTGAGCAATTTTTCTATAGAATCTATCTGTGATAACATAACAATTCCCTGTTCTTGTTGAATAGTTATTGCTAATAATCTTTCAACAAAGCCTGTATCTGTTATCTCTAAGATGTTTGAAATGTCTCCTTTTGCTTTAGCTACATTATTTTCTTCACCTATCAATAACATGTCATCTACATATATTCCTAATATTACTTTCTCCTTTTCTCTGATATATATACATGGTTCAGTTTTACATTTTTCAAAACCTAGATTGATTAACGAATTCCCAATATATTCATACCAATTTTTAGCTGATACTGGCAGTCCATAAACACTTTTCTTTAGCTTACATACAAATTGCTTTGCATTTAGTTCAACAAAACAAATCAAATCACTTTATTTCTCGTAGACAACATACATTGTATGAGAAAAGTCAGATTACACTCTCATCTAGGAGAATGTAGTAATGAAATTGAAAGACAACAGTCAATTTGACAATACAAAATATTACAAGGAGAACATAGATATATACACATACACACACAAAATATACATACATACAGTTCACATTAGGAGGCACTAACGTGTATTGATAGTATTCATTCATTGAATATAAGCATTTCTCAACTAAATAAGACTTCAGTTGTTTTTTGAATGAATTCTCATGTTTCACACTCTTCAGAGTATCAGGTAAAAAATTGAAAATCTTTGGACCAATTCTACTTGGGGCTTTGTAAGTAACATTAATTGTGGAAAGTGGTTGACGAAGGTTGGTGTTTTTACGAGTATTGTATGCGTGGAAATCAGCACCGCACGGAAATGAAGATCTATTTTTAAAGACAAAAACACAAGTTTCGTATATATACAAGCCTGTCATTGTGAGAATATTGAATTCTTTAAAAATATTTCGGCAAGAATGATCGCGTTTGACTCCTGCAATACATCTTATTATTTTCTTCTGAGAGATGAATACTTGCTGGGCTTGGGAAGAGTCTCCCCAGAGACACACTCCATACCTGAGTCTGCTCTCCACCTGGGCATAATATAAATTCATTAGTTGTGCCCGTGTCAAAATGGGTTTGAGATTTCTTAGCATGAAATGGACTGAAGAAAGTTTGGAGTCTAAAAATTTCCGTTTGAAAATTATTCATTTCATATAGAAAAATATCCCTTTTTCCTGTAGAATTTGATTTCTCGTTATTCAAATATGGAAACACATTTTCCTCAAATTTTACATGTAACCCAATTACTACCTTTCTTGTATCCCTATTGTACAATCTATATCCTTTAACATTTGTTTCATATCCTACAAATATTTGTTCGACCGCCCTGGGTTTCAATTTTCCCCTGTCCTGAGCTAACCATGCCCCAGCCTCCGGATCTTGACCTTAGAAGGTCATAAATTACCAACAAAACATACAGTATTAGCTGCTTCAGCCCAAAAACCCTCTGGCAAACCTGATTGTATTAATGAGCATCTTATTCCCTCTCCCAAAACCCTATTATACCTCTCTGCTACCTCGTTTTGATGTGTTGAGTGAGGCACAGTAATTCTATGTACAATCCCTTTACTGACTAAATAATTTTTCATTTCTGAGATACAGTATTCACCGCTTCCGTCTATTTGAATTGCTTTCAATATTTTTAATACCCTCCTAACCTGGTACTTTATTTATAGCCTCTGGGTTAAGATGACCCAGTCTTTGGTGCCATACGCATACACTGATTTCAAAGCCACAATCCCTTTATTTTCAAAATTTTCATTATTTGGCATCACATCTGCACTTTCTAAAGTATACAAACCGTTTTTCTGAACACTAAAAAAATAAGCTCCTTATTAATATAAGCTTTTGCACTGTCTGTGAAGAATGATACATTAATATTATTTCCTGTCAATTTTGCAATCGAAATGAGATTGAATTCCAAGTCGGGAATATACAATACATTTTTCATAAATAATATGCAACCCCCATTCACTTCAGATAGTTCCAGTGAAATTGTACCCTTTCCTTTCACATTTTTTTTACCTTTCCCAAAAACTACTTTTCCCTGCATAGGAGTAAATTCAGTAAATAATTCCCTTCTAGACGTCATATGCTCTGTAGCCGCAGAATCTAAATACCATTGATAATGATTACTTGTTGATAACAGAGCACACACTCCAATACAAGATACATTCTTACCTTTCATGCAGCTTTCTTTCTCACTAGCAATAGCGTTCAAGACTTACGTTCAAGTTACCATTCGGTTTGTTTCTACACATGTTGAAACACATAAAATCGGTTTTTGACCTATTTCTTGAATTTCTTCCTTCATTTGTAACCAAGGCTACCGTTTCACTTCCAGATGCGTGACTATTCCTGTTCATTTTCTTCTCTTCCGTGAGTGTTTTTTTTTTCACTTCCGCTGTGGTTAAATTATCATTCTCTTCCAAACTTCGTACAACTCCTTCATATTGATCAAATGGAAGGCCAGCCAACATAAGCATAGCAACAGTTTGATCAGTAAATTCAATTTTTCCACGAATCAACTTCCTATTTAGTCCTTGTATTTTCGAGAAATATTCTTGCATTGGCATATCATTCGTTTTCTCCAATCTGGTCATATCTTTCATGGTAATTACACTGTGCAATAGTGTGAATGTACCATAGAGTTCTGTCAACATTTCCCATATCGCTTTGGCAAGTCTCTTTCTCTCTCACTTACGGCCAGACAAATAGTTGGACAGAAATGGGGAGACGGATACGTTTTGAATACAAGAGCGCCAGAAAATGCCCTAGTAATGAAATAGAACTCCACTGAGATAAACAATTCAGTCCACCCAATTCTACTTTAATCATGTCGATTTTCCATATCATTATTTTCCGGTCTGTTATCTGGTGAATCTTTTGAATAACTATCAATATTGAATATTGCAATGGTTATTGAAAATAACTGTTATGGAAGAATATAAATATACACCATAAATATTTCTGAAATATCTTCGAGTAACATTATCTATTGAAAAATTTTGATTTGCACCAAAATTGGATTATTGTTCTCATTCTCGAATGTTTTTCAATAATCTAATGATATTCAAGAATCAATAGGCTACCGCAGATTAGACCTGATTGGGAATCTACTAATATGCTCTCAGCCAAACAATGTAATTGGGTTTTTGGTATAGTTTCTGGAAATAATCATCAAATACCAATATAAAATAGCATAAATGACAAATGACATGAAAATCACAGATTCCACTGCTTTAAACCCCTTTTCATGGAGCAGTGAAATTTTTACTGCATTTGCAGCAAAATCTCTACGGAGCATGCGCACTTGCAGTAAGAATTCTACTGCTCCATGAAAAGGATCCTGTAGCGGCAAGTGTCGCTTCTTGTTCGTTATACGACGTAAATCTTCTTTGCTTCTTTGTCTATGTTCTAAACACAAACAGTTTGTAGGTATTGGGTTTGGGTTTGTTGAAATGAGGTGAAAACATCATATCAGCTTTGTATATAGTCTATATACAATGATATCAGTATAGAACTCTTGTCTATGGGTGAAAATTTATCTACAAAAATGGATGTGATTGTAGATAATGTGAAGAAAGAGGAAATAAGTTTCGAGGATTTTCCTTTTATTTGCCGAATTTGCTTGCTGCGAGGCGATTTAAGACCTTTCAAAGGCGAAGATTATTTGATGGACCTATTCACGAGTATCACGCAAATCGATGTAAGTTTTTCAGAACCTTATTTAGTTATGCTTATAACTCAACTGTATTCATTTCATTGTTACGTGTTGATGTTATGATATGAAAATTCCTCATCTGTACCTGCATTTTATATTTGGTGAACATTGATTTTCATTATTTTGGGAGTGCATAGTCAGCCGACCAAACGTTACATTGACTCAACTTCTTACGACTTTCGAGTCCTGACTTCTGAGTTACGATTGCTGCATGAATTCACCATTTAGTGTTTCAAGTTTTGTTAAATGCAAAATTGCATTTTATCCATATATCGAAAGGAATATGGGTTCGGTTACACTGAGCATCTAAATTTCAAAATAAATGGTTGTGGAGTTCATGTATTTCGGTTTCCTCTTCAAAAAATTCAATTAAAATTTTGGTAATACTTCGGTCGCTATGAGCTATGAATTTTTTTTGTGGAACTTACGTAAAATTCGGTCTCCTCTACAGAAAATCTGGATGAAATAATCGGCGGTCTCTTATATTTTCGGAGATACAGGGCCTTTTTGGTGTAAAACTTCACAATTTTCCACATCAAATTTCTGGTGTTTGAACACAAAAATTCGTCCTTCTGATCAATGTTTTCAACATTTTCAAGCAGAAAAAACCAATAGTTTTCCAAAAAATGCATTTATTTTCAAACCATAACCAATTTGTTGTGATATCACAGTGCAAGTGAGTCGAAAGTGATGTATTTACAGTGTTGCCGCTCTCATTGTTATTGTTGAGAAATGAATGCATTAATGTTGACTTTTGGAGAAAGTTGGATTTTTTGAAAAACTAATGGTTTTTTCTGCTTGAAAATGTTGAAAACGAGTACACAAGAGAGCGTGTGGTGTTTGATTAGAAGAAGAAGGAAATTTGTGTGTTAACACCAGAAATTTGAGGTGGAAAATTGTGAAGTTTTACACCAAAAAGGCCCCGTATCTCCGAAAATATAAGAGACCGCCGATAATTTCATTTCGATTTTCTGTAGAGGAGACCGAATTACGTGAGTTCCACAAAATAAATTTCAAAAAAAAGGTGCTCATAGCGACCGAAATATAACAAAAATTTTTGACGTAAACGTCTATTTTCTATTCGGATAGAACAATTCTAATCAGTCAGCAATTTCACGTATAAGAAAAAGAAACACTTTTTTCCAATTGACGCACTTGTATAGATTCCAGTATTACTCATTTACCTATTAAGATTGTGGTAGGTTAGAAAACCAGAAGGAAATATGTAACCTCCATAAAATAATGACGTTCAAACAATGTCTATGAATGATTTACATATATCATCAGAGAGTTTCTTCTTAGTATTCGATGTTATTTCTTTAATGAGTTTTGTCTTTTTGCTTTGGTTTGCAGAAGAAAAAGACAAAAATGATTTTCTCATACCGTGTATTCACACAACAATAATGTCCATTTAATTAACAGTTTACTTTTTTTTATCAAATCAATACATTACAACAGCGACTCAGGTCCATTACATGTAATATCTTCAATAGTAAATACCCCAAAAATCCATTTCAAGTACACCTCTCGCCCCTCGGGACTGTCAGCTGTCAGGATTCTGTATAATCAATCGATCAAATATACTTTGTTTTGTTGTCTTAAGAAAAATATATATTATAGACAGAGTATTATGAGTTGTTATAGGGGAAAATCCCTTAAAATATGTGAATGAATAAATCAAACACAATATTAATAAAAATGGGGATGTTTACCCTTGTATACATCCTAATTTGATTATTGAATTTTTCACATTGTGGAAGGTTAGTAGCCCAAGATATACGATGAAAAAAGGGTCCAGAATATTAAAAAAAAAATATTGTTCATTTCAATATCCTTTTTATTTATATGTAGAAATTAAGAATGTGTTGAAAGCAATTAAAATTAGATGGATTTCTGATTTTCTGTAACAAACGTATGATTTGTTCGCTAAATGGCCTTTATATATAAAGAAAAGCAAATCTGACTGTTACAATAAAGGATTCCCACAAACTCAATCTTCAATAGTAGTGGATATAGTGGTCATATCGCACGAAGACTTAGTTTGAGCACGATGTCGTAGGTCAATATTGAAAGATACAAATTAAAAACTACCAAGGAAAAATACTAAAGTTGATCAAAAAAATTCAATGTGGGCCATTCATCGATCATTCGACGGTAATCATCGTTTCGATTTGTCAAATATCTATAATTTGGAATAATTACATCATCGCCAATGAGTTTTTTCGAAAACGCGAAGAGCAAAAAATATGAAACTAAGGCAATTAATTAGCCCAACACTGGATCTTGAATAATTTCAAATCTTTGAAACTCCGCCCGAAGCTAGCAGAGCCACAGGTTTGTTTTAAAAAAAGTTGATCAAAAAAATTCAATGTTGACCATTCATCGATCATTTGATGGTAAAAGTATTTGTGCACATCAACAAAGTCTTATCTTTCAACGTGCGTTTCCTAACATGGAAAGAAACCAAAAAAACCTCCAGGTGTAAATAAATTATGATCCAATGTTTTATCACTTTTTATTTCTTCAATCTTACTATTGTTTTTGGAAAGACCAACTCTACCAGCCGGTAACAGAAATACTTATGATAATAATAATAGTGATGTAGCATGTATTGCCCAACAGTTGGTTTAACCGAATGATTTTTTTTCAAGGTGCATTCCACGATCGATTTCCCGAAGAATATATGCAATTCATGCGTTAATAAACTAGAAGATATATCATTATCTATTGATATCTGGAAGTATAATAGTTGGCCGAAAAAGGAAGCAATCGAAGACTATAAAGTGGATTTAATGCCTGTTTGCATCATTTGTGCATCTAGAAGCAACCTAATGTCATTTGAAGCGAATGGAAACCTGACCCAGTTATTTCGAAAAATTACCAACATCGATGTGAGTGCTTTGCTATTTTTCATTCTCTAACAGATGTTCCCAGTGAATCGTTGATGTGAAGCTTTCTGGAAAACGTGTTTTTCATTTTTCTTATATAACTGCAACCCAGTTTCTGTCATGCTTTTGATTTCCAGTGAAGACCACTTCACTTATCAATTCATCTTGGACTTGCTGAGCATCTACGGGCAAATATATCTAGGAATTTGTGGACGTCTGTTCAGAGAAAATCAATCTGTCTTGTTGGTGATTCTTCGCTCACAGACTTGCTCACTTCATTGGTTCATCGTAAAATGGTCGGAGACTTTAGTTTTCTATAGATATTTAATTTCACGGTCGGTGCTCTTATGAATTGTTATCAATCGTTCCACCCTTGACAATAGCTACACGAATGACTCGTCGAGTACAGAATTCCCACCCCTTTGTTGTGAGCTTGGAGACCTGTCGAACCTCTCTTGCTCAGGGATCTTTTTTCAATATGACAGCCGAACTCTGGAACTCCTTGCCGAGAGGTTTTTTCCTGAGGCTTACAAACTTCAAAAATTCAAAGGGCTTCGTATCTCCTGTCCCTTGAATCGCACAGTGTTCTTTGAACATTACAGGGCTTCCCTTTCTTGTGATTCTGCATATAAAAAAAATAAATTCGTTTGAGGAACCATTGTATCATTTGGCAATTTCTTAACTGGTGTGAACGAAAAGTGAGCTATCATCGCGAGCAAAAGCAATCGCAGAATAAAAGCGCGTCAGATTTTCTGAGAGGATGTTAAGTGTCCCTAAAAAAAAGCTCTTATATAATAATCTGACGGTTTGGATGTGACCCGCGGCCGTTATTACAATGTGAAAAAAAATTCGTCATTTTGAAATACACAAGCGCGTCAGATTAAGATATATATGGTTCATCTTTAAGCCCTATACGTTTCAGTCTCATAATCTGACGATTTTCTGGAGGGATTCGCCTATTCTGCCAGATTGATTTTTTTTTAATCATCGAACTCAATTAATTGAAAAGCTCAGGAAAAAGCATGCAAATAAAAAAGTGTATAAATTTTTATAAATATTAATTGAATTTTCAAAATTGTAAACGTTGGATATTCGTTGTAAACAATATCATGCCACCAACGAGTCTGTGTGATCAACTGTCATGGCATCATGGCAACAGAAACCAGAGTGGGGACGGAGTGAGAGAGCAATAGATAGAGAAGGAGTGAGAGAGAAATATAAATGTGGAGAGGGAATACAGGCATCACGTAGCTGCACGCATTAAACTTTATCGATGAATTTTTATTATTCCGGCTCGTGGAAATCGTCAGATTATATATTTTTTGCAATTCTTGAATTATTCCCTTCAAAATAAAAATAAAATAAGCCACGCTCGAGAATGTCGAGATGACGTTTTTTTTTACAACTTTGTAGCCCTCCTTTAGATCACTCTCGAATTGTCAGATTGGTGGAATAAACACTTTTCAGGATGTAACTAACTCACCCTACCTTGATCTGACGCGCTCGAGAATTTCAGATTATAATTTTTATTTTACTAATCTGATCCTTTATCCTTGAAGGGCGACCATAGATATAGGGCTCATATATGGTGGACGTACTTAACCGGGTACAAGGTATCCCCCTGTATATTAATCTGCCGCGCTTTAGTAAATCTCGAAATCCCCGCTTGGGCTCCCCTTTTATAGATACTCTTGAATTGGGTTTCGACGTATTCTGACGCCACATCTTCAAGTTTATCATTCGATATACTCGCAATGGATCTTTGTTATTTGTTAGAGTTAATAAATGAACAAAAAAAAATTGTAATGGTGAGATTCAAATCCACTTTCATTTCATTGTTCCTGCTACTTTTTGATCTGTCGAAAAGTTTCACCTGAGTATTAATTTGTTATTTTCATTGAATAATATCAGACAGAGAGATGAATGAAACAATTTTGAAGATATAGTAAACTCACCATTTATATTTGCAGGTGAAAAATGAAATGGCCTCAACGACTGGAAATGGCATATGCAGAGAGTGTCTCGTCAAATTGGAAGCTATATCATCATTCATCTGCTTGTCGCTCCTCAATGATGAGAAACTTGAATCTGCTGTTGGAAGACAAAAATATCTGGAGTGTGAAACTTATTCAGACGCGATTGGTATCAATTCATCTACCAGTAATGGTTTGGAATTAGATGTTGCTGACAATAATGAAGTAATGGAAAAAAATCAATTTGAGAAAACTATATCTGATAAAACTGAGGAAGAAAAAGAAAACATTGATATAAAGGAACACATTTTTGACAGCGATTTTTCAAATTCAGTTTCGAAAACTCAACTCAACTTGTTTCCGAAGCAGAATTCCCTCTATCTCGCTGGAGAAAGATTCTCCCTGTGCGATTGGTCCACCAAAGATTCAACTCATAAGAGCGATTCGAGACGGCAAATGCTCACAAACACAATTGAAAAGTTCAAATGTGACTTGTGCTGCAAGAGATTTATTCGTAAAAGTCCTTTGCAATCTCATTTGCTCATTTGCACTGGTGAAAAGCCATTCAAGTGTAATTGCTGTGAAAGAAGTTCCAATAAAAAATGTGAGTTGAAAAAGCATAAGCGAACTCACACCGGAAAAAAGCTATTGAAGTGTGATATCTGTGACAAGAGTTTTAGACAAAGGGGCAATTTGAAAACTCATATGATAACTCACACAGGAGAAAAGCCATTCAAATGTGATTGCTGCGAAAAAAGTTTCGGTCTAAAACATAATCTGAAGATACATTTGCGAACCCACACTGGAGAAAAGTCATTCAAATGTGATTGCTGTCAAAAAAGTTTCAATCAAAAATATGAGTTGAAAATACATCTGCGAACCCACAGTGGAGAAAAGCCATTCAAGTGTGATATCTGTGAAAAGAGTGTCAGTCAAGGGAGCAATTTGCAAACTCATATGCTAACCCACACTGGAGAAAAGCCATTCGAATGTGATTGCTGCCAAAAAAATTTCAGTCGGAAATGGGAGTTGATAACACATTTGCGAACCCACACTGGAGAAAAGCCATTCAAGTGTGATATCTGTGACAAGAGTTTCAGTCAAAGGAGCATTTTGCGAACTCATATGCTTATCCATGCTGGAGAAAAGCCATTCGAGTGTGATATCTGTGAAAAGAGTTTCAGTCAAGGGAGCAATTTGCAAACTCATATGCTAACCCACACTGGAGAAAAGCCATTCAAATGTGAATGCTGTCAAAAAAGTTTCAATCAAAAATATGATTTGAAAAAACATCTGCGAACCCACACTGGAGAGAAGCCATTCAAATGTGATTGCTGTGCAAAAAGTTTCAGTCTAAAACATCATCTGAAAACACATTTGCGAACCCACACTGGAGAAAAGCCATTCGAATGCGATTGCTGCCAAAAAAAATTCAGTCGAAAATGGGGGTTGATAACACATTTACGAACTCACACTGGAGAAAAGCCATTCAAGTGTGATATCTGTGAAAAGAGTTTCAGTCAAGGGAGCAGTTTGCAAACTCATATGCTAAGTCACACTGGAGAAAAGCCATTCAAATGTAATTGCTGCAAAAAAAAATTCAATCAAGAATGTGATTTGATAACACATTTGCGAACTCACACCGGAAAAAAGCCATTCAAATGTGATTGCTGTGAAAAAAGTTTCAGTCTAAAACATCATCTGAAAATACATTTGCGAACGCACAGTGGAGAAAAGCCATTCAAGTGTGATATCTGTGAAAAGAGTTTTAGTCAAAGGGGGAATTTGCAAACTCATATGATAACTCACACTGGAGAAAAGTTATTCAAGTGTGATATCTGTGAAAAGAGTTTCAGTCAAGGGTGCAACTTGCAAAATCATATGCTAACTCACACTGGAGAGAAGCCATTCAAATGTGATTGCTGTGAAAAAAGTTTCAGTCTAAAACATCATCTGAAAATACATTTGCGAACCCACACTGGAGAAAAGCCATTCGAATGTGATTGCTGCCAAAAAAATTTCAGTCGGAAATGGGAGTTGATAACACATTTGCGAACCCACACTGGAGAAAAGCCATTCAAGTGTGATATCTGTGACAAGAGTTTCAGTCAAAGGAGCATTTTGCGAACTCATATGCTTATCCATGCTGGAGAAAAGCCATTCGAGTGTGATATCTGTGACAAGAGGTTCAGTCAAGGGAGCACTTTGCGAACTCATATGCTAATCCACACCGGAGAAAAGCCATTCGAGTGTGATAGCTGTGACAAGAGTTTTAGTCTAAGGGGAAATTTGCAAATTCATATGCTAACTCACACTGGAGAAAAGCCATTCAAATGTAATTGCTGCGAAAAAAGTTTCGGTCTAAAACATAATTTGAGGATACATTTGCGAATCCACACTGGAGAAAAGCCCTTCAAATGTGATTACTGCGACAAGAGTTTTCGTCAGGGGGGAAATTTGCAAACTCATATGCTAACTCATACTGGAGAGAAGCCATTCAATTGTGATTGCTGCGGTAAAAAATTTGCACGAATACAGACTTTGAAAAGGCATATGCTCATTCACACTAGACAAAAACCATTTGAGTGAGATATCTGTGACCAGAGTTTTAGTAAAAGGCGCAATTTGCGAACTCATATGCTTACTCACCCTGGAAAAAGCCATTCAAATGTTAATGCTGCAAAAATAGTTTAAATTGAAGCGGATTTGAATACACATTTGCAAACTCACACTGGTGAATGGAAAGAACTGACCAGCAGATTGTAATGTCGAGAGTGTTTAG
This sequence comes from Zygogramma bicolorata, assembly GCA_032362365.1. Classification (NCBI taxonomy): domain Eukaryota; kingdom Metazoa; phylum Arthropoda; class Insecta; order Coleoptera; family Chrysomelidae; genus Zygogramma; species Zygogramma bicolorata. The sequence continues at coordinate 16,117 of JAVJAQ010001020.1, forward strand.
TAGAAACTGGGCTGATGCTTTCTTCTGGCTACTTTTTTCAGTTGTCCAAGAACGGTTGTTAGTTTCAACTTCATATATTATGAGAAAAACGAGGTTTTCAGTTTTGTTGGGTTTGTTGAGAAAACAATACTCAACGGGCTGTTATATGATAAACCTGACTTGAGATCAGTGTTGTTCTGATGGTCAATATTTGGATTGATAAATAATGATTCAAAGACTCGTTCAGTATTTATTTTTCTTTTTTAGCTTGTATTCATGACTCAAGCACACTCAAGACTTCTTGACACAAGAGAGAGTCTGTGAAGGTGTATTTTCATGGCCCTTAACTACTGCAAGTACAGTAGCTTTTGTTAGATTTCACTGCTCGAGCAGTGACATAGTTTTGAATTTTGTTCAGATTTGTTTTATTTAGAGGGTAGGTATTTCAGTTTAAAGTGTGGATACTGTTTTGTTTGGTGAGGTTAAGCTAGACTAATCACTCCATTTGTGAGCATGTTCATCGCTGCGGAATAACCGTGGATTAATAGGACGTTTGGGAGGATTTTGCGCGGATTCTGAACGTTTCGGTTCCTGAACAAAAATATTTTTCGAAACAAAAAGTCTGAGATTAGTACCTTTAAAAGGATCAGGATGATATTATTTCGAATTGAACAAAATATTGTTTTGTTGTGAATAAAATAAATTTTATACAATTTCATTTAAACGAAATCGCTTGAGCTTGGAAGGTAGTACTTCAAGGTACTATAAACACATCGCTATGGATTGAATAGCGATTTAGTCTAGTAATGGAATGGGACTCCACTGAGATAAACAATTCAGTTCATCCAATTCTACTTTAATTATGTTGATTTTCCATATCATTATTTTCAGGTCTATTATCTGGTGAATCTTTTGAATAACTATCAATATTGAATATTGCAATGGTTATTGAAAATAATCGACAACTGTTATAGAAGAATATAAATATACATCATAAAGATTTCCGAAATATCTTCGAGTAACATTATCAATTGAAAAATTTTTATTTTCATCAAAATTGCATTATTGTTCTCATTCTCGAATATTTTTCAATAATCTAATGATATTCAAGAATCAATAGGCCACCGCAGAATAGACCTAATTGGGAATCTACTAATCGGCTCTCAGCCAAACAATGTAATTGGGTTTTTGGTAATCATAATCAAATACCAATAAATATAAATAGCATAAATGACATGAAAATCACAGATTCCACTGCTTTCAACCCCTTTTCGTGGAGCAGTGAATTTTTTTTTACTACATTAGCAGCAAAATCTCTACGGAGCATGCGCACTTGCATTTTACTGCACTTGCAGTAAGAATTCTACTGCTCCATGAAAAAGATCCTTAGGAGCCATGAAAATACACCTTAACTACTGCAAGTACAGTAGTGACCTTCAGAGAGAGTTGACTTAACAGATGACATACATTTTCATATAACCTCTTCAATGTTACCAACTATGACTAAAAATGTTCAAACATACCAACAAGCAGTATATTATCTCGAGAGTTGAAATTTGTACGAAGTAATGTCCCTCGGGGTCTTACATCATAACGTACAATTCCCGCACGGGAAAAAATTTATCCTTGCGATAAGACGTGAATGTTTTGCTGAAGATGTCCTAAAACCCTGATCTATCAATGAGGAACCGGAATTTAAAAAATGTTCCCTTTTTTAATTTTATCTGATAGAGCAAGAAAATCTGTTCACAAAAATACCCTTCTGACCTCGATCCTTCCACTATTTTTTTTAAAAACCTCTACTATGTAACGAAAAATATCAAATGATGACGTCAACATTTACTCATTCATAAATGCTCTCCATCTCCTTCTAGTTATTATAAAATACTACGAAATACTATAAAATATTTAGATTTACTACAGTGAGTTGGCAATACGAGATTAATTTGACAGCAGCTAAGTTCACATTTTAGTTCACATTAACATAACCTCATAATTTTGTTGTTTTAATTTTATCTTTTTCGAGCAATTTGTGCTTGAACGTTCACGAATTTTCCTTTGATCCAAATTCGCCATGCAGATTGTTCATATGAAGATCATGTTGAATGAGAATGTAGGTAGGTATGTTGAATTTTTATGTTTTCTTCACAATGATGTGTTTATAGGTATAAGATGAAGTTGATTCAAGATATGGGTACTTTAACATTCAGACTTGGCCTGGCATTCCATTCTCCAATGATGAGCATATCAACATTTATACGCTGTATTGTTGCTAGTCCGTTTTACCTACTTGGGCAGATGCTAGAGAAATTGGAATAGTTGCTATTCATGTTATAACCAGTTAGGAAAAATTTCATTTTGTATAATGAACATGAATTC
>JAVJAQ010001021.1:0-26708 GCA_032362365.1 Zygogramma bicolorata
AGTCTGAATTATTGAATTGGCTTTTTTGTTATGGAAAATACTGTGTTTCAATTTGTGCGTTTGTCAACCTTTCGATCACTCTGACCTACGGACAAATTGAATAGTCTGATCAGGACTAGATATCCGAGTAGATTTCGAAATTTATTCTCTGATTTTCAATACATTGGAACTCGCAGTGGAACGTACTCTGATAACACACAATACTTGGAATAATAGGTGAAAATAATTAGTACTGCACCGTTTGATCCTTACGTAGTCATTATAACCTCACATGCAATTATATAAAGATTACCCGAGTGAACGAACAGTTTTCTATTTCGTTTCAGTTTCGCTTTCTATCTGTAATCTTTTCATAACTTTTCCGCTGCATTTTCAACACGAACACGTCCGCCAGATGCCTTGCAATTATGCAATTCACTCTTATCCACTATTACGATCATCCGACAGATTATTGATAGTTATAATAAATCAGTTTTGATACTGTGTAATACTATGAGTGTTTTACTTTCATAACATCAATAGTATAATTGATCGAATTCAGCTCTATGCCAGGTTTTATTCAAAAATATTTTTGTAAGTTGCGAAGAGTGAACAGTTGTTTCGATGCATTTTTTTTACCGCTGAACAAATGTTGAACATCAAAAAATCTGAATGATTTCAACGATAACTCCTACTCACTAGCAGTATGACTCACTACAAATTTTGAATGCCATGCAGTATGTTGATAGCAGTTATTCACCAGAAAACAGCTAACTGCTGAAAATATCACGAATAAAGTTGTATATAATCTAAGAAATATCGTGCCTGTTCTTAAAAATATCCAATGAAGTATCGGGTCCATATGCCCGGATTCAATTTCGATCTCACTGATATATTGAACGTACAAAAATCAACTCGGGGGTTCAACAAATGAGTTTGTTAAGCTTTCTGCTACTTCTGGCATTCTACAAGGATATCTATTCTGGGAGCTGCTCCTATAAATATCATTGGCTCATGGCCTCATTGAGTTCACGTAATCACATGATTTTTTGGATGTCTAATTGATGTCCGAAACGTACTTTAAGGATATCCACTGAAAGTTCTTCGATGGATGACACATATCAAGTGAATCCCACGGATATTCATAGGCCACTCTCCAATGGATCTCTAGTTATGGATCTATAAACATTATAGAAAAAGTCTTATGAAAGATAGTAATCATTAGAGCTAATGGACCATCGTAATACTAATTTTTCGAAAAAAAAAGCTCGAGTTCGTATTTTTCGATAATGTTTGGTGTATCAAGTGGGACAGTTGCATAATTTGCCCTTATACCCATTGAGAAGCTAGAGCGAAACAAGCTTGCATAACGTTGGGGATAAAATGTTCTCCTGGTTAGTGACGTTTTATTACTAACAGTTCATTATTTTCCTTTATGTTGTGTAGAAATATTCTTCAAATGCTATTCATTTCAATCAAGTTCCGTGTGCTTGGTATACAAATTGAGCAATAAAATGTAATTTCTGATTCAGTGCCCGTTGCGCCCTATATAGGCAGAGAGAAGCTGTTTTAGGTGGATTTTGTGAATTAATTGTATGCTATGGATGATATACACATATCATCAAAGAATGAGAGCTTATTTTTCGAGACTACTCCTTTTGTTGATATTCCAAAATATTTCTTCAAGATTGAAAACAATCGAGAACATTTTTTTTTAGAAAACATAAAATCCTACCCACTAAATATTGTAAATATAACCTGAATGCAACAGTTACATTATCTTAATATGTTACTTATTTAACATGTATGCCTTGAAGTTGTTATAATGAAATGTCCGGGTAGGATACATAACAATATTTGAAAAGTTATGTTGTTGCAATGTATCAAATTCATGATTAATATATTATATAATTGTTGTGCTATAATATTATCAAAACATTTACCAACAACGTATATGATATCATAATATTCTTTAAACATAACAAATATAAGTATCTCATTTGAGTTATATTCATCAGTGATGGTTAGGTATACGTTAAGTGGTTATGATTTTTGGCAGCATCACACTATAGTTTCAGAAAGGGTTCTGGAATATAAATAAGGAACATGAAAAAAGTATATTGGAATAACGAATATAACGAAAATAAATATATGGAACTTCTAGAAATCAAAAGTATAATTAGTTTATGAAGAGGAGCCTAGGTTGAAGTTTCATCATTTTTCTATCCATTATTTTTCTCTGCTTAAAAAACCTCCGCCATTGTTTCCTGAATCGTTCTCTTCCGGTGAATTCCGGAACACAGTGTTTAGCTGCATCGGATGATTAAAGATAAAAATAGTTATCACGTGTCACATGCTTTATTTTTCAGCGTGAAATACAAATCTGAAGTGATAATAGTATTGAATTTTATATTGTGGGAAAAATGTTTTCGTTGTTACAGATTATTAAATTTCATACATATTAGAATGATATTTCATATACATAACAAAGTAAATATTGCAATGTGACCCGAAAAAATGTTTTACAATGTTATTGTTATGTTTTATGTTTAGTGGGTAGCCACATTTTACTATTCAAGGTACAATCATTGCAAAATTCCGAGAGTCTTTATATTATACCATATTCAGATCGGTCAAAAAGCGATACTTTTTTTTATATTTCTCCTCGTCAAACATTCACGAGTAGAGTCTTGTGCGGGTAAGGGTCGGCTAATTGTCTTGGTGGTGATTTTACGGTTGCGCATTTGCTATTTGAAGTGCAGGGAAACCCAGAAATACTAACAGTGCTAACGGTTCGGTTGGTGTATTTGATCAATACATTCCACCTACCAGAATTGATATCTAGGCAACCAACGATTGCCTATCATACTGAACAGACAGAAAATTTCTCCCAAAAGCGTGAATTAAACCGGTAGTGAAATATAAGCCAGCGCCATAGACAAATCGGCCTCTCAAAGCTAGGCAAGCTGATTATGGAACTCATTTTTTACTAAATTCACTGATCATTACTGGAAAATTCAAATTTAGATAACACATACATCATCTCAGGACTCCTTAATCGAAATGTATTATTTAGCATTAGATATTGATATTGAAATCACCTCCTTGTCTTTTTTGCCAAATATCAACACTTTCAATGGGGCTTTTTCCGTGTGATCCAAAGATGCAAATTTGGTAATCAACACAGTACATTACCGGAGCGCCCTGTTTGACTGTTGTCTTATATTTAGGATTCGGAACAAAAAGCACGTCATCTTACGAAAGGATGATGCTAAGTTTTCATTCAAATATTTTCTTGTCGCTTTGTATGCCTCAAACTTGAACATATCTCGAAAAATGTGCCTCGTCTTACTGTTTGTAGCAACTAGAACTAAGCATTATAGATATACTGTTATCACCAGACGAATGCCTCTCTCCGTTACTTTCTAAAGGAAATCCAATTAATAGATCTACATTTTTCTTCCTTTAAAAAATGCAGTCTCAGACGAGAGTATCGCGGTCTCTTGTCATTAATTTGCACTGAACAACGACTGCGAAGAAAATATCGAATCAAAGAAATTAGGTACAGTTAATCCCACGGGTTTCTGTATAAAATAATCCATGTGACTTTATGAGATTTCAATTTATCATGTTAATTGTCTAATTCACTGAAGTAAAGAACGAAATGAAAAATTGAAATTTGGTATTGAAGGAAGCATTGAGAAAGTAAACTTTTGATTCATTTGAACGACCTTGCGACCCAATTATTAATATTCTTCTCTAGTTGTCCGATATTCTATTATTGTTGATCACATTTTGAAATCTTTTTAGTTTTCATTTTCCCACCATAAAGTTCAATCATGATCCTAAAAATGTTAATGAACCCTTGCACTATATTTTATGTCTCCATTTATCAAGTTCAATCCTTATAACATTGAAGTGAATGTTATTCACTTCAATTCAATTTCACTTTTTGGCCTTGATTTACAGGGGCACGTTTAACATGCAGGTTTCAGACATGAGATGAGGATCTGCTTTTGGTAACTGAGAGACTTTTGTTTATATTTCAAATATTACCAGAACCGGACGAAATTGAAAAAATATTCTTCAGAAGTCAAAAATGTGTGACAACAATGACTTGTAGTTTTTTTCCAAATAAATTCGATTCGTCGTCAACATGGTTAGGCTCTACTTTCACTACAACCGACAGTAAAAGTATTTGATAAAAACAAATCGGAAAAAACGTGTTTTGTATGACTCGCACAGTTGATTCCTTAGTCGTTCATCAATCTCCAGACTTGCCCAACTAAATGAAAAAAAAAACGAAATAATTTGATAATGTGAAAGATTAAATGAATTTGTTTACGAATAGATTTAATTTATGAAAAATCATATTTATACAACACATTTGAAAAATCATTAAATAAAAAACAACAAGCCATTTTTAGTGGTAGAGTCTCGAATTTCCATTGTCTGTGTATATTTCACTCTATCGAAACTTGCGAAAAACTTATTATTTCGAAAAAAAGAACAGAAAAAATTATCCAACAAGGTAATTGAAAAACTGGAATATTAACAGAACTGATTGAAAATGGAAGGCGCTAGCTAAATATGAACTAGAAAAATGGAAATGAACGTTGACGAAAAACCGAATTCAGAAAATTGAAATTGTCACAAGAGGAATGTGAATGTCATGATCATTAAAATTGTTTCTATTATATTTTTAAACGCGTTTCATTTCAGTTTTCCTCAAAAATTCACACGAAGTTCCCTGAACATAACAAGGGCTTCCATTTCTCTCGATTGTGTAGAGCAGCGTTTCTCAACCTGTGGGGCGCGTCCCCTTGGGGGGAGACATAGGTAAATGAAAATCACAGCAAGTAATTTTTTATTTAAAAAATTCTACTCGAAAACATAAAACATATTTTGGAGTACAAAACGATACGAACGAGTAGATACATAACAGTACCTAACGCGGAATGTACTCAAAAATCAATAACTAATGAATTGTTAGGTGCTTCCGGGCTTCTGAGCCGTGGACAACAGGTTTTAAGGCCTGACGTTTCGTCTGCATCTGCGGCAGACATTTTCAAAGGCGATGCGGCAATGGTCGAAGTATCCTTCTCTGCTGCAAGGAAGGCTTTGGTCTGATGTGGTTCAGATGATGAGTCACTCTTTATCGAATCTGGGTTCGGACGGTCGATTGATCCTAATTGATTATTCGAAAGAGTTTTTTCTCTCATTGGGAGGGTTCGTGCATTTTGAACTGCTGGCATCCATGTTCTATGAATGTTCAGGCTCTCTTCTTTGCGGTTGAAGTTGTTTTTATGTTTATGAATTTCTATGGCCTCCCTATAGAGCCTGGGGTAATAGCTCCTACTTGTGTCCAGCACTTGTGTTCCGTCGAAGTCAATGTCATGACCTTCCAACAGAGCGTGTTCGGCTACCGCAGATTTTTGGGTTTGGCCATAGCGACAACTTCTTTTGTGTTCGGTTAACCGCGTTTTTATGCTCCTTTTTGTGGTTCCGATATAGACAGAACCACAACTGCACGGTATTCGGTACACTCCTGAGGTAGTTAATGGATCCCGTGGGTCTTTTGCGGATCTGAGGCTTTCTTGTATTTTCCTCGTGGGCTTGAAAATTGCTTGCACCCCATGTTTTTCTAAAAGTCTTCCAATGCGGTCCGTCACACCGTTAATATAAGGCAGACACGCCCGTCCATTAACGGCTGGTTCGGGGCCATTCATTGAAACTCCTCGTCTGGGTCGCAAGGCTCGGTGAATTTCGTCCCTGCGGTAGCCATTACATATAATATATATATATATATATATATATATATATATATATATATATATATATACCGCAGGGACGAAATTCACCGAGCCTTGCGACCCAGACGAGGAGTTTCAATGAATGGCCCCGAACCAGCCGTTAATGGACGGGCGTGTCTGCCTTATATTAACGGTGTGACGGACCGCATTGGAAGACTTTTAGAAAAACATGGGGTGCAAGCAATTTTCAAGCCCACGAGGAAAATACAAGAAAGCCTCAGATCCGCAAAAGACCCACGGGATCAATTAACTACCTCAGGAGTGTACCGAATACCGTGCAGTTGTGGTTCTGTCTATATCGGAACCACAAAAAGGAGCATAAAAACGCGGTTAACCGAACACAAAAGAAGTTGTCGCTATGGCCAAACCCAAAAATCTGCGGTAGCCGAACACGCTCTGTTGGAAGGTCATGACATTGACTTCGACGGAACACAAGTGCTGGACACAAGTAGGAGCTATTACCCCAGGCTCTATAGGGAGGCCATAGAAATTCATAAACATAAAAACAACTTCAACCGCAAAGAAGAGAGCCTGAACATTCATAGAACATGGATGCCAGCAGTTCAAAATGCACGAACCCTCCCAATGAGAGAAAAAACTCTTTCGAATAATCAATTAGGATCAATCGACCGTCCGAACCCAGATTCGATAAAGAGTGACTCATCATCTGAACCACATCAGATCAAAGCCTCGCAGCAGAGAAGGATACTTCGACCATTGCCGCATCGCCTTTGAAAATGTCTGCCGCAGATGCAGACGAAACGTCAGGCCTTAAAACCTGTTGTCCACGGCTCAGAAGCCCGGAAGCACCTAACAATTCATTAGTTGCCGGCCGTGAAAGTCTTCAATCTTCGATGAATCAATAACTATATTCATCAACAGATAAAACTTCAGTGGCTCCCTTGTACCTTTCTCGCAGAGCAGAGCTTTCCATAGGAAGGCGATATATTTGAAATAGTCACTCTCAGTTCTCTCTCAATGTTCAGCTGCGACCTGTATTTTGTTTTCAATGTAGCCACCGCAGAAAACCCAGTTTCACATAGATATGATGTTGGAAACGGCAAAAGTATTCTGAAAGCTCTTCCCTTCTGTGCAAGAAATTAATCACCCAATCCGGACCAAAAATCAAAGAGCGCTTCATCAACAAACTGTTTTCTGATGTCTCCACGAGACGTGATGTCTATAAATTGTTCTTCTTCCACCACTGACAGACCATCAGGAGTATTCTGAAATGGATCTCTAACCCACTCGTATTTTCTTACTGATTTGTCGTCGGTTATAATATACTTTCTGAAATTCTTCGTTAACATTGTTAAGTGATTTTCCATGGTTGCAAATAAAACTTCGATATGTATTTCTTCAGTGTTGTAAATTCATTTACATTTGTAAACATTTCTTTTATTCATTTCAAGTGTGTAATCCACAATTCCAATTTTCTACAGAAAGCATTCACTTTATCGCTCATATCCAAGAGATGTGAATTTCTGCCTTGCAGTTGTAGATCCAACATATTCAATTTCTCGAATATATCAACCAAGTAGCTCTATTTCATCACGAATAACTGATCTCGAAACAGCTTTGCTTCCTCACGATCTTCGTCTTCTAAAAATATTGCAATTTCCTCTCTCAATTCGTAGACACGTTGCAAGAACTTGTCACGTGATAACCATATTGTTTCACAACAAAATCGTAACGCAGTATGTTCAGCGCCCGTATCCTTACAGAGTGCAGCAAAAAGTCTCGATTTCAGGGGCCTCCATTTTTATGAAATTAACTGCAGTTACAAGTGCCGTTAACACAATATTAAGACTAGGACTTATATCTCTGGCAGCCAAAGCCTCTCGGTGAATCACGCAGTGTTTCCAGATACACTGAGGAGATTTCTGTCTCACAATCGCTTGTAAGGTTTGGAGTTTGCCAGACGTTGCTCGAGCACCATCTGTACACATACCGACACAGTATTTCCATTGAAAACTTGTTTCGTTTAAAAAACTATGCAATATTTCAAATAATTCGGCTGCTGTTGCTCCATTTCTTATCAGTTTGCAAAGCAATATCTCAACTGCTGAAATTCCATCGCAAAATCGAACATACCTGATTAAATGGGCATCCTTGTTGCTATATGTGGCTTCATCAAGTTGGATTGCGAATAGTATATTGCGCATCTTATTCAAAAGTTGTTGCTGCATATCCTCGGATATATCTACACTTGTAGACCGGGAGGTCATGACAGGTGACGTTCCACCATTTTTTCGTGCATGCCTTTTTAAGGCTTGATAACTAACCCTAAAATATCAAAGATAGTCGGGGTTTTAGCCCCCCCGCGCGTCCTCTTCATAAGGAAAAACGCTTTTTTTTCTGTACAGAATTTTCCGGAAATTTTTCACCGTTGGTCCTACGAGGGGTGCATGCCAATTCTCTCATAGTGTTTTTATTACAAAAACTTCAATTCTTCACATCGGCATGTAATTTGAAAACACGGAATTTTCCTTAATTTTTTTTCAGGTTTTCATAACCCTTTGATCATCTTGGGCCGCTGCGGGGTGCATGCCATCAATTATTAGAGCTTCAATTCTTCCGTATATTACAATGGCATGCAGTAAAATATCACGGAAAAACACGAAAATTCGCTACAGAAAGAAAAGCGTTTTTCCTTATGAAGAGGACGCGCGGGGGGGCTAAAACCCCGACTATCTTTGATATTTTAGGGTTAGCTATCAAGCCTTAAAAAGGCATGCACGAAAAAATGGTGGAACGTCACCTGTCATGACCTCCCGGTCTATTGTAGAGTAAGCAGGGCCGCCTATCAAGCGGAAGACCGGTGTTCAATTTCCCGCCATACCACCGTGGTTGGATTCACACGTTGAAAGTTGAGGCCTCGTCAATTCTTTGCTAGCACAAGTTTCGACTTCTGAGGGTTGACCTTTGTCAGCTGATTAACGGAAAAAAACATTTCAAACATTTCGTCTGAAAATTGGGAAGAAAATATCATTGCTATTGGATCTAAGCCATAAACTATGAATTGCCGCATTGATTAGGCGGAAAGTTTGTTACATAATATCCCAAAGAAGGTACTAACATCTTTAACTTTCAGCTTTGCATAAACAATTGGTGGTATTTATTTTAGCAATTGTCATGTATTAATTACAACTGTCTTTAGACAAGAAATCAGAAATAAGATACGCTTATGAGCTCTTGAAGCTGTAAAAGTTATTTGAAAAATTTGTGATATTTTTGGAGAATCGAAAAGATACATCTACTTTCGATTTCGTCGATATACTTCTCTTTATATGAATAGTGTATTTCAAATTTCACCCCAATTGAAGATCCAAAACGAATTTTTTATGTATTTCTGCTTACGTGTAAAAAAAAGCATCTTACCAAACTTTCGAAGTGATCACCTTAGAGAGGAGCAAAAAACATTCGAAATGACGTGTTTTCGAAATGCCAGGGTGAGTTGTTGTTCAGAGAATAGCACATAAAATTTCAAATTTGTAGGGTTATAACCTGTTTATCGAATAGTTTTTGCAAAATTGTAATTGTTAATCTACAGAGTAGACATAACTATGGAAAATTCAATTAGGTATGATAGTTTCATACATTTAGTATTCAGAGAGAATTGTTGGATCTTGCCACATTTTCACATACAATTGATTGATTGATTCTTACAATCAAGGCTCTACCAATCGATGATTAAAAAATTGTCATAGACATTTTTATTTATATGAAATCAACCAAGACAACCAAAAGTTCCAACCAAAAGGAACATTCATGATTGAGACATTTCGGCTGTCAATCCTTTAGTAACAATAATCGTCTACTGACCCCAACAATTAATGAAACGTTTTCAGAAAGCATACCTTGCAACAAAAACAAAAATGGTTGAATGAAATTAAAAATTCAAAGCCTTGAGGTCTTGTAGTGGTATGGAAAGGGTCAGTTCCTCTCCTCCAACGGAAGTTGGCTCGAATGATAAAAGTTTTTACTGGATCACTATTGTTAGAATTGCTACTATTCGTACGACCCAAGGTATTTTGCAATGACCTTGTGTCAAGCTTTGTCCTCATCTACTGATAAAGTTGATATATATATATATATATATATATATATATATATATATATATATATATATACCTCAATCAAATTCCCAACACTTGAGTTATACGAAAAGTTGCAGACTAATAGAACGTGTCTACACTTTTATAGATTCCAATATTAATTCTAATTTTTTCATATTGTGGTAAAATAATGACTTTCATAGTTGAAAAATATATATTTTAATTTTGAGATACCTAGCAATATATGAGTCTTAGCAGGGCAGTTTGTGCACTATGAGAACTAAAAGTTGACCTGTCTCGGCAACTCAGAAGGTTATAGAATAAAATATAATAGAACATAGGAGTCAGATTGTAACGAGTATAAGATTATAACAATTGAAAAAAGAAAGTGCATTCACGGCCTATGGAAACCGTTACAACAATCACGCAATTCCCATTGTAGCGTGATATTAGATCAATATTCATGTGTTCTTTGATTAGCAGTAATAGGAAACTGGCTCTTGGAGAATGCTTATATTAAATGCTCCTAATTGAAAAAGTGGCATTTCAACGATGTCGTATAAAATGTATGACAATAAAATTGAGAGTAATGCATCAAACATTCGTTTCGAAAAAAAAAGTAATTGACATAATCAGCATATGCCATCTTCATAAATACTAATCCACTGAACTGATTATCAATGGCAAAGATTTCATCCGTTGGACGATATTCAGGTCCACTCAATGAAGTCTTTAAAATTACGCACCACCAATATTCATATACCTACCTTTCAACAAAATACCATAAAAAATTCTTCGATTGGCAGGTATTGTAGGGCATTTGGGAAGTCTAATTCCAGAACAATTCGTTTCTAATATTACCGCTAGAGCCGATAGCAATTCGAAAAAAAGGCGCATTCGCCAAAAACACTAGTCCAATTTTTTTTGTCGAACGAAGTTTTTTCAGAAATTTTTCTTGTCAAATTGCATCCATCAGTCCCTTATGATGATTGCCATGATATGAAAAGCTAAATTATCCCATTATACATGTATATTTCGACTGTCACTTTCGAAGCTCTCAATTCAAGGACACCATCATTGTGATTTTTTTTCCAGTTTGAATCTGTTAACTCATTTCATGAAGACACCTTACCATGTTCCACATGCAAATGAAGCATGATCTATTTTTTTCAAATTTCAACAGATATTTCTCCAAAGAACTTTTCCCATTTGAAGTTTGTTATGCCATTATGGAGCAATCTCAATTACTGTTTGAAAGGCATTATTTTGTGGTGGATGAATGTTTCCTTGGTAGTAAATTTCCAAAATATGAAAATGAAATGATATGTTAAATATTACAGCTTTGATATTTTTTTCCGAAAAATCTCTATAGAAGATAAGTGTTTGCAATAAGTTTTGAAAAAGGTTCCGCAGGTTCGTTTTCCGAAACGCCAAAAACTTACTTACGTATTTTCATGTATATATTTAGTTCTTGCATTTTTTTGATAGGCAAGTTTAAGTTATACGAGGAGTTGCTGTGTTTCAATCAGAAGGAACTGTTTCAACGCAGTAACTTTTTGGGGTACACCAGAAATCTGCCCTTTTCGATTTTATCAGAATGTGGTAGGTTCCCAAGTAGCAAATTAAATTGTATAAGGTTTGAATAAACAGCTACGAGATACATCTTAAAGGATACTCAAATTCTTATAACGTTTTCGTCAGAATATGACATTGACTTGGCGTTCATCATGGAAGAATGAGAATTTGGTCAAGCGACGAAATAAATAACTGAAGATGTTTCTCTGTCTCTATATTCAATGAATCGATGAAATCGTAGCGGAATTCAGACAAAGATTTAAGGACAGAGATCTTTCCCTTGAAAACTCCTCTGTCTGATTGAAAAATGATCGCTACGTTTCACGTTTTACTTGATGGGTCTGTGAATAACCATGGTATGGTGCTCCTGAGACATGGCGTAACAAGGGCTACTCGTTTAAGAACTCTATATATATATATATATATATATATATATATATATATATATATATATATATATATATATATATATATATATATATATATATATATATATATATATATATATATATATATGTGTTGTTGTTGAGTTCGGGTTGAACCGCGTCTGGAGTTTTGTTCTCGACGTTTCGGCTCCGATTTTGGAGCCATTTTCAAGAGGTAAATGTGACTTCACGCTGAGGTCTCAATCTGCCTACTCCTCAGGTGTTGTCACAGGGGGCAAGGGTTTGTGACTTGACGCCGGGGCCTCAATCTGCCTACTCCCCAGGTCTCGTCACGAGTTCTTTCTAAGGTCTCAATCTGCCTACTTCTTAGATCGAACTGAGGTATCGAGGGATGTTGGGTAGAACTCCAGACGCGGTTCAACCCGAACTCAACAACAACACACAACTGACCGCGGAAACCTATCCGAACACATATATATATATATATATAATTCCCCGAAGAACGTCGAATGATTTTGTTTGGGGGACATCTTTTGACATCTTTGACCATACAATAATACAATTTTGACTGAAAACCGTCTCTAACATGGTTCAGCATAATTGGAGTTATTTGTCGACACTGATTCACAATTCTTTGGCGTAGTTCGTCCAAACTTTCAGGGTGTGTCACAAAAATCTTGGATTTAAGATGTCCCCACAAGGAGTCCAGAGGGTTCAGGTCAGGAGATCGGACAGGCCACTCCATAGGACCTCTTCTTCCAATCCAACGACCGGGGTATTGCAAATCGAAGTATTGTCGAACCGGCGCGGCGTAGTGCGAAGGGGCTCCGTCTTGTTCGAAATGCAATTGTTGTTCAAGTAGTAGAGGATCGTTTTCTAATTATTCAGTTATTAACGGATCAATCGCATTTTCCAGCATTTCAAGATAACAAAATGGTTAAGGCTTTCGCGGCCGAGGTTTTCAGTATCACTACTTTTCTTTTGAAGGTTTGAAGGCCGTCGTTCTTTGGAATTTCTTCCTGACGTTTCGCTAGCACGAGTGGCTAGCTTCTTCAGAGGCTCACTCAACTTGACTCTCAATCCGATCGGTTCGGTTATTTTGAGAGAGTGTATTATTGTATGGAAGTCACACGCAGAATTGTTTTTTTTGTAAGCATGATGATAAAACAATTCAATTCTTCATTATTGTGATTTTCTGAGCATTGTTTGAGTTAAATAAAATAAATAAATAAATAAAAAGGGCTTGATGAAAATGGGCTTATACATTGTAGAAATAACCGAATTATTCAAGGTGGCTCATTCGAGCTGCAAAATTGATTTTTGGCGAGAACGGTTCATCAAATTTACGTTTCACTTACACCGTTGTAAAAAAGATTCCGAGACCTTTCAAATGAAGTATCACTCAACCCCTCCCCTCTATTCAAGTTTGAGGGGTTGAAAAGCCCCATATTAGGGGGTGCTCGTTCAAGCCTAAAATATACGTCAAAAGATGTCCCCCAAACAAAATCATTCGACGTGTTTCGGGAAATTTTTCCATTCACTATGGGATAAGAAATATATGGGGTGGCTCGTCTGAGATGGAACACCCTGTATACATATATACCGATATATTTCCGAGCTGTCACTCCATATGAGATAAATATACCCATTGGCCATACATGAAACGATACTAACGAAACTTCATCTGTGTAAAAAAATACAATGTACTTCTATAGCTCAGGTGGTAATTAAGAGCTGATGATCATATATCGAAATTCAGCACATGCTAATCATATAAGAGGAGTTAATCCCAAGTACATACACCACATAAACTCCAGCATATGCTGAGCACATACTTAGGGCATATAGATGGTAACAAGTGCATAGAATATTCTGTTTAAGTCACACTCTTGCTTAGGGCAAATGATATACGGGTTACACATCAAATCCACAGTTTGACCTCCTCCGGGGGCACACAACTCTCGAAACCCTATAAAAATACTAAGTGTTTCTCAGTGCGGTGCGCACTATTTTCGTGAAGATGCAAAATTACTAGGCAGAAGGCGCGCCAAGAACAAGTGTTCTCAGTTTGATGTTCGGGTAATTGAACCGTGTGGAAAATATTTCACTTTCACACCAGAAGTTACATTCATAAGAATGTCAATTTTGGATGTTCAACACGTTTATAGAGATTTCATAATTGGAGATAATTACAGCCGCATATGAATTGATCGTTTGACCAGAATTTATAACAGTTAAGTGGCATTGGAAATTATTTAGACCGCTATTATGCAAATACGCTGATATTGTTGTTCGAGCGTGAAATGAAATAACGTGGGATAGATCTTCACAGTATTATCCTCTTCACAAATGTAGGCTACAAGGTATACAAAGTGGACCGTGAGTAACAGCAGTCAGTGGATCCGAACGAATACAAGGTGGCCCAGGAGTATACAGACGGATAGATTTGGTGTTGTCATAGGTCTACCTTGGGAAGCTATTGTATATCGAAACACGTTTTGCTGTTTTGTTAATAATTCATTTTGATTCATCATATATTCTCAATTATTTTTCTTATATTATTTCAAACGATGGTTTTCGGTAATACTGAAACTGTATTGACAATCATTTTCTTATATATGTTTTCACAAAAGAGGAATTTTTTTCTGTCTTCTCTGAAACGGTTCCCCTGTTGAAAAATATAGGTTCTCCTTTTACCACCACGATCTTGTTAAAAACCAGAAACCCTGGATAATTGTTCCCAACCGAAGGGCTGATACTTTAGAAGATACTGCCATCACCAGGCTTATTTTCGACACACCATCTTCAACTGGGACACCATTCGGAATTAACTTTAGAATTATAGATTTCCAACAAGAACACAAAAATTGCAATAACAAAAGAATGAATTTCTTGACAGACATATATGTTTGGCTCAGAATGGTCTAAGCCTAAGCTGTAACCACTTCATTCACATTCACATCATTTTGGAATACCTTCCAAACAGCGTGCATACCTATTTTGTACATGATTGGGTTCTCAATTGTACTGATATTAACATACCTATTTTGATTATTTAGATGTGACCAAACCAAATAGTTGGCTATTTATTCTGTTACAGATACGGCTTTTGGTGGAATTTACTATTCTTCTTGCACTGGTCCCATCGATATCAAGTTTTGAAGGTTACAGACCATGTTTTGAAATATCGAGAGAGCTTCGGTTCCCATGCAACTGTGCTCTGGGTCCGATAGAACAAGCTCTGGACGGAGATCCCTCTATCCATATGAACTGCGACAGAATCGTTTTTCCCAGCGAAATGTCTTCATTACCATATGGATCACCGATTGTATCGTACAGACAAAGATGGGCAGGGCTCCAGTCACTACCAAGGCAGGTAAGACGTGACTCACTTATTTGTAAATGATCTCTAAAAAACTCGTAAATTGACATGGCTCCTTCTACGATCAACAGAAAGGTATTTCTCAAACACCGGCTATTATTGTACGATTGTGGTTCTCAGTAGTGTAGAGGTTAGCACATTCGCCTTTTAAGCGGAAGACTGGGATTCGATTCCCCGCCGAGCCACCGTGCTGGGTAATCGCACGTTAAACGGTAAGGCCTCGTTGATCCATTGCTCGCACGATTTTCCACTTCTGAGGGTTTACGTTCGTCAGCTGGTTAACGGAAACGAACAATTTTAGTATAATTTTTAGAACAATTTGCATCTTTGAATTCTGCGGATCAAAAACATTTATATACCAATTTGCACGATGTTACATATCTTTGCCAAGTCATGCTATTTCGAGTGGCCTAATAATTTTTAAAATATAATTAATGTAGTACTCTGCCATAAGAAAATATAGTTATTCTATGAGCAATAACCGACGATCATACTTTGAAATGGAGTGTCTCAGGTTGCACTTTTCCATACTTATTTTAAGCAGACACTTCGTTTCAATTTTTTTTATATTTAGGTGAGTAATATTTATTTTTCATATTTCGATTTCAAAATTCATAAAATTTACATTTTTGTTTTCCCCACATTTTTTTCGTTCGAAATTTTTTAAATGTTTTCAAATCATTTGGTTTTTCATTAATTTTTTGTCCACTCACTAATTAAGTTTCGTCCATTCTCTTTTCTGTATTTCAATAATTTTTTCACATATTTTTTCAGATGATTTCTCAGTCTTTTTTTTCATTTACAATTTCAATTTTGCCAGTTTCGTTTTATTATGTTATTTCTAATTTCCTGAGAGGAATCAAAAGAGTGGAACACAGAACCACTACCACTCAACAGAGCTTGTGAGTTTGACGTCTTCTTGAAACTCATTATGATTTGTTGATTTGAGTGAAATCCAACTTGAAAAAATGAACGAACCGAGCCCAGAATCAGAATTAAAACATGCGTTGGGTGTCTTTCAGAGTCTTAAAGTGAAAAAATTTAGAATTGGTGTTGTTCGTACAAATTAAAGTTGAAAAAATTAGTCTTTACACATGCGGAAGTTTGTTTCGTTATTGCTTTGATTCATTGGGTGATGTGAATGAAGTTTAAACTACCCATTCTGCAAAAATGTATTATTTATAACTGCCTGAGTTCTCCACCCAAATTGGTTCTAATTTCCATTACGGGAAATCGGATCAGTTTGGGTTCAAAAAAGGAAAGGGAACAAGAGAGAAGTATTCTGATCTATTTGTCACTTGCTGAAAGTCCTGACTTCTTGACTCTATAGGTTTCTGAGGATTGCAAGAGAATGAATTTCAGACCGGTCTTCTCCAAATGAAATACTTCATAGTCATGACCGAAGTCAGATCCACCAGTCAGAAGATGATTTGCAATGTTTGAATTAGTCTTTTCATTCGAAAAACGACTTATATGATCCTTTATTCTTTTGGTGAATGTACGCAATGTTTTGACATTATAAACTTTTCGGCAAGAACCACTTGTATACTCCTGATATTTCACTGAAGTTTTATCCTTATTGCTTTTGATGAATTTATTCAAATCATCATCAGTTAGATGACCTAGGTCTTATACGTCATTTTTCAGAAAAAAAAGCATTGATAATGGTGCTCGTTTCGCCTAGGTAGGTCAATATTTTATGGTATTACTATAATTTCATATGTGGACCTGATAACCTAGCTTGTTTCTGCGATTTTTTGAGCATAATGAAACAACAATGTTCACATCGTAACCATTGTCGACCGCAATCTGCTTGAAAAGTTCCAGTTCTTTGGAAAAGTGTTTTTTGAAAGTGGCATATTCTGTAATCTCCAAAGCGTAATATAGAAGGTGGCCACTTTGTGCTGGTATGGATGTGTTGATGAATTGTGTATATCTATGGCTGTATGAGATAATGCATCTATGGATTATAATAACATAAAATATCAAATTTACAGGTTTATTCGTCAACAGACCTTCCGCTTCGCAGTATAGATCTCTCGGGTAACTCTCTAAGGAGACTGACTGACAGATTGCTGTTGAGCCTTCAAGCGACCTTGGTAGAACTTCGACTGGCGGATAATCTACTGGGAGATACGCTAAATCCTATATTCTCAACCACAGAACTACGTGGTCTCACTCATTTACAACTGTTGGATTTGAGTGGGAACAGTATCAGAGCAGTTGAAGAAGGAATTTTGGAAGGATGCGATAACCTTCAGGTAAAATGTTACGTGACAAAAGTAAAAAATTATAAACGAATCAATCTTTCAATCAATCAACCATAAAATACAAGCAAATTTTCCCATTATGAAAAATAAGTCCTTTCGCTCCTACGATTCGAACAATTAGATTCCTGTATCGATAGAGATTGGTCATCGGTTCTTGATAATGACTCAGCATAAAACTAGAAACTTCGAACACTTAAACATCTCGCACAAGGAATAATTCTCGAAAGTATTACACTCCTTATTCCAGCGTTAATGAAAATATCCACTGCATTCAGTTAATTTACATAGTGCTGAATTCTCCTGAAAATGTTCATGGGACTCAACTTTCACAAGGTTTTTTTCTGGCGATGAAATGAAAATCGATAATTATTTTTTATTCATCATCGACGACACTGGCTGTTAACATGTCTGTCTGAATAATGAATGGAAAACAAGGTCGATAGCACTTCTTGCTATAAATTTTTTGCAAAATTCTTTAGATCAAAAGTACCTACATAGAACTTGCCCAATACAGCCTGGCAGTATTTTTCATAGCCCCTCCTTCAGTTTGGCAGTGGGAGTACAGACCAAAGCAAAAACAACCACTAAAATCCAATTCCGACACAATAGAACAAATATAACAGGTCGGGCTACTAAAAAATTCGAATTTTTCATAACATATTGACTGATTTTTTTGGGTTTGATCATGCGTAATATGAATTCCTAGTTTCTATCGTTCACAATCTGAAAGAGTATAGAACTAATTTGGGATTTGGTAAAGTGTAGAAGAGCAGACTTCTTACTCTACTCAAAAACTCTGTAATAAAAAAAAGCCATCTTCTCAATGAAATATTCAAGAACATTTCTGAGGATGGAAACGAATTCAGATTGAAGAAAAAAATTCACAGAAATCAGTTCATTTGTGAATTTTTTAATATGCAAATCAAAACAATACGACGAGCTTAATTCTGTGTTCTTCCCATTCCCAACTCATAAGCAATGATTTCAGTAGCAGTGGACCAGTCTACAGTTATACACTCGTTAACCATTTTTTTTAGATTGTGGTAGGGTTAATATTCAAAAAGACCTCGAAGCTAAGAATTCATACTTGCAACCAAAATATTTTGAAATATTTTCTTCAGATATTTTGGTCTTCTGGGAAATGTATTTTCGAGTTCCACTCTTCTATTTTTGATATTTCTATCAATTTATTGAGACATAACTTCATTATTCTAGGAAGTATATTTGGACAGGAATAAGTTCAACGCTGTGCCCAGTACTTCGCTCAATGGTCCGAAGAAACTCAGGAAGTTATCCCTGGTGAGCAACAGGATAGGTGAGATACCTAAATTGCGAGGAGTTCTCGAATTTATATCGTTAATATTTTGCATGGATAAAATGAATTGTCACAAAGTGATCTAATTAGTTTGGTCTGGAGTTACAGTGGAATATTTTCGGGAGTAATCACACAAGTGCTTCAAAATTACCGAGAATTTTCCATGAAAGCATGTTGTCTAGAAACTGCATGAGTTTATTTTCATATATTGTCGAAAGCAATTTTAGCAAAATATGAAAATAATTATTATCAGGTTTATTTTGATGCACGAGTGTAATTCGGTAGAATATTTCCGGAGTTAAAACAACGACGTTTAAATTTCAGTATTTATGCCTGTCAAAATGACAAATGTACATTTTAACAATCCGTTACTATAGATACACGGACCAAGCAGGTATTTTTCGATACCTACCGGGTATTTACCAGCCCGAAAATGTCCCACCGGGAATTTATCGCTGTAATTGATCGAAAATGTCCCACTTCATATGAGATTTTTGACATACGATGGAAATATTCAACCTAAAGTTTTTCCTTCAACCAACTGACGCCCCCTTAGGAATGTGAACTCTCAAAACGCGAAACTTGTCTGTGCAATGTATTAACGAGGCCTGACCTTTCAACCTGTGAAGCTCAGCACGGTGGTGATGACGATGTGTCCCTATGACATATCTATGTGACTTCCAAATTGTTAACCAATGACTATCACAAGACATGTTTTATCACTGAGAAATCCAATCTAATATATTTAAACGAGCAGTTCTTGTGTATATTCAAAAATCTATATAATCTGAATCTAGGAAACAGCTGAAACAAATTTCATGAAATTTAGTATGTAGGGGATTTCGCTGGCATCGATCAAGCTGGGTTTCATTTTTGAACTACTTCGTTTTATCCGTGTTTTCAGGCAAAACTTCGTACTCGATTTTTTAATATTTTTTTTTTCCGATTTTATATTTCCTTCTGCTAAACACTCTCACGAATGCGCCCAGGAGACAGAGCCTTGTGCGGACAAGAGTCGGCTAATCATATTGGGTGCCGAAGCGGTCTGGGGAATCTTACCGATTTTTGCGATAGCGCATTTGCTATTTCAACTGTGGGAAACCCAGGAAAACCCACAGCGCAACCGGGTCGGTGGTGTATTCAATCCAGATATCCCACCTACCAGGATTGGTATCTAGGAAATTAACAATTGCCTATCGCACCGAGCCGGTCATAAAAATTCCACCTTGAGCGCCGTCTAGCCAGCAATAAAATATCCAAATTGAATATAAGAAACTCTTGTCCTCACCGACATACATAACCAATTCATATTTTTTTATTAATATGTCTGCAAGATCGAAAAATATTACTCATATTCCATCAGTAAGTAATTCTTATCTAAATATAATTTTCAAAACACACGATTTACCAAAAAAAATACTGAGCAAAGCTCGGTCATTCAGGTACTACGGAATAAAGCAACAATGTTTTCAAAACACACGATTTAATAAAAAAAAAATACTGAGCAAAGCTCGGTCATCTAGGTACTACGGAATAAAGCAACAATGTTGATGAATATACTACCATGAATATATTAAATGTGCCAAAGTATAAGTGATTGGAATATAAAGTAGTCGTAATTCAGCTATTACTTTTTTACCGAAACACGTTTGTTTTCAGGATTTTGCTGCTTCCACGTAGGTACCGCATAAGGTACAGGGTCGATCCTATGTTGACTTTAATTCCTATTTTTACAAGCCAGAAAATGCATTGAAATATTTTTCCAAATGCTTCTTCCCAAACATAATTTTTTTTTCAATACTCCTGACTAAACCTAATGGCATATATGTGGAATGCTATAAATTTCCAAGCATTCGAGGTGTTCTCACTCTTCAATGCCTACATAAGTCTTATTGGATTGAATAGGTATTGATTAAGAGGTTTCCGTAGATTTTATAGAATAATTCGAAAATTCAACTGTTTCAAATCAATGAAATAAATTCAGGTTGGTTCACATTTCTCATTTTCTCGACAAATTGATGATTTCGATTGAATTTGGTTTAATTGATGGAATAACGGATTTCGAATTAGGTTTCTCTCCAGAGAAGTCACTTCTCGGAGTTAATTTCAAAATTTGAATAGAACCAGTCACATTTGTTCTATAACAGATTGGGCAAGTTTGTAAAAACTCGAACAAACCTCCATGAAAAAATGCTCAGAACTATCATTGTCAATTTTTGTTTTGTTTTAGGTTCTGTGCAATCGCAAGCCTTCAAATCTCAGCAATATCTGGAGTACATAGATCTCAGCAATAATTTGATATCTCTCATAGAAGGCAGCTCATTTGCGCCATTGGAGAAATTGAAGTTTTTGAAATTGGCCCACAACAGATTATCCAGATTCAACAGCGACGTATTTCAAGGATGCGATAATCTATTACTGCTTGACCTATCTGAAAATTTTATAACGGAATTTCCTAGCATTGCACTGAAAACTTTCAATAATTTGAGATATCTGAATTTATCTTCAAATCTCGTAAAGGTGAGTACCTATAATATATTTTCATTGACAAAAACCACGCAAAAGATGAATGATGAATGTCATTTTTTCATTAGACGCTGTTATTCCAGAAGTTAATATCATATTGTGAGTGAAAACTTATACGAAGTATTCGTTCCAAAAAGGACAGTTTTCAGGATTTTTTTTTGTCAGAAATTCAACATAGACTCTTGATCATCAGGTACTAATCTGTAGGATGTGAATACCTATATTGAATATGCTACCACAACATTTTCGGAATCACTAACCAAATCTGAAGTATGCAGAACTCATATTTCCCAAAATATTTTACCCTGTGCAATCATAACACTCTTGATCCGCAATTCCTTAAACCAAAAACTCAATAAGTACTGTGATTATTTCTCCTGGATAGATATACCATCTATTCAGTTCTCCATGATACCACCACACTTTCTATGAAGCCAACGGTCTATACAAATACAGAAGCATCTGGTCTGTCTGTATTTAAAGTTAAACGACTAATAATCTTAACCTCGGTACATTTTTCAGAATTTGGACAACACCCATCTTGCCTCACTCCATAGTTTATACCACCTTGATCTTGCCCGGAATAATTTGGCAAATATAGTACCAGGAACGTTTTTGGGACTCAAACATTTGACTAAGTTGGACCTGAGTGTGAATTCTTTGAGAACGGTAAGTCTTTATTAGCAGAGGCGTATTGCAGACAAACGAGACAAGCGTTATTCCCATGTTTGTTCGGCGAAAACCACATGAAAAACTATGCCATAGGTAGGTAGCAACAAAAAAAATACGTACCAGTTAAGACGCGATCCTACGGGGATTTATCATACAGATTTGTTGGAGTATTAATGTGATTGAAAACAGGGGTATCCGACACTAACCAAAATTCTGAATTAGGCGTATAAAACCTGGTTTTACAGGTAGCCGATAAATACTCATGAAAAGTTTTTAGGGCTTCCCAAAAATGGGAATTTGAATTATTATCGAATATTCCTGTACGACTTCCTTCAAGATGATAGATTCTGATGCAACAAAAACACCGGAAGCCAGGGAATTTTTGTTCACCTCTGGGTTTTTCGAATTTTTTCAGGATCTATCATCTTTGAGAAAACCGTAGTTATTCTCAGCATAATTCATGAAGGGTCATTATTTGATCCCCTAAAAAAGTGTTATGGGCTAGTGATCGTCTATTGATACATTTCTTGCATACATGATCAACGTGCAACAGTATAAAAAATTGAATTGTAATATCACACACTCTTTGAAGCTAGCACATCTTTCAATGAACGTGATATCACAAGTAAAATAACAGAAAAAAAATGAAAATTTTGTACTTATGTGGATTGAGGCAGAGTCCGTTCTTGAATAATTATTATTATTTAATACAATCGCGTTTCAAATCATTACATTCTTTAATAACTATCAGGTTATGCATGTATGCAATGAAAAGTAGAGAGGTGCATACGTTATGGTTATTTATTTATTTATTTATTTATTTATTTATTTATTATACTCCACCAAAACAGTAAAAACCAATTACAGGGTGGGTTAAATAAATAATTTAACAATCATTAAAATCGATGATTCAGTAAGTTAGAAACAAAAACAAAAAAAGATAATACAATTGATAGGGCTGAGGCGAGCCACAGTCCCACAACAAGCATGGACATCACAAACTAAAATTATAATCGAGGTTCGATTAAAAGTCTGAACTAGAATAAAAACGTAGCGAAGAGCCACTGCAGGTCTGACAGCATACAAGCTGTCTGTCTCAGTTGATATTTATTATGAAAGAATATATCCATCAATCAAGTTTCCTCAAGTTTCGAATAATGATCGACCATTTGTTGTATGGGCGAGGAAACAAGTGCATTTGTTCTTGCTGGTAGTAAGACAAACCTGGAGTAGTTTCTGTGTCCTGGTTGGAACTTTCAAACAAATTTTGCTCAGCAAGTTTGGGCAGTCGACGAGCGTTTATTAAATTGGATAAAAATACAACTCCATGAGCAGCACGTCTATATTTTCGGTCAGGAATTTCAAGAAGGGATGTGAGAGCCTTATTAGGAACGCCTCTTTCCGGATGAACGCCATCCAACCTCTGTACACTGCAGCTTTCATGAAACGTGTTTGTAGCTTTTCTAAGAGCGGTATATGAACTTCATATACTGGATTCCAGACCAACGACGCATTCTCTAACTTTGACCTGACGAAGGTTGTATACAGTAAACGGGAAGTTTCTACATATTAGCGGAAGCAATCGTTTTAAGTATATGTTCAATGAATGCTAGTTTTGAGTCGAAATACACTCCTAGATCCTTGACTAGTTCGGGTTTGGCGAGGACATTACCCTTTATATGGTAGTGAAATTAAATTACGATCTGTCTCCTAGTGAAAGACATTACAATACATTTGACGGGATTCAGTGGAAGCATATTAGAATCACACCAAAAGGTCAAATTATCCGTGCGTTTTACAACATTGTAACATTCTTGGGGAGAATTAATGATGAAAATAAATTTCAAATCATCTGCATACATGAGGTACTGAATATTCGGGTCATCAATTATATCATTAATGAAAATAACGAAAAACAGGGAACCCAATATGGATCCTTGCGGTACACCCGACGTTTGCATGAATTTACTAGATCTGTAACCTCTATACTGAACAAATTTTATGTCATTCTTTGAACTCAAATAAATTTGTTTCGGTTCCTCAAACTCATAATATCGAACGACTGCACTTATACACTCTCATTTATTTCCAGATTGAAGACGATGCCTTCGAAGGTTTGGACAACCTGGAATTTCTCAACTTGAAAGACAACAATATTCTTCTCATACCTGCCTCAGCTTTGGGTCGCTTACCGAGGCTTACATCTTTACAATTAGATTACAACCGTGTCGCAGCCTTATCAGCTGATATCCTGCGTTCGGTAGCTGATAGAGTAACAAACCTCGTTATTTCCAAAAACATCGTCAGAGAACTACCCCCTGCCTCCTTCCAATATTTCAGGCAGTTGCAAAAACTAGATTTGTCCAGGAACTTGTTGAATTCTTTGAATCCCGAGGCGTTCTCTGGCCTCGAAAACACGCTTACCCACTTGGATTTTTCCCAAAACCGCATCACCAATCTTGCCGGAGCGCCGATGGCCTTGCTCAAGCTCACGAAGCTAGACATCAGCGACAACCATCTCACAGAGATAACAGCAAGCGTGTTTAGCGTAATGCCCCGTTTGCAGCACTTGAACCTCAGCAGGAACATCCACTTGGGCAGCATTCCAGTCACGCTCCTGCACAAGCTCCCCAATTTGCGGGTCCTCGATATGACTCAGGGAGGCGTTAAGTTCTTATCGGCAGAGTTCTTCAAAATGTCTGGATCGATACAAGAAATATATTTAGCTCACAACAACATCCAGGATCTGGGTGAGGGTGTATTCAGCAATTTTGCCAACATAACTACTATCGATTTGTCCTACAACAACATTACCAATATCAAACCTGGCGCTTTCGTTAACGCCATGAACATACGACAGCTGAATCTAAAAGGAAACCAACTCAGTTCATTCAAAGGAGAATTTTTCAATACTGGTACGTGTGAAACCTGTTTTATTAATAACAAATTGAGTTTTGCCCTATTATTTTCAATCATAACAGATGCGGGGTTGTCCATTGCCAACCTTGTATGTCTAACAGCTTCCGGTATCAGCATATAAAGTGAGTGATCTGTTGTTGTTGCCTTCTGTATCCCAGAGTCTCACATTCGCAAAGTATGTATGAAATTCCTATATCTTCTTGCAGTATCTGCAGTCACACAGTCCTATTTTGTTCTTCAGGTATCCTTGGATTGGATAGTATTCAGTTGACTTTTCTAGTTGATTTTTCCTGATTTTACGGTTTTTCATAAACTCCCATGATCAATACTGGATATATTTGCCAGTGTGTATATGTCACGATCATTATTAATTCCTTAAGTGAATCCGTATCATCGTTTTGGGTACTCTCTTTGCTGACTCGTCCAGTAAATGTTGTTGTATCCTGTGATTCCTGAATGACCAACACCTGATATTGAAACAGTCTATTGTGGTTTGACAGAAACGCAAGTACTTTACGGCATCAACATACCAGTCTGGAAATAGGAGTTTTGTAATTTCCCGTGTTAGGACTGGCCATCCGTGAAAATATCAATTCCACCCTTTTGTTTATAGTCGCTCATTAAAGAATTGAATAATTTTCTGATAGAAATACAAATGTGCACTGACCCAGCTTGTAGCTGTGTCCTGGAATCCTCCAACTCCCGTCCCAGTCTTCGTCTGGTTGTAAATCTTATACTCCACTTATGGAATGTTCTTGGACGTGATTGTTTTAATTTGCCACTCTTCGAGATTTCTTTTATAGGAAATGTCTGACACCAAAAACTTCTTGCACCAAAATCTCCTTACATATGATCTGCTTCCTCAGTTATGTGCTCGGTTATCTTCACTATATTTTTCTATGTAGATGTCTATGGAGTTTCAACCTAACTTTATCTCAAAATTCCCGTAGTACGAAGGATATATGCTACCACCTACACTTTCTCACTAGTCATCAACGATTTGCTGGCAGCAACTTTTTCTCTGATTCTCATTTTTCGGGACAATGCAGCAGTAGGTAATTGTTTTTTTACGTTTCGTCTTATAAAATCTCCTCTGCCTTCATGAAACCAGAAACTGAAGAATTGTTCCGGCTTTGCGCGAATTTTTCAAAATAATTTCAATTATTATAATTATTAATGCAATCGAGTGATTTGAATCGTTTGAATCTGTTGGGTATATGACACAAATGACAAACAAAAAAGTCACTTGATTTTTAATATCGGTAAATATGAAACACGAAACATTCAAATTCTTCTTCAACAGGTACGAGCCTGGAGGTCCTGGACATATCCGAAAATCAGTTGAGCTACCTCTTTCCATCATCATTTCGCATACATCCAAGACTGAAAAAGATCATTGCGAGCAAGAATAAATTCAACTTCTTTCCAGCTGAACTTATAGCCCACCTGCAGTTCTTGGAGTATGTAGATTTGTCCAGTAACCAGCTGAAAACTGTCGAGGAACTTGATTTTGCGAGGTTGCCGCGGCTCAGAACGTTGCTCATAGCTGACAATGAGCTGGAATCTGTGAGTGATATGGCTTTCCATAACTCTACGCAGCTTCAGATACTAGATCTCAGTGGTAATCGTTTGGATAGACTGGGGGATAGGACCTTCGAAGGTTTGGTACGTTTGGAGTTGTTGAATTTGGAAAGGAACGTTCTGGCAGACTTACCGGAAAATATTTTCGAACGCGTACGACTGCAAATGCTGGAAAATATAAATTTAGCCAAAAATTTGTTCGAAATAGCTCCTCTGAGGTCTCTTCAGAGGC
>JAVJAQ010001023.1:5816-17763 GCA_032362365.1 Zygogramma bicolorata
TATATATATATATATATATATATATATATATATATATATATATATATATATATATATATATATACACACTGAAATGGATTGGCAAAGTAAGACAGGACTTTTCATTTTGGACTGACTGAGAGACCCCGCTATCCATTTCAGTGTACAATTCTCCAGTCGCTATAATAATCCACTTTATATATATATATATATATAATAATAATAATAAATAAGCTTTATTGTCCGAAGAATGAATCTTATTGACAAAGCGTGTGTGAATAATAAAAAATGTATACAAGCATATATACTGAGTCCATAAAATTTAAAACCTCTAAAATTATACACAAGTTCATATACACACATATACTTATATGATAAAAACAGATGTTTAGCACATTAAAGAAAATGTCCACATGTATAAAGTGTGGTAACAAACAGAAATATAAAAATCACGAAGAGAACTTCACAAAACAAAAAGAATGCAAAATGGAACTTAGTTTAGTTTGACACTAACATTAGCTCAGTGTATGATGTATTACAGAGTAAGTATTAGTGGAAGTTATCATCATAAAATTCGTCCAAACTGTAATAGGGTCTATCCGAAAGTAAAACTTTAATTGCTTTCCTAAATTCTGAGGGGCTTTCTATACACTTAACGTCGTTAGGCAAGTGGTTGAATATTTTCAGGCCATTGTAAATTACTGAGTTTTTAGTCAGTGTCGAGGTGGGTAAAGGCAGTCTAAAATCATGAGTCTGACGAGTGGAATAGTTAGATGATACCAGAGGAAATTCATATCTATGTTTGTTTATCAAACAAGCCGTTTCTAATATAAAAATGGCATAAACTGTCAAGATATTGTATTTAATGAATAATGGCTTACAAGAGTCTTGTTGTTTCATTTTGAACAGATAACGTATTGCTCTTTTTTGAAGTACAAACACAGAATTCATGAGATATCTAGAACATACTCCCCAGAACGGAATTCCATATCTCAAGTGTGAGTCTACTAGTGAATAATAAACAGATTTAGCTGCAGATGAGCCCAGCTCTCTGGAAGTTATTCTTACAGCGTAACAACCCGAAGAGAGTTTTTTTGTGAGAGCTCTGATGTGGTCTTCAAATCTCAAGTCGTTATCTATGACAATACCGAGGAATTTGGTGCTCAATTTATTCTCTATAACACTTTCATTGAGAGTAATTGGTATGTTATCAATAGAACCCCGAAACGACATCACGTTAGTTTTGTTGATATTCAGAGACAAGAGATTAGCACTGCACCAGTCCTTGATAATACTGATATCTGAAGATATAACCTTATGGAGATCAGAGGTATTTTTACTGTGCCATAGTATTGTGGTATCATCTGCGAATAGCGTGAACTTTCCCTTTATATTTAACGATGTCAGATCATTTATGTACAAAAGGAAGATGATGGGACCAAGAATGGACCCCTGAGGAACTCCATTGTTTATATTAGCTGCTGCTATTGTTTTTCAGCTATGGTACAGTAAAATTGATTAAGATCATCTGCAGACACTGGGATATATATATATATATATATATATATATATATATATATATATATATATATATATATATATATATTGTTGTTGAGTTCGGGTTGAACCGCGTCTGGAGTTTTGTTCTAGACGTTTCGATTTTGGAGCCATTTTCAAGAGGTAAATGTGACTTGACGCCGGGGCCTCATTCTGCCTACTCCCCAGGTCTCGTCACGAGTTCTTTCTAAGGTCTCAATCTGCCTACTCCTCAGATCGAACTGGGGTATCGAGGGATGTTGGGTGGTATTTATAGCAGCAGGTGCTGCCAAAGCACCGTCGGATGTCTTGGTGGGGACTGGGCATTTGGAAATTAAACGTTTTCATGCAGTTGGAAGTCTCTGACCGTCTTCACGTTTATTTTAGCAGGAAGGTCGCTTCTCGATTTCGATGGCCTCGCGAATTATACGAGCTTGTAGTGTTTTTGCTGTGGCGATGGTTTTAGTGTTCTCAAAGTCTATATTGTGTCCTGTCTCTTGATGATGTTTGAACAGAGCTAAAGATGGGTCTGATTTTCGGACAGCAAGTTGATGTTCGTATACTCTACTTGTCACACGTCTGTTGGTCTGGCCTTCCTATGTTCTATGGCAATCAGAACATGGTATTTCATATATACTCTGTGATTCGTTGACAATTTTGTCCTTGGGGGAGCGGAGGAATGTGGAGATTTTATTGTTGGCTGTAAATATCGTTTTTATGTCCTGTTTTTTGAGAATTTGGCTGATTTTGTCAGTAACACCTTCAATGTAGGGAAGGAATTGTGGGGAATGTTGTTGTCTGTTGGGTCTCTGGGAATGGAAGGAGAAGTTTAATGGCGGCGGATGGATCTGTCAATTTGATGGTCTGTGAATCCATTCTGAAGAAGGGCTGATTTGAGTTGGCCTAGTTCCTGTGGTTTGCTATGGAGGTCTGTGAGGTTGATAGATCTGTGGATGAGGGAATTTACAACGGAATTGGTTTGTGTTGGATGATGGTGGGAGTCTGCGTTAAGGTATCGGTTTGTGTGTGTTGGTTTCCTGTAGACCGTGTGGGTGATGAAGGGGTCATTGGTTTTTGTGATGAGGACATCCAAGAATGGAAGGGAGTTTTATATATATATAATATTTATATAAATATATAGTCTTTCGAAATTATTCGATCTTCGTCAGGAGCAGTGTTGGATTCGAGTGTTTGATTTAATGAATGAGTTTGAAAAAGCTGACAAATACATTGCATATGTCCTTGTTAAATGTCATTAGTGTGCCAGATTCACTTTGAATTTGATTAATGGATTGTTTCTTCTAATTTTTTTTTCAACTATATTGCTATTAACGACATAACAAATTTTTTTAGGTTCATTTTTGGATTGTTCATTGAGAGATCTCCAAATGTTGGTATATTTCTGAAAGATCTTAACTGTTTCGAAATAGAATCGCGAAATTTGTTTTTGTGTAGAATTTCTCTAATTTTTTCATCATTCTTTACTTGTTTTTATTTTTTCAGTTCTTATATTAATTTTTGATCAGAAAGATGGTAATCCTTATATTCAATTAGATATTTTGTTCTATCCAAGTGAAAATTGGTTACAACATGATCTATTATAGATTTTGTCAAATTAAATTTTCATATTTTTCAGTGATATCATTGATAATTTAAAAAAAAATCCACTGCACTCGTATCTGGTGGTCGATAAATAATGCCAATCTTTTGTTTTAGGATGTACCGATATTATTTCAAGAATAATATATTCACAGTTTCCCAAGTTTGTATTTTCCAGAATATTGAACTCCAATTTTTCTTTCATAGATATGGACACCCCTCCACCACTTTTGGTGGTTTTTCTTCACTCATGGACTTCTGGAAAACGCTCCATATCTCAATATCCATGAGCTCACTATTATTCCAACTGAGTTGTTCATCGTTCTCTCTATGAGTTTCTGTATCACTTACTACTGCAACTTTTTACACACTATATTCTACTGTATAGGTCTTATATATTATGTTTTATAACTTATAATAAGGGAGCCCAAGCGGGGATTTCGGGATTTACTAAAGCTCGGCACATTAATATATAGGAGATACCATGTACCCGATTGAGTACTTCCACCATATATGAGCCTTATATATATGGCCGCCCTTCAAGGATAAAGGATCAGATTAGTAAAAAACAATTGATCATCTGAAATTATCGAGCGCGTCAGATTGAGGTAGTTTGAGTTAGTTACATCCTCAAATGTGTATATTCCACTAATCGGACAATTCGAGAGTAAACTAAAGAAGGAGGAGGGCTACAAAGTTGTAAAAAAACCGTCATCTCGACATTCTCGAGCGTGGCTAATTTTATTTTTATTTCGAAGGGAATAATTGAAGAATTGCATAAATTATATAATCTGACAATTTCCACAAGCCGAAATAATGAAAATTCATCGATAAAGTTTAACACGTACAGCTTCGTGATGCCTATATTTCCCTCTCCACGTTTCTATTTCTCTTTCACTCTTTCTCTATCTATTGCCTTCTAACTCCGTACCCACTCTGGTTTCTAATTACAGTAGATCACACAAACTCATTCTTGGCATGATATTGTTTACAACGAATATCCAATGTTTTAGAATTTTAAAAATTCAATTGCTTATAATTATTTTCTTATAAATACAAGCATTTCAAAAAAAACACACTCATTTGCATGCTTTTTCCTGAGACTTTCAATTGATTAACTTCAGTGATTTAAAGAAATTTAAAAGTTATTCAAATTGACAGAATAGGCGAGTCCCTCCAGATAATCGTCAGATTATGAGACTGCAACGTCTAGGGCGTAAATATGAACCATATATATCTTAATCTGACGCGCTTGTTTATTTCGAAATGACATTCACAGTCTACTAACGGCCGCGAGTCTGCGTCACATCCAAACCGTCAAATTAATATAATTATTATTCATATACATGTAATGTTTCTTGGGATAAGGGATAAGGATTTTCAACCCTTACGTACGACCACCCCCATCATGTAAACAATCAGATTAACATACGTACATTTTTGAAGATATGTAGGACATAGATGATATCCATATCTGACGCGCTCGAGTATGTACATGCAATAGTTTTTTTTAACATTTTTGAAAATCTATAGCCGCTCCCCCCACCGATGTAAATGTATGCATTATATAACATTTTTTTCTTTTTATCATCTTAGCTTTGCAACCCAATAGGTCTCTATGACGCTCGAGTAAATCCCGATTCAGCATAGTGGGCTCCCTTACTATATATATTTGTATAATCTTTATGTATATTAGGATAACTATTTCAAATAAATCTCTCTATGAGGATTCTCCATTACTGTGTAGGACGCGATGGCCAGCAGCGGCTCCGCCAAATCCCCCGACGACGTGGTGATGGAGGTTTCGTCCGATATTCTGGCGAAGTTGCCGCCGAACTTCGACCGCGACGCCGCCATGGAGAAGTACCCGGTGTCGTACTCGCAGAGCATGAACACCGTGCTGGTGCAGGAGATGAACCGGTTCAACGTCCTGCTGACGGCGATCAGGACGAGCTTGAGGAACGTTCAGAAAGCCATCAAGGGTGAGTTATAGTCCAGGGCGATATAAAATTCTCATTTAATAATAACGATTTATTTCCCAAGAAACATATACAAGCTTATTGTAGGGGAAATTAAACTTATGCCATAAAAGAAAGAAAAGTCGAATAGAAATAGAATATTCAAAATGAGTAATTGAAGCATAATGGTTAAGGCTTTCGCGGCCGAGGTTATTAGTATAACTACTTCTCTTCGGGCTTGAAGGCCGTCGTTCTTCGGAATTTCTTCCTGACGTTTCGCTAGCGCGAGTGGCCAGCTTTTTTATTTTGAAAAAAATACGCCTTGAGAAATCGAACTGTTTAGTCATCGGAGATGAATAAGCCTCTGAAGAAGCTGGCCACTCGCGCTAGCGAAACGTCAGGAAGAAATTCCGAAGAACGACGGCCTTCAAGCCCGAAGAGAAGTAGTTATACTAATTAAAGCATATCTTCATAAGGCAATAAAAAGAAAAAAAAATGATAATGAATGTTTTTTTTAATCATTTTTGAAACGAAGTTTTTCATATTTCTTCAATGAATTCGGTAGACTATTGTATAGTTTTATCTCATTGTGATAAACAGATTGCTGTCCTATAATTGTTTTAATTTTCATCCATGCCGAATTTTCTGAAAACATTGTCGAGTGATTGTGTTGATCACTATTTATTTGAACATCATATCGAAAGCTTGAATTTATTTTTGATCAGGTGAAAGAATGTAAAAATTTTTAAAATGTATAATGAAGAAATATCTGAAAGTTTACTTTGTTTGTTTGAATTAGCTATTGGTCTTTTTCGATCAAGTCTATGATTTTATTCTGTGAGTTTTCAATTATTTCATTACGGTTTTTGGAGCTGCCCCCAAATCGAAATCAAGTATTGAATTTCGGAATATACTAAAGAAAAAAAAATTGATTTTTGACATAATGAAGGTAATATATTTAGAATTTTGAAAATAATACCAATAATTGGAGAAATTTGTTTTCTCAATAGCTCAATATGTTTGTTTCAAACTGAATGTTCATCAATTAAAATTCCTAAAAATTTCACTACAGGAGAATACATAATATTTTCATTATGGAATCTGATAGGATCTCTCGAATGGATGTAGGTGGATTGTCTTGAGATAAACATATACGAGGATTTTTCAATATTCAAAGTTGGTTTATAACACAGCCATGATGATATTTCATGGAGGTCATCGAGCATAAGCGACTTGATCTCTAGAAAGTTATTCCCGGTGTATATTGTATAGTATATTTGTAGCAAACATCACCAAACATTTGATTTTACCATTTAACTTCGAATTAGACAGGGATTTTATATATATAGATATATGAGGAAGAGCAATGAACCTCGAACAGATCCTTGAAGAACATTGCATATAACTGTTATAGTGAACTATTCTTGTCTCCAATACAAACAAACTGTTTTCTATTATAAATATCATTTCGAAACCAATTGTAAGTGGTTCCTCTTATTCCTATTTGAAAGTATATTCAATAGATTTCCGTGATCTCCATTCAACATAAATTAACACTAATTTCGATAAATCTCCATATATGTGAATTTCCAGATGATCAATCAACATTTCTACTAATCCCATAAATTTTTTAGATTTATATATCGATAAGAGGTTATTATGGCATAAACATATTGAAAAAATTGGTATGAAAATATACCTTTTTATTGGAATTTGCCACAAAATCAGAAACTAGATATCTCTCAAATTTATAAAAAATTCATTCTTCTGTCTAATCTATTCACAATTGCATTATCTCATATCCATTTGGGGCACAGCAAGTGAATCCATCATCAAACCTTTGAAAACATTACGAAACAAAACAATAATTGTATTTATAAATTACCTTCTAGAATCAACAATGAATTTATCCAAACCGAAAACAATTTATTGGACTCGAATTCTATCCATACACTCAAATTGCTGATATCTATAATTACTCTAGAAGACAAACAAGTAAAACACAATCATATTTCGGAAAAAAGTTAATTTATGATGGCATCATAATATATAACTCAATTCGGGATACAATTAAAGCATTTCGCTCAACAATGAAATTCAAGCGAAAAGAAACTCTTCAACGAAGCAACAATTGAAACGTTGACATCGAATTGACATAAGACGGCAGCTTAGAAAGGAGACCCCGATGCCAAACTCGACCAAACGCTTTTGAAATATCGACTGCAACCGCTATCGTTTTTCCGAATTTTCCGATTGAAATATAGAAAACATAAGTCAATAAGTCACATATACATTTTTTCAGGCCAAATTGTTATGTCGGTGGATTTGGAGGAGGTTGTAACCAGCATCCTCACAGGAAAGATACCACAAATGTGGGCTAAAAGATCATATCCTTCTATGAAACCTTTGGGAAGCTACGTCAATGATTTCCTTGCTAGATTAGCGTTTCTACAAGTGAGTACCTGTATAACTGATCTCTCTTCATTGTTGGTGACTATAATATCAAATGATGATACATTTCATTCATAATGTATATTCCAACCAGTGTAGAATAGAAAACGTACTTGTGTTGAATACAAGTTATTAGGATAGTATCTACCTACTGAATAACCTCTAAAATAGTCTCATTTGTATTACAATTCGGATTAATTGAAATTAATTTCTGTAATGAGTTGCATGTTTATTTTCTTTCAGAAATGGATGGACGAAGGAGCGCCACCTACATTCTGGTTATCAGGATTTTTCTTCACACAGGCTTTCTTAACTGGCGCCCAACAGAACTATGCAAGAAAGTATACGATTCCTATTGACCTCCTGACATTCGACTACGAGGTAGAGTTCCTCAATCAATCAGTTGAATTCCTAATCGCAAAAATTGAAATTATAAGATCTTTCGATATTTTTTTAATGCCTTCTCTCTTATACTTTTCGATATAACAAGCTGAATGGAATGGTAAATGAGTTCTGTTTCAGGCCCAGCGCGAATCATATTTTTCCAAACCACCTGCGGATGGTGTATACGTGTATGGCTTGTTCTTAGATGGCGCCAGATGGAATCATAACAAAATGGAGTTGGACGAATCACTTCCAAAAGTCTTATACGATATCGTACCCTATGTAAGAAAATTTCGATACTTTAACTTCCGAGCATTTTATTTTTCAATATGAAAAATATTGTGCTTGTTTCTTCTAGTTTCGGAGAAGGTACTCACATATGAAACTTATGGTGTTTCGAAGTGAAACACTGGGAAAAGCGTGTGTTGAAATCATATAGATATAAATGAAATTTTTGATGTGAAAATTAAATCTATTCTCAATCAGTTCATTTGTTGAAACAAAAAATATTTGACTAGATATAATTCAAAATTGAATGGAACAAGCCTAATGTTCTTGGAAATCATACTGAAAATAGCTACCATATAGTTTCATTCGCATGTTTTTTTCAAACCTACAAGGAGTATTCTCAAATAAGGAATGAATATTTATTATATGATTTCTTGGAAAACATACGAAAAATCACTATCATAGTTTCGTATGAGATTTTCACCTCACGGATAACTTCAAGTGTATTCACATGCTTCTTTTCAAACGTAATAATAATAATAAAGTTTATTCAAAATTCATAAAAAAGAGCATATACATCAATTTGTAGAAAGGTGAATGAACAGTTCAATTATACCCGCGAAGTTAAAAACTTGTTGCGAGAGATACGAATTACATTTATGTATAATATATTTGATAAATTTGTAGAATTCAACAAAATAATATTGAAAAATTAACTAATTTTCCTAACTGAAGTGAGAGATTTTATGGAATAAATTTCGACGTGATTCTTGAATCAATTTTTTAATCTGTAGTTTGAAAGATACTGATGACTCGATCATTTTTATATGATTTGGAATCGAATCATAGTAGGATGGCAATATTTAAAATTTTTTCGAGCCATTGTTGTTTCAACTCTATTTTTCAATGTGATATTAGTATTATAAATATTATTATTGAAATTTATATTCTATTTGTGTTTATGGATATAAATCATGATGTTATATCCGAATAATTGACTTATGTCCATTTTATGTGTTTCTATGTACAGATTTTCACTTGGACACAAATAAGACTCATTATATATTATTTTCAAAAACCGTTCCTGAAGAACTGAAGATTTATAATGTGGGATTTCATGACCCCTCCCCAAGCCAGAATCCCATGATTCAATTGGGACTGTATTAATGAAAAGTAAAGAATGTTAAGGGTTTTCACGCTCATAAATGTTTTGAGATACTTGAATTTTGATAATAAACTTCGTAATTTCTTCAAAAGGAACGCTGTGTGTTTGTTCCATTTCAGTACGGAGTATCCTCAAATGACGAATGCATATTTATGATATGATGATATTATTAATAATATCCTACAGAACACATGAATGAATTCAGAAAGCTTTGGAAGCTCAGGGTCTATAAACACCGAAGGCGCTGATGACGGTTATTTTATTCCAGTTGGGAGTGGATGAGATACTAGATCGCTGACATCTTATGATGGTGTCAATTGACTTTGACTTCTTATCGAACATTTAATGCGAAATTTTCGAAAATTTTAAATACTCTGAAGCATAATTTTAAAAAATTTATTTCAACGAATTCGTTTTCTGCAAGTTATGAACTGTTTTTCATTCAATAGATGGAGACCATAATTTATTATATCGAGTCATACCAACAAACTATGAAAATCTCTTCGGAATCAAATTTTCAACCCATATTTTTTGTTCAAATTTCAGTTATCTTCACGCTGCCACTATTAAAAGAAGACTTACATAACGGTAAATTACAGAAATTAATGTATTCTTTTGAACTGCGTCATATAATGTGAGTCGTCTTTGGGACTGTGACCTGAAGAAAACTGAATCTTGCACAGGAGATGTGTTGTAATTGTTTGTTTTTTGTTTTGTTCACTATATATTGTAGAATTCAAAAACATGTCCTATGAAACTGTTTTCCATCATCCTGATACTCATGTTCGGAAAATAGAGGAAGGGAAAACATTTTTGAGTGATACCGTTCACCCCTAGTATTCCTACCAAATACTTTTCTCTATTACTCGCCCAAAAACGTTCAACGGAGTATACGGTTCAACGGGGCTTTTCTTGAAAATAATGCGTTATATAAACTTTTACACAACAGATATTGCGTGCAGAACAAATTAGATTTCCATGCCACTGACGTCCAACAAATACGTTTACTCCTTTGCGCTACCGGCAGGATTGTTCGTATTGCTACTCACTACTACTTGGTATGAGATTCTCGTAAGTTGGGGCGATAATGTGCAGTAGATGGTGCCCTTTGTAGTTCTTGTACTGAGTATTCGTGGGTCTGAGGACATTTTTCAATTTCGATTTTTTATCAGTTTCATTACCCCAAGAAATATCATATTTTCATAAATAGGGAATAACTATTATTAGTTTTTACAAAAATCAATTAAAAACACAAACATACAAGTATAGGTGAATGAAAAATTTTATTATTTTATTTGGAATTGAATTATAGTGAGTGGAGAAAATTTAATTTCATGCTATTGCTATATCAGTAATGTTAGGTGATGCAATTTTTGGGTGAATTCATATCGTGAAATCAAACTATGGTGAGTCATCCGTTACTGATCCAAAAAATATCAAAATGGTCAAAATTGATTTTTATGCTCTGGTATTTTTAATATACAAAATTTTAGAGAAGTGTGAAGAGGAGTTTGATCGAACCGCAAGGAAACAACCAAACGCACTTGCTATATTTTTATTATGAAATTTCGTTTGCTTAGGGCCTCCTCAATTCTTCTCAAAACAGACCTGTGTCATTCAATACAAATTCTGAAGCTTCTTTCAATTCTGATGTCATAAATCCATAGCACTTCAACTTTTTCTCGACGTTTTTGTACTAATCGATATCACTTTTCGCAAATAAGCGGAGTCAAATTACCATCGTATTAATTTACTGATACATCTCTAAGAAATTCAAAAATGTATCGAGCCCAATAATATTTTTTGAATTTCACAGATATCTGCCAGTAGGTATATTGATACAATGGTAAGTTGATTCCGCTTCTCTGCGAATAGTGAAAGTTTCAAAGATAATAATACCAAAAAACCTAAATTGAATTGAATCCCATAACTAATATACACTTACGAACTCTAGATTAACAATATGAATTTAAATGAAATGACCATTGGTTCAATCAGAAGTTTATTATTTCCATTTAATGTAAAAATTTTTCACTCTGTTTTGCATCTGGTGATGAGATTGGTGTTTTTGATTCGATCTGGCAAAGTGATTTTTTCAATACTGCTTCCGGAATGTGTGGTTTTCAAATGATTCAATTGTCTTATATCAGGAAATTATCGTGAGTAATTACACAAGTGCTTCAAAATTACCGATAATTTTCCATGAAAGCATGTTGTCTAAAAACTGCATGAGTTTATTTTCATATTTTGTCAAGCAAAATGTGCAGTTTTTTCTACTGACAACATGTCAGAATGGAAAATAATCAGGTTTATTTTGATGCACGAGTGTAATTCTGTAGAATATTTCCGGAATTAAAACAACCACGTATAAAATTCAGTATTTATGCCTGTCAAGATGGCAAATGTACATTTTAACGATCGTTAATATAGATACACGGACACTCAGCATTCATTCATTCATTCATTTATTTATTTAGTCATTTATTCAGAAATTCAGCATTAATATACATTTTATATAACATTCTTTTAAAGACAAGATACAACGTTATTGTCTGACTGAAAAGGGCTATAGTTAGTTTCAATGTACAGGAATTTACATTGACTCCATTCTTCCCTATAAACATGAACATAAAAAAATGGGAAAAAT